>JAVLUE010000044.1:0-324424 GCA_034190945.1 Octodonta nipae | reverse complement strand
AAAGATAACGTTTTTTTTTGAAATATTTTTCTAATAAAAATTTTTTTTAATCAAAGGATTCAATGTTTTTTTTTTTGAGCAAAATATGATTTCTCAGCCCACCTAGCTTCAATAGAGAAAAAACCTAAAACAAACAGCTTTATTATGTGGCAAAAACTTGATAAAGTCAAGAAACAGTGAAAAAACAAAACCCAAAGAAAGTGTAATCTAATTTAATGGAAAACAGTGTTGTCAATCAAACAGGAGAAAGAAAGTCTCGCTAGTCAATCGCTTCGCTCATTCGAAATGAATGGGAAAAAACTATCTTTCGCTATTAAATAGAGGCTTATTTGGCTAGGCTCAAGTCCCTATCAGTATAAAACGATAACGAGATTAACAACAAAAAAGCTCGACTATTGTGTGATAATACCCGAGATAAGTCTTAAAATAAACCGAAAAATCGAAAATCATCGAATATTTTTGATTGAAAAAAAACTGAATCTCATTTAGTTTCTTCAGTCTAGATTGTTTGTTTTTTATCAAAAAAAAAAAAAAAATTTCTTTGCAAACGAGAAAATCAAAAATTTAAAGAACTAAATTTAATCTTCATTTTGCTCGAAGCTTTTTAATTTTAAATCACTTTGAAGCTTAAAAAGTTGGAATTATTCTCAGAAAATTACAATACTTTAGCTTAGAATTATTTGCACTATTTTCAAATGATTTAGATTTGAACGAGAAATTTCATCCAAACAACGCTTGAATTGAAAACTCAACGATTTTTCAAAACAGATTGTTTTTCTTTCATTTAATAATCATTAAATAAAAAAAAATCGTTTTTTTCTTGGAGAAATCGATTAATTTCGATGTTCTAATTGTTATTCGAAACATTGAATAATCTTGTTTTAAACAAACTCTGATTTAGACTAGCTGTCTGTTACTTTGATTATATCAAGTTTTTTTGGTTTTTTTTTAGCGAAAGTTTGTTTGAGACAGAAACCTCTGAAAGATTTGGCCAACAGAATCAATTAAACTGACAAAAACTTAATTCAATTTAACGTTATCCACTAATCTTCTCTGTACAAGACGACTCGAACAGAAAACCCAGTTAAAGGTTTTTTTTTTGCTAAAACAATCAAGTTCCAATTGAAATTGATTTAAGCTTCACCAAAAATTAGTTGAATAAATTGGAGACTGAAAAGTTTTCTAAATTCTCTATCAACCCAAAGGATTCTTGTTCCAACGAGAAAATCCCTTCAGAATCTGAGACCAGAGAAGAAGATCTGAGAAGAATTCAAGTTTTGTTGTTGTTGTTGTTGTCTGCTGTCTCACTGTAACCTAAATAAATTTTTCCAAATCAATTATGTTGTAGAGTTTTTGACAAATTTTTTAATCGACTGTTTCTGAGCTGTTTTTTTTTGTTGTTGGAACCAAGAGTTTCAAAAGTTTCAAAAAAAACCCAAACAAGAGGTTTCTATTTTCAAAACTAAATTGCTTTCTCCATGAACTGATGGGTTTTCTTAGGAAATCTCTCTGTTTCTGTTGTTGTTGTTAGTTCAAATTCGAACAACTTTGGCTCACCGTGTGTTGTGATGCATTGACGTTGGTAGTTTGCGAATTTGTCGAACTTTTGCCGGTTAATGTGTTGGATTGTGTTTGATTCCCATTGACGTCATAGGTTTCATTGGTTGTCCCACTACTACTCACCATAACGGTATCAACATTATTTTTCTTGAAACCATTCTCTTGAAGCCTATCTTGAGACTCAGATGGTTTGATGAAGTTCAATGTTGATGTTGTGATTGGAGATTTTTTCCTATTGCCATTCAATTGAGATGGTTGTTGGATCGAGGCTTCGATGATCTGTCCCGATGAAATGCTAGTAAAGATTTTGTGTGTAGTCGAAGGTGATTTCCGTAATTGTTCATTGTTGTTTGCTGTTGTTGTGGTAGAGTTGTTATTGTTGTTGTTGTTGGCTATCAGCAATTTATTGATCAAACCCGTGGATCGATTTTGGATCACCAACGATGATGATGATGATGGTGGTAGTGGTCCATCATCAAAATGAGTCAAATGATGACCAGTCAGATTCGTAGAAGTCGACTCTGTTTGATAGGTTTTTAGTTTGGCTCGTTGTTTGACCAAAAACTGTTGCACAATCAATTCGATGGTATCAAAATTTGATTGTTCCAGCTCTTCACTGAGTTCATGATCGTTTTCATTGACCGTGCAAACTATCAAATAAATGAAATGATAAAATTATATTAAAAAAATTTCATTGAGTCCTGAAAACAGGGTTGATAATAATAATGTTAAAGCGGTTTTTACGGTCCTCAACGCGATCAACCATAAACCGGGCTCTCTCTCTCTCTCTCTCTAACTCTTTCCAACCAAGCTTGGTGATCGGAATCAGTTGTGCATATCATAAACTTGAATAAAACTCATCAAACTTTTTATTGTTCACAAACTTTCTCCGTATATAGATCTATATGATCAGCTTTTCAAAAGAGCATCTCCAATGAACAAAAAAATTGAATGAATGATCTAACAAAAAAGTTTTCAAAGTAAAATTGTTACTACCAAACAAGCACAAAACATGAACAGGCAGAAAGAAAATACCACAAACAACAGCTATAAATTATAAAAAAAACTGGTTATAAACAACAAAAATTATTGAGTTTTTTAGTTGTCTCGTTGGAAAATAAAAAAATCTAGTCATAAAAATTGAAACTTGTAATATTATGAAAACAGCGTTTTGCCAGAAGAATCGGTTCCACTTCTCCTAGGAAAGAATCCTAGAAGAAGAAAGAGGAGAAAAAATTCCTATTAAATCATCAACAGCCAAATTCTGGGATTCTTTCATTTCGAACCAAAACAGAATATTTCTATTGAATTCTACATTTAATGATAATTTTGGAAAAAATTCTTGCTCTCTATTCTCTATATATATTTTTTAATAGAAAATGATAACTTTTAAATTTATTCGCTGGTTTCAAGTTCAACAAACAAACAACGAGAGAAGAAATATGGAATCGTCGAATTGAAAACCATAGACACTAATGCGTCTATGAATAATTCGGTTTTGATTCGAACCGTCATGATGCGTCAGTAGTGTACACTACGATACTATACGTACGTTGTCTTTAATTGGAAAAATTTTTTCCCGTTATGTTGAGAAGAAAAAAAAACTCAATTCATTTGACTTTTCCTCAGAAAACTTCAAAAAAGGAAAATATTTTTAAAATTTTATTCAAATTTTTTTTTGCAAAGAGTCTCTCAAAAAAAAAAATTAGCTAGTCTTCAAACTAGAAACAACTTTAAATAAAATTGAAATCAGTTTAAATTTAAGTAATTTAAGTGATCCAAAGAATCCATAGTATCCACAGAATTTAAAGTGATCCAAAGAAATTACATTATTATCATTTTTGTTTTCTATTTCAGTTGTTCTCCAGTTAATTAATCAAACACTAATAACTTGACCAATGAATAAATTAAATGTTTCTTATTGAATCATTTATTTTGAGTTTATAAGCCTGTAAAAAAAAATAGAATGGTTTCCATGGCTCAATCACTGGAAAAATTTGAAATGAACCATTTGGACAGTTTTTTTAATTTGATTTTTTTTCTGGTTGTTGTCTTTCATTCTGGTTTGCTTCTAGGCCAAAACAAATGCAAATTTTTTTTGGTAAACTTTTTTTTTTTTTTGAAGATTTTTGTTAAACTAGAAAAAAGCTTTACGGGTTTAGACTGTATCACAATCAACAACAAGAGACAACAAGCAAAGAAAACTCTTCAAAAGCTCTAAAAACACATAGAAATCTCTTCTCTGGGGGTATCCAAGGCCATCCAAGGAAAAAAAAACCCAGACTAAATATTGTCTGCTATATAGACAGCCATGATTCGACTATTCAAACAGATTCATGTTTCAAGAACCGCGATTCATGAATTAATTAGACAGCAAAAGAGAGTGAGAGAGAAACTCAGAACGAGTGGTTTTCTATTTTTATTTTATGGCAAATGACTAGTCAACTAGAATTTTTTTTTTCCTTCGGATAATGTTGTGTGGAATGCATATCAAACACAGCGATTCATGTATTCAGGGATTCACTTTCACTTGGTAGTAAAACTAGACAAATCATCATTGAAGACTATTTTTTCTTTGGTATAGAGTCTCAGAATAAACAAACAAAATAATTGATTTTATTTACGATAAGTTTTCTTTGGTTTTCTATCATTTTCTTATTCTCTAGACGAGAGAAAAACATTTATTGCTTTATTTTTTTATTAACGGAACTAAAAACCAAAGCATTCCGTTGTTTAGAGTTTTTTTTTCCCTAGTGAATGCTTTCGATGATTAAATTTTTTTTTTCTTATATAACGCGATAACATTAATCTGATGAAACACTGAAACAAATCGTTTTTTTTTTTGCTCGAAGAGCAAAAAACACGTGAATTAATTTAGCAAAATAATGTAATTTCAAAGTTATTGTAAAAACTCTCGTAGAGTTAAGCGGATGGATCCAGAAACCAGAAGAATAAAAGCCAGAGCTTCAAAAAAAACTCGTAAAAACTGTTGTTCTGGAACACGATACAATGTTTATTACCAAAATGACCTGATCTAGTTGACAGAGAATTGAAGATATATTCATGAATGAATGACTAAAAAAAACCCAATGATAATCAATCCCTCAACCAAAAAAAGCTCGAAAAAGACACGTAACTGCTTTTAAAATAAATTTTTTTTCTCTCTCCATAGGAAGACAGAGCGGAAAGTAGGAAAGCCAAAAGACAAGCCATTGTCAGACTTTTAATGAGCTTCGTCAAACCAGACTGATATTGTGACGTCAAATCATTCCATTTCACCATTTATTTCATTTTATTTTTATTTTATTTTTTTGAATGGCCTAGAAGCACCACTAGAGAGAGAGAGAGAGAGGAAAACTAGGTCTCAAAACCATTTTTGGTGATTCCATTGTTTTCTGGTACAGAATGTTTCTCTCTGGTTGTTGAAATCAATAAAATGCTTATTGAATTCAATTCTGAGTATTCCATTCTGGTATCACGTTATCACAAGAACAGTGATTATAATCCAATTGTTCTAAATTCTGTTCCAAATCTTTAATCTATAGATAAATCATTGACAGTTTTTTTTAGACAAAAAAAAAATTGGATTTAGATCTTAAGTTTACTTCAGGCTGACTGAATATAAAAAATGTGCTATGCAAATGAATTGGAAGAGTTTTAATTTTTCTTCACGAAACTTATTGAAGATGATGATTGATTTACTGCCAAACCTAACATGTGATATGTAATACTATGGGTGAATATTTTGTTGGGAAAAAAAAACCAGGATAGAATACACGCCTTTATAAAATTAGGTTTGAGCTTAACAAGCAAAAATCTCGGACAAATATTCATTATTCGGAGTTTTTTTTTTGACTCTGTCTAAATATTGACATAGATTTCTCAAGAAACGTGATAGCCACACAGAATTTTAAATTAATCTTGACTACCCCACACTGAATGATTTGAGTAGACTTTGATCCAAAAGTTCATTCACAAAATTTTAAAAAGAAATGAAACGTTTTTGTTGTTGAAACATATTGGTTTTAATCAAAAAAAAAAGTATTTGTTTAGGCTCAAATGTCAATTAGTATGCCAATCGATAAACTTTTTTCCATTACTACTAGCATTTATTCCCTGAATTTAGTCCTCAAATTCTTGAGCCAGCCCTAGATATTGCCAGTTAGATAGCAAGTGTTGCAAATTTTTGTGAGAGAAAATTTAATGAAAGAAATTTTCTTGTCTCAATGACAAACAAGTAATCAAAAGAGTTGATAAACTCTTGAATTCCACAACCGTTTCACTCTGGGTTCTTTTTTTTTTTTCAGAAAAATTATGACATTTTGAAAAATTGTGGCTTTTTATCGAAATGAGAAAAACGAGAAAGAGAAACATGAAAATTTACCCAAACAAATGCCAAACAAAATTGTCAAAATAAATCAAACAAATAATTTCCCAAAATGTTTTTCCACTATCCATATTTGATATTCCAATAACATTGAAAAACAAAAATAATTTGAAAAAAAAACAAACAAAAACATGCTCCATGAATTCATTCTCCACGAAAATGATGAGCTTTGAGTTTCTAGAAGCAAAAAAAAAAAAATTATTAAGCGATAGCTTTCTACAGAAAAAAAAACATTCATTTTGTTGTTCGTTTTCTTGTTAGAAAATGTTTCTAAATCACACACAGAACAATCGATTTAGAGAATATTTCGAGAGCGAAAAAAAAAAAAAAACAGGAACATCGAACAGAGAAATCCAAAATGAAGCTACTCATTGTGTTGGATTCAAGCCTGAGATTGTTGGAACAATTCGAGAAATTGCCAAGAAGAGCCACCGAATCGATGAGCATGAGTTTTTTTTTTTTTTTTTTTGTTCTGTCTGTTTGGTATAATTTTGAATTTTCCAAACGAATGTCTATCGTTTGTTTCTGTTTGTTGCCAACGCAATCGAATAAGTTTTTTCCTCAAATTATTTTCTCAAATGGTTTTTTTAGAAAATTTGAGAATTTGTAAAAAGAAAGAAACTGAAAACTCTGAGAACAAAAATTCATTTAAATCCTTAAAAATTGATTTTGAAATTTTCGGCTGCAATCTCCATAAAATAGCTTAAAATTAAAAATAGAAATTTTTGTTTTAACCCAAAAATCCAATGCAAAAGTATTCAAACCAAAATCAATTTTCGCTTTAATTCTGAAATTAATCTTTAGTTATAAGAATAACTGCAAATTGTGATGATCGATTTTCTTCATCAAGTGTTTCATTGTTTGTTTTTTTTTTTGTTGTCACCATCAATAATGTTGTAAATATTATTGTGTTGTCATTGATGGCAAAGAATTTTAGAAAATTGTTTTTTTTTCTAGACTCGAGTGAATCTATTGAAAGATTCATTCATTTGTTCCATTCTACATGTTTTACTATGTAAATTCATCAATTATTCATTGATAAATAGGCTCAGACACTTCATTAGTTGTTATTGTTAACGGAAAAAGATAGAAAAAAACAAAACAAAACAAACAAACAAACAAAACACACGTTCTTTTGGAAAGAATCATGAGAGTTTCGGATATAAATAATCATGCTTATGACAACGGGTTGTTTTTTTTCTCTTCAATGCTGTTTTTGTATTGAATCAATATTTATTGTTATTGTCTCTCTCACTCTCGCCTTTCTTTTTCTCTGCCTAGAGAGAGTCTAAATAAAAGAAAGAATTGATTTTGTTCGAAAAAAAAAATAAAATAAATAAATTATTTAATGTGAACCAACAACAACTAAAAAAAAACAACAGGAACAAAATGTTTCACACAACAAGTCTCATGTGTTCTAAATTTTTTTTTGGTTAGTTTTTTACTATTAGACAATCTTTCATTGTCAAAGTTTTTTTTTTATAGAAATTTATCAAATGAAACAGTTAACAAAATAGAAACAAGAATATTCTGCTAAATTGAATGAATCCAATGTGGGTAAGTGGAGTGAGGGTTTTGATTGTTTTATTATATTTGACGATTGAACTCTCAAGTTTCACAGCAGAAATTTGTGTGTGCGTGAAGAAAAAACTCTGTCAACTATTCTAATTAATCGGAATAAATAAATTAATTTTATTAAGAAAAAAAAAATCTTTAATCGTTTAATGGGAAGCTTTTTAAATTTTAGGATAAAATTGAAAGTTTTAAAAATTTTCATTCTCGTCATATCCCTGAAAGTCAATTCACTAGAGAAAAAATATGAATAAACCAAGAATATTGCTCGCTTAAATTAGCTTAGAAAAAAATTGAAACGAATGCCTAATGCATATTCTAGCTAAGCCGGGCTTTATATTCATTATTTAACTTTGAAATAATTTCTTGAAGATGATTCAAACTTCATCAATCATCCGTTTATCATCCATCATTAGTTGTTGTTGATTAATAATAAAAAAAATTTTTTTTTTCTAAAATGATAATGCATTTGGTCGTAGGCTTTAATTTTATTTTTTTGATATTTTTTTTCACAAATAACAAAAAACCTTCAAATCAAGAGTTAGCTTTAGGTTTTTTTTGAAAATATTTTTTTGAATTCAAGCCAAGTTTTTTTGTTCAAATTTTTCTGCATCGAAATATTGTAGTTTTTCTCGAAAACATTAAAGCAAAAAAAACAGCAAAACGAGAAAAATATTTGTCGTTAAAAATTTAATATAAACCTCAGAAAAAACAATGATTTTTAGGTTTACAGCTTGAATTTTCAAACTTTCTTCGGTAACATATTGATGACAAAGTTTAATATTTTTTCTCAACAAAATCATTTATAATAAGAGAAAAACTTGGAGAAAAAACTGTTTTCGGGGTTTTGTATTTGAGTTTTTGATGGGTTTTTTTTTCGTAAGGCTATAGGAAAATAATTTTGAAAAAAACATTCACTAAAATTGAAAGACAGAGTTTATTCAAAAAAAAGTCATAAATCTTTTTTTGAAATGGGGAAAAATTTTTGAAATACGATAACCACGTAATGTGATAGAATTGAATTGTTTTTTAAATTTCAAAAAAATTCTCTGATTGAATTATTAAACTCGATTTATTGTAATAAATAAAAATTATGTAATCTAGCTAATTTATTACAAGAGGTTTTTTTTTTGGATGATGAGCAACATGAAATTTTAAAAGTTTTCAAGCAAAAACTGTTCAAACTGTTTTTTGAAAACAATTCAACCGCTAGTTTTGAGTTTATTATTATTGTCACTGTTTGATAATTCAACACCTCGTTTGAGAACATTAAGATATTTCTTTAGGAAATAAACTTAAAACTAGGTTGTTGTTTCGGAACAAACCACCACCATACATTGATTCAGTTTGGTAAAACAAATATTCCTGAATTCATTTTGTTTTTTCAAGTCTTCAAGCTTGAGAGGTTTATTTTCTTTGTTGTCATGAAGGCTTCAAGTTAGATGATTTGATGTTGTGGAAAGCGAAAAGCAGCAAAAGGTTAAAACGTCAAGCGTCAAACGTCAGAAGAGACGTCTTTTCTTGTTCTCTTTGATTTGTTCCTTTGAACACACACAGCTTATTTGCACAATAAAATGGAAAAACATACAAATAAAGATGGTTGGGCATTAAATGGAGAAAATATGCAAATTCTTTTTTTAAATACAATATGACAACCAACCTTACTAAACAAGCCAACCAACCACCCAAACAAACAACAAAAAGAATTTGAATCTTTCTGGTTTTTTTTTTGGCCAAGTCAAATAAACTCGTTGTTTGTGTTCCTTAAAACTTTTGATTGGAACTATCAGAGCGTGTTTGTGCCGTTGTCGTCTACGGTGCAACGACGACGTCGACGTCAACTTACAACATTTGTGGTTCTCTAAGCAAATTTTTTTTAGGAAAAATAATAAGAAAAGTTTTAAGTTTTTTCTAGACAGAAGAAATGAGAAAAAAGATAAAACAGTTGGTTCTTTCAGTTTTTTTTGTTGTTGTTATTGTCAGACACATTGATAAATTGATAAAAGAACCATTTTGGAAGAAATTTTATATGAAACTCGAGAAAGGAAAAAAATCAACAAATGAAACTAATATTATAATATTATATGAATCGAGGGGTAGAAAAAAAAAACAACAACAACTCACGCATTGGTTTTAGTTCAGCAATGAGATCGTTTCTGGTCCATTCTTTCTTCGTTTCTACTAGAAAGCTCAAAGATGGTGAAATAATTTTGTTGTCATCATTGAATGGCACGTTCAGATAATGCACCAGTACAATGTCTGGATTCTAAATTCCAATTTTTTTTGGTTTTGGGTTCATTTCAGTTTTTGGTTCCAATTTTATTCGATTTGAGAGACAGAGAGACACCCGACAAAACACACATTGCATTGTCCATACAGAGAGATAAACAGCAAATTGAAAAAAAAGAAGAAAAAAGTTAATTCGATTTTGTTCCCAATTGTACAGTGGTAAGTCGAATGGTCACTCACTTGTAGTAGCCAATAACAACGCCGATGGAATGTTGGTAGTATGGCGGAATGGACATAACATCCGTAGATACATTCTATACCCTGCACTTTGAGTTTCATATGATCCTCTCGGGTTGTCTTGCCATCTTTACGTTTCTTCCAACAATACCCATCACGTCGGTATCGGACCTTTTTCCTTGAGTACAACATCATCGAACCACTCTTGGGCCTAGAAATTCAAGAGAAAAGACCAAAACACATTAATATAAAATAAACAAACAAAGAAATAAACGAGAAAAAATAACTTAATAACTTGATAAATATTGATTGAAAAAACATGAAAAAAACGAGCAATTCCCATTGATTTATGTTAGATTTAAGGTTTTTTTTTGTTTAGAAAAATATTTTTAAATAGATTACACATCTTTTAATGTAAATAGCCAATAAAAAAAAATTTATTTCAGAAACCTTTTAAACTTTGAACTATCATTGCATCCCAAAAAAAAAAATTTACTATAATAGAGTTGAAATAATTTTTCAAAGCTATTCAATTGCAAGCATAAACTATTTAATAATAGAAAATTCTATGGAAAAAACTTTCAAAGTCATTGAAATAAAAAAAATCTACCGTTAGAAAATTAAATTGGAATAAAATTTAACAATTTATAAAATTATTAATGAAGAAGAACAATAACAAACAGGAGAGAAAAAAAAATTTAATCGAAAAATTTGGGAAATTTATTGACTTTTCCACCATACCAGATACCAGAAAACTATTAAAAAACAGAAATTAATTTTTTTTAGCAAGGCTTCCAACTAGGGCTGTTGGTTATTGACTGATTTTTTTTGGGTGGATTTCTTATTACACAACAACCAACAACAATATAAATGAATGGTCTGCTTTGCTTGCTTGCCTGCCTGCCAGTCTATCTATCTAACTGTCTGGAACAAACAAACACAAACAAACGAACGGAAAAAAACCGATACATTGTCAAATATTTACTGAAAGAAAAAAAAAAACAACAACAACAGTTTGGCGTTGTTTTTCAATGTCACCAAATTTTTTCTTTCTAATATTAGAAAATAAATAAAATGGAATGATAGTGAAACAGCAACAACGACAACAACTAGTTCCAATGAGTGAGTAATGAATTTTTCAAAAGCAAACCCAAGAAGAATCAAGAAACTTTATCTTCTCGAAACAATAATAAAAGTGTTTTAAAAAATGCTGTTTCACGCACACACACACAAATTCGACAACTCAACCAAAACCCTGGTGTCTGTGTTGAATTGTGTTTTTTGGCTTGTCAACACCGAAAAAACTCAAAAACGAGAAAACAAAAAATAACTGATAAATGTTTCACCATGATACTTGTCAAGCTTGTAAGCAGCGAAAACAATCATTTCAAAATTTATTCATAACAAACGATTCAGAAACAACGAATATTTCTGATATGAAAAAGAAATAAAACATTTTTTAAATCTTCAAAACAAATATTCGAATAGTTTTGGTTAAAATGACTCTTGGCATAACATTCACAAGACAACACAAAGCTTTTTTTGAAAACAGAATTTATAAATTCAAAAAAAAAAAATTTATTAAAAAATTTAAAATTTTTTGACTGAAAGTTGGCTTGCCTGCTTTTAATGAATAAACCAGACACTATTCAAAAATCTGTCGATTTTTTTTTCCAAATATTTTTTCTACCAGTCTATTTCCGAGAAAAAAAATTAGAAAAAATTTTAACTGCCTGTTTAAAAATTTAATATTTTAACCCATTTTCCTAACCCAAAATTGTGAAAACTAGGTCACACTAGGTTTCGAACTTTCCAAGCTTTTTTTGAATGCGTTTTTCAACTGTTTTTTTTTCAAATTCTTATTAATTGAAACATCAGTTAAGACAAAATTATAATCTGGAATTGAAATAAGAAATTATTTTGACATTATTTGCCATTGATCTGAAACATCTAATATTTCATGAATAAAAGAACGATTGGATAATTTCGAAAAAATAAACAACAATTATTTTAATACTGGTTAATTGTAATCGAAAATAAAACAAAAACTAATGATATTAACAAAATTTGATTCTATAAAAACTAATAATAAAATACAAGACACGATTAGATGATAGAGCTAAAAAATAATTTCATTTTATAGTCAATTTAGACTTGTCTAGACTCCAGACACTCTCCACACCAAACTTTGAGTCCAATAATAATAATAAAAGCAGCAAAAAAAAAAACTAACGGGATATAATTAAATCGAAAATGTGCCTGTTAATTGATACTTTTTGTTTGTAAACTTTTGGTTTTTTGCATGTTGTTTTTGGTTTCTGAAAAATCTGACAAACCGAGAAGACCTAAAAAAATGTGCCAAAATGTGCCGAAATAAAATGAAGAAAAAAAAAATGCAAATCAATGAAACATTTTTTCAACATGAAATTACTATTATAATTTTACACGCATGCAATCATTAAAACTAATATTTTTACAAATTGTCTAAAAAACTGAAACTGAAAATTTATGTTGGAAAAAATTCGAGTCAAATCGAATCACCACAGAGAGAAATATATTATAAATAAATAAATGATTGACTAAATGTTTTATTCGATAATGGCACGAACACTTCAATAGGTTTCAACAACAAGAGACACAACACACTCAACGGTTTCTCAATTATAGTCAATACAGCAAGACTATCAGTCAAAAAAAAAAAATAAAATAAAATATATTACAAGATTGAAAAACATAGAATTTCCCCATTCATCGATTTTGAATATGAATCAAAAATAATGCGGAGAAGAATTTATTGGGCCCGAGAAGAAGAAGAGAAAAAATGAAGCGTTCATAATTTATGTCGTTCTATAATTAGAATGTCTGCTCTCTTTGCTTTCCAATTCTTTATGTAAGTTTATACTAGTTTTGTGATTACAATGAGTGAATAGAATAAAATGAAAACGATAAGAGACTCAAATGTCATGTTTCACACTTGACAAAAAAAAAAGATTCAGTTTTCTCTCGTTCTTTTATCGGTAGAATTTCAAAAATTTCTACTAGAAAATGAGAAAAAAACATTAAAGATTCAAGCGGAATGATACTGTGGGTATGTATAGTTTAAGCAGAAAAATATTTTGAACGTTGTTGCAATGTTTTAATTGACAGAAATCGAGTTTTTAAAAAAATTTTAATTTCTTGGTTATCTTAAGAAAAACAGACAAATTCTGAAAGACTTCACCTATTGATAAAATCTTTTGAATCAGAAAATTTCAAGTTAAAAGAAACGATTTTTATGAAGAAATAATCGAAATGAATCAAAAATATTATAAACTCTTCAAATTTAGGATAAAGATTCTTTTATTATCAAAAAGAACAATATAATCCCAAAACTTTAAATTTCTAATGAATTCAAATTCGAAGTTTCTTTTTTTTGTCAAATTTTTATGCAATTCTCATCAATTTTGGAACTAGGTTTGTGTAAAACCTAGAAACAGAACTTGAAAAGTCTGGGTTTGAAGTCAATTTTAGATAGAAAACATAAACACACTGCTTTCTTCCAATTTCATTCCTAAAAAGTTCATTAATTTCTCCCTTATTTGATTCATTTGAATGATATATTTTTCTTCTACTCTGCAGCAGAAAAATTTTTACAAATCTTGTTTGATCATTATAATTGAAGTTGTTTAACTAAATTTGAAACACTTTTAATTTAATGATATTTAGAAAATTTTTTAAGAAAAAGAAAAACATTTGAAAATATTTTAAATATTGATGCATAGTTTGAAAAAAAATTAGAGAATCTTTTTCTATAAAAAAAACTTTAAACTTAGCTTAAGGCTTTAAATCAATAAATCTATACCCATGATACAGTTTGAAATTTTGTGTCTGAAAATCTTGAAAAGTTTTTTTTTTTAGGAGAGCTTCGAAAAATAATGAAACTTGGCCTAAACTTTTCGAGTTTTGAATAGTTTCGATTTTTTTTCTCTCTCTTCAAAACTAATCGATTTATCATTTAAGATTTTCAGATTTATTCAAACTTTCTCTTTCATAAGATTATGTCAAGAAGAAAAAAAAATTGTTTCATAATTTTTAATTCTATAAAAAAGGATAGTTTTCATTCTAAATTGATTTATCATTTACTTTGATGCTAAAACAAACAAAAACCCTTTCATTTGATCTGAAATGGGACCATTATTTTCCCATGTATTTATTGGGCTATTTTAGTTTTATTTTAAAAACTTGCAATCTGTATCATGTTTCAAAATTCCATTAAGTACAATTTCAAACCATCAAGCTTGGAAAGTTGGCTGAGTAAAAGCAAAAACATTCTGTAAAAGTCAAAAAAACTTATTGATTGATTGAAAAGTTTATTGATGTTTTCTTTCTTACCACCACTCAAATTCTTTTACTCCAAATAATTTTCCCAAAAAAACTGCAACTTCTGTAAATTTCTTCAAGAAAAAACAAATAATTGAAAATTTAAGAGCAAATAAATTGGATTATTAAACCAGAAGAAAAAACAGTAATGAAATTTTATTTGAAATTGAGAAGAAAATGTTTTTCTTCCATAAAAATAGATAAAACTTTCAAGAATTCATTTGATTTCTATTAGAAAACTTAGCTAAAATCAACAAAGTTTTCTAATTATTTGAAGCGAAAAAAATACAACAAAAATAAAGCAGTTTTATTCTTTAGAAACATTTGAAAATTGTTATTCGTGTTTGTTATTCGAGTCTTGTTTGCTTGAAGTTTAAAGTCAATTATGGAATGTTGAACAATTCTTTGACTTTTTTTCTTCTACCTTTTTTTTCTGTGAATAATAAAAATATCCAAAAGCTGGTAAACTTTTGTTTTGTTTGATATTTTCTCCATCCATTTGTTGTTACTATTTACAGTTTCAAGTACCAACCAACCAAGGAAACTTATTATTTAAATATTTATTTGTTTTTTTTTCGTAAAAAAAAAAAATAATAAATGAAACCTAGAACACAGCCAACCAGTTTATTTGTGACATTAATTATTGATGCAATGGTGAAGAAAAAAAGTCAACGAAACTGTTGTTTTGCCCTTTTTTTCTCCCAGTGTAATGACACTCAGAGATATCAATTTCAAAAATGTTTTTTTCTAGTTTTTGAAAATTTTTGTAATTAGTTTGGTTATTTAATTAAACTGTAAATTTTTTTTCTCTCTCTATAATTGTTTCAAAATTACAAATTAAAAGAACAGAAGCTTCGAAAACAGCCAAGCGTTTCGTAGTTTGGATTGATTTTCACTTAAAAAAAAAACGATTTAAAACTCCCAGAATGAGAAAAATCGATTTTCTATCCTCTTCATCTCTCAGACACAATGTTTCCGAAATAAATTTCATAATAAATTTCAATTTATTCAGTAGACTTGATAGACTAGAGAAAAAACCAGTTCTGTTTCACATTCAAATTCATTTGGAAATTCAAGCGACGAGACAATTACAACAAAGCCTGAAATTTTTCTAAAAAATTTTCTCATCTATTGAATTTAAAGAAGAAAAATCTTTAATTATTTTTAAGAAAAAAAAAACAATCGATAAAACAACTCAAAAACTATTTCATTTATTTCATCAAATTTCTCTTCAAAAATTTCACAAGATTTTCTATTCAAAACAGAACCAAGCTATCTGTTTCTGAGTAGATTAAATTAATTCAATTACTATGTTGCACCACTGACCAAAACCTGAAAAAATTATTGTGGTCAGTGGTAATCAGTTTTTTTTAAGCAAAAAATTTTTTCTTAATAAAATATTCAAGACTCTTTGAATAGAAAAAACTTTTCAATTTTTCTTTCTAGATCTGTCGTTTAGTTTGAATTCTATATATGGGTTTTAATAGCTCGACAGAGAAAAAATGATTCTAGCTAAATTGAAATAGCCAAAAGATTAACTTTAAGAAACACAATTTGGTTGAGATGGTTTTTGCCTATTCCATTTTGGTCTTTTCAAAATGATAACTGTAAAAAATGATAAAAGTTCTGTTAAATAATGAACAAACGATGCACTTGGGTAATGAGTGAAAACGAGAAATGTTTTGTGCTTTTTTTCAATTTAAAAGTTTTTCATGAAACTTTTTCTGCTGTTGTTTATGATGATCCATTTACATTCAAAAATTTGTAACAACTTAATTTTCAAAATTTATTTTAAATTCAAAGCCTAGCTTTGAACTTTTACTAAACTTTATAGAAAAATTAAATTTTTAAAATTTTGCTCTTTGTTTGTGGAAAAAAAAAAAAATAGATTTAATGACTTACCGTAATTTGACTTCTTCAAATAGCCATTGGTCATGGTGATTGAAGGCTATCAATAGAGCGGCAATCTCTTCATTGCTATTCCACCGATGTCGGCATGCTGGGAATTGATCCGATTTCGGTATTGAATCCAAAATCTCTGGCAAAGTTATTGGTTTTTTGCAGTTGTTAGCGTGTGAAGCATTGTTTGCTTGATTCTTATGAATAGCCAAAACAGCATTCACCGTCAACGGGATATTGTTGTTGTCATCGAACGATGTTTGATGATTAGTGGTCATCGAGCTGGTGATGGTGGTCACGGTGGCTGATTGCGATGGTGACAACGATGACGATTGATTCGACATTGGTGAAATGGTGTTCATCATTCGATCCGATGATGATGATAAAGATGAAGATATCACCGATGTTTGAGAGTGCGTGGAAATTTTACCAAAATTTTTCTGATCACCATTCGGTTGATCGGTTGATTTATTATCGTTGAGAATGTTGTTACCATTGTTGTCGCATTGTACCATCATCATTGAGATTCTTATAAAAAAATTGTCTTGTTCTCTACTGTTGTCAAAACATCAAGCATGAAGCACCAAACAAGAAAATTGGTTCATTTCTTAAATCCAATCTCAAGATAGTTGAATCAGCAGTTGAATTTTTTTTTCAGCTTGATTCTTTTCCAAGTGAAAAATTTCAATTTTTCTAATTAGTTTGCCTTGGTGAAGTATTTGAGAAGAAAAACAAACAAAAAGGCTTGACCAAAGCTTGACCAGAGCATGACCAAAAAGAGAAACTGAAGCGTTCCAGTATTTGAGAACAATAGATCAAAACTCAATGAAGCGTTCTGTCTGTTGTTTGTTTTTTTTTTTTTAAGGCGGACAACTCGGTCCAACTCAATTTTCCATCAATTTTTGATGGTCATCATTAGATCTTTCATTTTTTTTTCTGTCTCGAGCCTCGACAACAATAACCAGTCTGGGTAGAGAAATAGAAGAAGAAAATACAAAATTAATCGATATGTTAGATTTTTTTCTGGTTTTTTTGATCTTATTTAATTTTTATTACGATAGAAAACGGTTCAGAAGAAGAAAAGTAAATACAAAAAAAAAATAATAAAAGAATCAAAAGAAAAGAGACAAAACAATCGCTTTTATTGTTCAAAGAAACTTTCGATTCAATCGGTTGTGATAACCAAAGCTTTCAAAATATAGAACTCACACTATCAAACACGATCCAAGATTTATCAACCAATTTCTTTTAGTTTTTTTTCTCTGCCTTCACTTATAATGATAGAATGATTATGGTGAAGCTATTTGGTATTGAGATTCTTCATTCTCTTGTTAGATTTCCATTGAAAATCTGTGAAAAAAAAAAAATGATGATACTTGTCTAGATTGGGAGCAAGTGGCTAGTGAAGTGAAAGCCAAAGAGAAAAAACAACCAACACTTGGTCAAAAAAATCATTTTTGGAAATAATCAGAGTTTTTCTGCTAGAGCTCTAGAAATACACAATTTAAAACTTTTCTGGATTGCAATTTTTCGCAAAAAAAAGAACCCAAAAAAAAAACTAGAATCTTAATTTTTTTTTTTAAAAAAAATTTTCGATGTTTATTTGTGCATAAAAATGCCAGAGAAAAAAAAACTCCGGGCTCCTTTATTCAGAATTTTTCATTTCTGTTTTAAAAATTTTCAAATTTTTGTATTCCCGGATTTTTTGATGCATAATAGAAAATTCTAGACAAAGAATCTTGAAAAGTTTTTTTTTTAAAGAATTTTAATGTTCATCTCGGGTTCATCCTATTCACCATGCAGCAGATCTTTGAGATTCTTTTCTTCTCTAGAAAAAAAAATTTCAGAAAAAAAACGGTTATCAGCTAGCAGGACTGTTATTCTAATGGTTAAAGAATAACTGAGTTCAAATTGTGAAAATTTTCGAGAGCAACGCAGATTTTTTGAAAATTGCTTTCTCCATAGTCGTAGCGTTAAGTGGAAGCAAGTTCATTGTCAATTTCGTTAAATTGAATGATTTGACTTCATTATTACTATCCTAACTTCATTATGTGACGATGATGGTAATGGAGAACAAAGCAAAAGTTTGGCAATAATTTCGTTTGTTCACCAGTTTTTCATTTTACAACCAGAGTAGATTGAATTGAAAACGTCAACGTGGACAGAAAAGAAATGAGGAAAAGTAAACATTTAATTAGAAAACTAGTGTTGATGATTACATTTTACAAGTTGATTACAAAAAAAAAAAATTAAAATAACTGAACAAGTAAAAATTAATTTCAAAATTACAATTCACTTTCAATTTCAAAAAATAAAAATCTTGTAAAAAAAACATTCAATTAGTTCAACTCAGAGAAAATCATTAAAAGCTGTTGTTTTTTTATTCTCTCGAATTCATTTTTTGAATTAATTCTGCAAATTAAAAATATAATGAAATCATCATGCCTGAACCAAATGGAATTAAAAAAAAACAAAAGCTGTCTAATGTTGTAAACTTGAATAGCACTTGAAAAACTTATCATTTAAAAGCTTTTTAAATTTTTTTTTAATTAAAAAATTAGAAAATCTTAAAATTTCCAGTTGATAAATTTTTTATTTTCAAAAAGTTCTAAACTTTCAACTTTTTATTTAAATGAACAAAAACATGAATAAAACAAATATTTAATTTGTACACCTCTAGTACAGGGTGTAGCAATCAATTGGAACAGAATTTTATCTAGAAAATATCATCAAAAAGCGTTCATTCACAACTATCAATTCTGAAGAGAATTTTTAAGTTTTGTTATTGATACGTTCTTTTTTTCACTTCAGTTGTTTCAAGTTTTTTTTTCGCTAAAATTAAGCATCAAAAGAGTTTGATTTCTTTTTTAATCGAATGTTACCAATAAAAAACTTGATGAAAATCTTTTGAAAAAAAATGTTTCTGAGGGAAAAGTTTTCACACTTTTTGGATTAAACGATTGAGAAAAAAAATAGTGTTTCTCTAACAAGAGATCAATTAAAGTGAAGCTCCTATTATTTTCAACTATTGTTTGGCAAAGTTTTTCAAATATTTTCAAGCAGAAAATTCAAACACTTTCTCGCTCGCTGATTATCATTGCATTTTCTGATCTCATCATAAAACAGTTACTTTGCTCTGTCATTCAACTATACTGAATCGAGATGTTTTCTACATAAATGAATTAGTTTATTCAAATTTCAATCAATCAGTTCACTAGTTTTCCGTTTAGAAGTTCAAAAATATTTTCCAAAATCAGAAATGAGGAAAAAAATCGACACAAAAAAAAATCAAATTTTCTTACTAAAAATGAATAAAATCATCATTTAATTATAATTTAATTAATTGAATTAGTTTCGAGAAAATTCCTAATAGAAAAAAAGTCTTCGGAAAGTTTCCCAAAGACTTTTATTAGGTTTGATCATTAACAAAAAACTAATGAACTTTTTTTTTCCAGCACCTAATTAAGTGAGACAAAATAGCTTGGCCAAAAATCTTCAATCAATTATCGATCTGATTAATCGAGCAAAAAAACTTGAACAACTTTGGTTTTTAAACAGAAACATTTTACAAACCGGTAGATATCTTTTTTTTTTGAATGAAACTATGATTACCGATGATTCAATAGAAAAAAATTATCAACAAAAAAAAACTGATGCCAAAATTTGTCGTAGAAAATTGTTGAAGTTATTGAAACTTTTTTGAAAAAGCACTTGGTCAAATTAAAAAACATCAAGCATACTAATTGAAAGCACATCACTATTTTTCAACACGAAACATTCATAGACTGAGTGTATATCACTTGGAAACAGAAAAAAAAGCTGGAAGTTGTTTGTCAATTGACTTGCGTTTCGATTCGCACAATTCGTTTCATTACACACAAACACACACACAGGCTAGGTCGACTAGAAAATTACGATGCTGGGTCTAGGAAAATTTGGCGCGTTGCTCTCTCTCTTTTTTTTAAAAAATAAACAGAGTCTTATTGCAACGCAACGGAAAAAAAATGATTTTTCCATATTTTTAACGGTTTTCTCTTTGAGAAAAACAAACATTCGGGCATTGTCGTCTCGACGAACAAGCGGATTAGACAATGAAAACCTAAAAAAAAACACGCTTGGAACCCCGAACGAATGGTGCCAATTGTAGGAGTGGAACACCTTTGAATCAAGTTTTCTTGTTCCATTTGGAACAAAATTTGTTGCACTACCATAGTGCATAGAGGCTTGTGTGTTGGGTAGACAAATAACACCAGTCAATGTGATATTCACATTCTGTTTGGGTCCCTGTGTGTTGGCTGTTGTTGAACCAAAGGAGAAAAAAAAATCGAAATGGCACTTGTGCGTGCGTTTAAGAAAATTTTGTTTTTTTCTTGGGTTTTCCCCAGTCTATCACAAGACTTTTTTTTCAGTTGAACAAGAAAACCAGTATATAGACTTAAACCTAGGACCATGAAAAGTTCCAAAAAATTATTACTGCTACTACCAAACGCGTAGTATCTAAACAACACTAAGAAATTTTCCAACCGAATAGTAATAATAAAAAATAATAATATCAATCTGATGTTTAAATACGACCCAATGTAGCGGCATTGATGGAATCAATTTTTCCCCTATACAGTTAGTTAACCAATATTAACACCACAACACACAAAACACACACACAAACACACCGAGTTTGGAAAAAAAAACTAGAAAAAATACCAAAAATTTCTAGTCAACTTGAAACCCAAACACACACACACACACATTTTGAGTGGAAAAAGTTTGGAAATTCCCAGCTATAATAACTTTTATTTTCTTCCATTTTCTCTGGGCTGCTGTCTCCATCAATTTTTTTCTTTCGGTTCTTTTTCTTGCTTTTAGTGTCTACACTTGGGTCTCAAGAAAAAAAAAATTCTAATTTTTATTCTAAAGAAGAAATATGAGTTTCAAGTTATGGTGGTTGTTTTGAGACACTCCAAGAAAAAAAGTTTCGGTTGAAAATTTTTTGACAACTAATATAGATTTGGTTCAAATAAATTTTGTAGAAAAAAAATAACGACAAATATGCCATTAACAAACAGCCAAACAAACAAAATTATAATTCGAAAGTTTTAATATTAGTTGAAAAAAAGTGAAACAATTTATTGAGTAATTTTTTTGGTTAATATCCCAAACTATTACAAGATCATTGAATTATGGCTATTTTGTTTTGTCGTCTTTTACGGGTTTTTTGAGTGATTTCTCATTTCTAAAGTTATTGAATTGTTGTCGATATTCTAAAATAAAAATTGAGAATATTGTAAAAAGGTTTACATTACTTGAAATTCTAATTCAATAAGATAAAGAACATCCAAAGAAAATCTATTTAGACTTTTTTTCCATAAGATTTTAAAAGCATATCGAAAAATATCTAACGATATCAAGTTTTTTTTCAGATTCTCTTTGATATTCTGTTTTTTTTTTGAATTGAATTTTCAATTACATTTAATGGATTCAAATCGAGAAGCTTCCTGAAATCTGAGCTTAAAAAAGCTTGGTCAATTTTTGGAATTTGATTTTAAAATTCAATAAATTTGAGTCGCCAGTATCGGTGGTTCTTCAGGGTTACAACTGTGTTAAAGTGGTGTTATCATAAAGTTCATCAATATGATACAACCTATGGTCTTCAATTTTAATTAATTTGGTAAACTATGTTAATTAAATTTTAAATGGTTTGTCTTTCCGCTTTTTTTTCGAGGAAGTCTTAAAGCAAAACACAATCAGAAATCTTTAGAAAGAAAACCTTCTCATGTTTTAAATCCGGATTTATGAGATAAAATTAAGTAGCTTGATTAAAATCTTCAACAAGATTCTATCGAAAAAGTTTGGTTAAGCTTTAAAAAAAAACCAGAAAATTTGGTTTGCGTTTTGGAAGTCATTTTTAAATGTTCAAAAATCATTTCAATACTGGAAACAGGTTTAGAATTCGATTTAATTTTCGATTAAGTATCATCTTGCGTGATTTTGGCTATAATCTCGATAGGAAAAAACATTTTGAAACTTTGAAATCGATGCTCCTTCGAAATTTTTTATTCAAATATTTTATTTGAAAAAAAACCAACAACAACAAACAGTCGATTAATCCTTTTGGCGTCTAGCGAAAAAACTTTCAAACAATAACAATTATTGATATCAATTTTTTCTATTCTGACATATGACCTGACCAATTATTTTGTTCGATCAATTTAGTCAGCTTAGTGAACATTATTTTTTCTCGCTGTTATTATAACAAACATCAGAAATAATTTACAAAAATTATGTTTTCATCGCTTCATTTGCACGCATCGCATTATGTTTTCTGTTCAAAAAGAGATTCGTTGTTAGAGTTTTGTGTTAAAGGAAACCTTTTTCTTAGCTGGACAGTGTGAAAACTTGAAGATGATACGACCAACAACATCCATGAAATGACCAGAGGCCAACTTTTGTTTTTTAACATGGAAAATTCTTTGATTTTCTTTGTAACAAAAACTTTTTCGAAACATTTTTTTTTTCTCTATATTTTTACGGCTTTTTTCTTAGAGAGAACTGTCCTCAACTAGTTTTTTCAACCAAGTTAAATCGTTAGTTTGTTTTTCTTCGATCAGATTTAGTAGATGTGGAAAAGCTTCCTAGCTCAAGGAAAAAATAATTTCTTTTTGGCACGTTTTCTTCGTTTTTTTTTTTTTGGTTGTTCTTATCTTGTTGTTCCACCAACCAACCGTTGAGAAACAAGAGAAGATACAATCCATTATTATTACTTTCTCTCTATCAAAACATGAACAAGATGCTTTCTCTTGGAATGGAACAACAGACCAGAGATAAATAAATATGAATTCCAGTCAATTAACATTCGATACACACTCGGCAAATAAGCAGAGACAAACAGAGCAGCAACCAGAAGAAAGAAAAAAAAAATTTACTTCTTTCAGGCCAGAGTGAATGTTGGATTGCATAAATAACTGGAATACCCTGGTCACCAACATTGGCTACTATTATTTGTAATGAAAGTTTCACCAAAAACCAATAGAATAGAATAAACTTTTTGATGGCCAGAATCGGGCCTGAAAATTTATTCGTTGAAAATAAGTTTTATTTTTTGATCCATTTGTTTTGGTGGTGTGGTCATGTAAACCAGGGCTTTGGTTTTGGTTTTTTCAAAGAAAACTTTTCTCTGTTGGAAAATGAAGAGCCAGAAGGTTTAGCTTAGAATGAAAATTTTCCAGTCAAATTCTTTGATTTTCACAACTTTCTCCCAACAGTGTTCAGCTGATTTCTCTTCAAATTTTGGGAAAATGTTTCCGTTTTTTAATGAAAATTTTTTTGAAATAGAAAAATGCTGAAATCTATTCTACACTATTTATTATTCGACTATTAAGTCATTTTAAAATTATTTTAAAATGTAAATCAGGTTTGACGGTCTTCGGAACGGTTTTTTTTTCCTGGTTACCAAGTTTTTTTGGTTGGTTCAATTCATTTACTAACTGTTGTTTGTTAGAATGAAAAAAAAACTTGAACTTTTTTTTCCATAAGTGCTTTAAACTCAGAATTCAGAGACTAAAAATAGTTCAAAAACTTGACTTTTTTCAATTCACATTGAACCGCCACTTTTTACAATGAAACCGTAATTGTCGTTTTTTTCTCAAAGAAAAAAACTTCAAGCACTCGGGGAGAAAACTTTGTTCCAAAAAATGAACAAATTTTAAATCTATCAAATGATCCAACAATAAAAAAGTCTTAATCATTATGATCCGATTTCCAAAATTTTGCCTAGATTCTAGAAGTTCAAGTTTTTTCCAATTATTTTTGGTTCTCATGTTTTAAAACTCAATCACTGTTTCAAACTGTTTAGTATGCTCAATATGCTTATAATATATGGTTGACATCTATTGGATCCGATTCTATGAAAAAAAAAAATTACTTTCTTTATAATAATTTTAAATTTTAAAAATTCATTTAAATAATTTATAATTTAACCGTTGTTATAACAAGTTTTACATTTTTATGAACTTTAAAAATTCATCACGAAACCAGTTCTCTAGGAAAAGTCTTTAGGATTATTTCAAGTTTTCTTATTTAGATCATTTTATCGCACCAAATAAATTTGGGTTTCAATTTTTTTTTTCTTTCACTAAGATTCAGAAGAGAGAAAAAAAAACTTTCCAATGAATGAATTATTAATGGCGCTTGAAAAACGTGAAAAACAAATCTTTTCAAATTGTTTCCAATAGAATGACCACCATCACCATCTGCCAGTCAGGTGCATAAAAAAATTTTTTTTAAAACATTAAATTAATAGAAAAATAAAAAAATTTAAAGAACCACTGTTTCATTGTGTAAACTTAAAGTCTTAGTCGGACATAGTAATGCACTTGATCTTGCATTCAAATTTTTTTTAAAGCTCAGACTTTCCAATACTTGAAATACTTTCAAACAAAAATTCTTCTTTGCTTGATCGAATGACACAAAAGAACAAAACAAAAAAAAAAGCTAAAATGATGTAAAAGAAAAAACATGAAAACTCTTCTACAAATTGAAAAACTCTGTTGGAAAGTTTTTTTATTTTTGAAGCATACAGTTTCCATTGAATCTATGCTATCTAGCAGTTAGAAAGAAGAAACTATTCACATGAGTTGTCATCAATGTTTGTTTTGCAATGTGTTTTGTTCATCTCAGATTGTGTTTGATTAGTTCTATCATCTTAAATAAAAAAATTTTAGCGCTTTCATGACTTCACAGCTAGAATGGAAAGAATGGAAGATTAAACAAATCTAAAATACAAAAAAAAAAAAAACTGAAATGCTAATAAATTTGATTAATTTTTTTGATTGGGGCAACAAGGTTTTTAGCAGCTGCGTTTCGAATAAATTTTGTTAAATATGGTTCAGTTTTTTTTTTTGTGCCACTATTAAAGTCAATAAAGTCAAGACAAAGAATTTTTCATTAGAAACTTGGCAGCAAAGAAACTCTTCAACAACAACTTATCTCGATAATGATAAAGGGCTTTTTTTTCCGGCCTTCAATTAACCCAACGACAGATTTTATTCTGGAAATAAATTCGGAAAGTTTGTTTGTTTTTTTTCAATTCTGAGACAAATCAAAAACATTGAAAACATTTTTTTTTTCGATGTTTTTGAATGTTTCTACACACTCAAACACATCAAATACACCATTTCGGCTCAGCAGTAGAAACTTTGAAATTTTTTGTACCAAAAGAATCAGGCTAAAACAGTTTGAGTCTAGCTCTAGAACTAAATGTTAAATGTTTGTTGTTTTTTTTTTCTTTGAAAACCTTTAATTAAATTGATAAATTGTGAAAGAAACTTTAACAAATTTTTGTTATTGATACTAGGAAAAGTCTTCTTGTGATTGAACAATAAAATAGAATTCCACTAGAATGGAAACTAGAATAATGACCCAAAAATTTAAAAAAAAAATTGATTCTAGACAGTTAAATGAGCATTCAATCGCACACACACACAGACAGTGCGAATGGAACCAGCCCAAGAAGAGACCTAGAAAAAAATCCGAATGAAATAAAACGAAACTCATTTTCTATTCAAGGCGTTTCAAAAAGCTTTTCGATCAAAATACGAAATAAATTTCACAGCCAAACAATGAAAGAGAATGATAATAATAAAATATAAATTTACAACAACACACCAGCGGACAGTTTTATTGGGTTGGTGACCAGAAGAATAAATATATAAAATAAAAAAAATATATCCTTCACGAATATTGTTTTTGACAATTATCCAAAAAAAAAAAAAAAAGGAATGGACACTCTATTTTACACTTCAAAGCAATTGGTCTCAATTCCGATTGGATCGACTCTATTATTTTTTTAAGTTTCAGTCCGGCTCAGACTTGAAAAAATTATTGAATCGTTAAGAGAAATATTAGTTGAAGAAACCTAGGTGTTGCTAAGAATTTAAAATTTTTTGCAACGCACACTTTTTTCTCCACTTATCAAATGGCTTTGAGCAAACAGATAACAGGAAAAAAAAAACAAACTATAACATGATTGATTAGCTTGATAGAGCCAAGAAAAAAAAAAACCTTCGAAACTCTCTTCAAAAAACCACAAAACAGGCTTAAAAGTTTTGTTCCAAATTTTCTGGAACTATCTTTAAAAAAAAAAAATTTTAACAAAAAAATTATTTTTTTAAAACAGTAGTTGTTCTTTATATTGGCTTAATTAATAATTTTTTTCAAAGATTCTGGCTTAACATGAAAAAGGCTCATTTTCAATTTTCTAAATGTATTGTTTTCTAAAGAAGAAGGGGAAGATCGTTTTTGAAAGAAATAGATTCCATAAATAAAAGAATACGTAGTTTTAATTAAATAAAGTGGACTCGAATGTAGCTGTGGTGGGTTTTTTAATTTTCTTCTTTCGGTCTAGAGCTTTAGCCCTAAATTTTTTTTAAATGAGAATTAAGGCAAAAAGTTGGAACTAGCGAAACGATGTTTCGATAATCTTTCATTACCTATTTAAATTGACTTTTTTTATATAAAAAAATTCATTTTATTCATCGATTTTTTTCTTCATGTGTCATCAAGTGTTCAAGTAAATTGAAAAATTTTACAAGATTCCTTTGAGAATCAAAAACGATTGGCGATCGATTTTCTTCCCATTGCATTAATTCTATTTTTGCTGTTTGATTTTTGTTTTTTTTAAACTCTCCTCACCAAACGACAATCAAATTTAATTAAGTTTGTTTGAACTTGAAAAACTTGATCAGTGTGTTTTTTTTCTTGTTAAAAGTTTTCGAATTGTACGATTTGGAACAATACTTGGAACAAGCTTCAAAAAACTATTTTTTTTCTAACAAATTTAACATGGAAGAAATGACAGACAACTGTTACAAGTTTCGAAAAGTTTTCTTTCTAGAAAAAAACTGAAAATCAGTTTTGGGTCGTCCACACAAGCCGTTGTTTGAAGTCGAAAATACCAGAATTTTAGCTGTTGGTTTTTGAATTGAAATAATTCTTTTTTGAAAATTTCGTTCGATCAAAAAAATTGTGAAGATTAAACTTCTCGATTCCATACTTAAAATTCAAAGCTTAGATTATTTTTTTAAATTGATGGCGTAAAATGAGTAGCAAAAAAAAACCACTCAGCAAGGTTATCTTTTTCTTGTTTTCGCAAAACAATTTGCCTTTCTGTTTCAATAGGCTGGGATTGTTTGGGAACCATAAATAAAATACATTCTCTTTCCATTGAAAAGATGAATTAAACAACGATCCCCAACACCAAAAACAACGGCTTTTCTGCTGTTTTTTTTTTTATTGTTGTTGTTGAATGTCCGTATAGAATTTTTTTATTCTCGTTCAATATAATGAAATGCCAGTAGACGAACCAAAAAACATCCATCGAGAAAAAGAAAACACTATTTAGATTAAATTGACCTCAAAATTCAAGTTTTCTCTGTCTCTCTTTCATTTTCCAATTGTTTAAGGCATTAAAATTCATTGTTTTGTATGTGTTCCAAACAAAAAACAATGAATTATTTGGTGTCGTTGTTCCAACAACTGAACCAATAAAATAAAAAATAAATTTTTAATTAAAGTTTTTATTAAAAAATTTTTCAAACTAAAAAAAAATAATTAAATATAATTCGTTTAAATTTGAAGAAGAAAAAAACCAACTTCCACTCCAAAAGTCCTAAACTTTCAAGCTCAAAAATGTTTTTGTTGTTGATGTCATTCTCAGCTCTGATCTAAATTGTAATTTTTCTGGAATTAAAAATTTTTCGATTAATAGATAATATAACCACTGATAAAGTTTTTAAAAAGTGAAATTCAAAAATATTAAAAAAAAACTGGTTCCAATTCTAGTACAAGCACCCTGTCTGTAAGATTAATTGAAACTTTTTTTTTGCTATTGAAACACGGTGAGAATCATTTTTTTCAACTAAGCAAGTCGCTCTCATTGTTGGCAATCAGTTCCTATCAGTTTGATTGTTATTTTTTGATTCATTATTTTTCTCGTTGTTTTTTTTTGCTAGAAGTTTGTCCCTAATTTGGGTGTGATACCAATTTTTTTGTTTTGTTATCTTTTTTTTTTAACAAGAAAAATCATTTTTTCCAAAGAAAACAAATCAAAATAGAATCGGGAATTATCTGAGATGGGTTTTGGTTGTTTGCGATTTGTTGTTTCAATCAGATACTCGAGTTGTTTCAAATGAATCCATCAGCAAAATCCGTCGATAATTGTAATTTGATTCATTATATATATTTATAGTTGGAAAAAACTTGCATGTTCTAAGAGATTTAAGCTTTTTCAGTGTTTAACATTAAAAAGCAATCGATGTTTTCATTTAAATTTCAATTGGAACATTGTAAAACTTTTTGCTGAGAATACGGAAGTATAAGCAGAACAGCAATCAATAAAGTGTTCATGGTGACATCTTGTGCAATTTATGTCAGTAATTTGGTGTTTCTGAAAATAAGAAAAAACCAAAAAAAAACTAAATTCAAGATGCTTCAAGTGTTTCAAAATTCTGTAGAGTTGACTAAGTAATAAAACTTTGAAGTTTTTAAATGTTCCGGTTGTCTAAAAAAAAATTCCATCACGTTTGATTGATCTATCTCAAAAAAAAAAAATGGATGAGAAAAGAACAAAACTAGCTTCTCTCAACAGCTTTATCATTGTTCTAATTTAGATAAAAATTTTTTGCTGCTTTCCTGTTTCTCTAATTTGTCAACTGAAAGATGAATAAACTTTGGAAAAAAAAGGAATAACCGACAAGTTGACAGTTGAATAAACAAGCGAGCAAACAGGAATGATCGCTGTTTAATTCAGTTTTTTTTTTCTCCACCAAACAAAGATAATCGATTGATCTAGTCATATAACCTGCAAAACCAACTTGGCTATTTGACTAGAACAAACCTAAAAAAAACAACACATTATTAGAAAAAATTTATAGTTGACAAGATACTAAAATGACGCCAATTTATGGATCAAAAATGATTGAGACAATTTATTCATCAATTTTGGACCAGTTACGACTTGTTTACTCCCCAAACAACATGCCATATAAATTTCTAAATTTATGGGAAAAAGACACCTCCGATCATCACAAAATGATTGAGATGTTGTTTCAGTTTTTGTAGTCTGTTTGGTGTTCGAAGTTTTTTTGTTTTATGAACGGCTAGACCGAATATAGGAAAAACAAACAACAGTTGAAAATAAATTAATTGAAATGAAGCCTTCACATTATTAAAAAAAACACATAAAAAGTCTTTTTAACGCAAAATAAATTTCTCAGAGGTTTTTTTTCTGTCATCATGATCGTTTTATTGGTTAATTTTCCTAAATCAAATGTTTCATTTTTCAAATAAAAAAAAAATAATGTTTCATTGTTTCTAATGAAAAGTTTTTTTCAGAAAAAATTTTGAAATGAAAAAATACTAAAAAGGCATCGATGTTTCAATGTTTTAAACTAGAAAAACAATCATTTTTGAATGAATTTGATAGTGGATTTTGCCTTTCAATACGATGACAATATTTTTCCGATGCGCACGCACACACACACACACACACACACATTGACATTGATTAATCCGAAAGATCAAAGTGTTGGTTTGAGAAAAATAAATTAATCGAATCTAGTTTTTTTAGCACAAAATTATTGAATATATCTATCAAGTGGCCTAAACTAGGCAATGCTGACTGACTGGCTGGTGGGCGCTGAGAATTTTGGCAGATGAGCGTTGGAAAGTTTCATCAAGACACTGGCTTTTCAAACAGGAATGCGGAGGCAATGAGAAACAAAAAAAATTTGCTACCAACTTTTTGCTTAGACTTTATGAAACTACTGTAAATTTTGAAACCACTTGGAGCGATTCAATATCAGAGGTTTATCATTTATTAAAATGTCAAAAAATTCCAAGAAAAAAAAACTAAATTGACCGACACTTTTTTGAACAAGATCTTTGCAAAAATGTACGATTGATGGCTTTGTTTCATCGATTGCATTGGTTATCGATGAAATATTAACATCTGTTAATTGAGTAGAAATTTTAAAAGCAAAAAAAAAAACTAATAACCGTATAAAATGTTGGGAGTTGATTTCTCACAACAACGAGCTCAATCTCAAAGATTGTATTCATTGTATTCAAATCTTAAGGAGCTATAATTTACCAAGCAATAAACTTTCTACGTTCTAGAGATGAATATTTGAGCTTAAATTCAGTTAAATTTTTGAATAAATTGAATCCTTATTCATCTTTTTCGAATGGCACCAAGATAAAACGGTCCAGAAAAAAAAACAGAGTTTGTGTAGTTTTTTTTTCCTCTAAATATTTTAAAACTTTTCGGTATTTTGTGGCTTGTGGTTTTACTGGATCGTTCATTCCAATCCAATAAAGTTTTTTTTTTTTTGGAGAACACAGATTCTTGTTTTGATATCACTCTCACAATGGCGTTCATGCTTGCTCAATCAATTAAAACTTGCTGGAACCAAGAAAAAACTGTTTTAACAACCGGATCCATACACAAAAAAAACGGTCTACAAATTCCTAAACTTATTCCCCAAAAAAAAAAACTGAATAAAAGAATGTTTGACCAAAACTTGAATGAAATACAGTAGCAGCGGGAAATTTTTCAAAGTAACGTGACTCGACCAACTGACCAAGGCTTATAATTATTTACTTTTATAACCAAAAAAAAAAAAAAAAAAAACTTAATTAATAACATTGAAACATCTCTGTAAGATTCAGCACAACTCTCATCTTTTATATGGCCGAGAACGTGTGTGTGTGTTTGTGTTTAAGCTCGGGCCTATAGTTTACGGCCCAAACAACAATCGAAATAAATTATTTAAAATCAAATGATAAGAAAAAACCCATTGCCACCAAAACCACCACAAACAAATAGACTCATCCAAGAGTATTTTTAATTTAATTGTAAAAATATTATAATTTTGATTTTTTCGAGTTTATTTGAATTTTTTTTTAAAGAAACAAAAAATATTTCAAATTGAGCAGAAGATAGAAATTATTTATAAAAAACGCGTAAAAAATTACAAATTTAATAAAAAATTTATTAAGATGTTAAAGAAATTGAAATTTCTTTTTTAAAAACAACGAATATCGTATCGTTTTTTTTTATATCAGTTATTTGGAACAATGTTAGAACCTTTGATTCCTTTACAGGGTGTCATTGAATGTTTTTTTTTGGCTTTTTAATTTTTTTTTTTAAAATAAAATCGAGTATTGTGTTGTTGTTGAAAAAACAAGTATTGATTGTTGAATTAAAAGATTGTTCGGAATATTCTAGCCGATCGTTTGGATTTAGATGATCGAGCTGAACGAGCTTGGAGTTGTGGAGCGTACATATCCTCGGAGATTGGCAAGATTCGAGCTCCTCCAATGATTCCGGCTTGGATGATGGTTCCAGTGTTGTAGGGCAGGGCTGAGGTTACTGGCACTGGAGCGGATTCAACTTTTTGTTGTTCCTCTTGAATTTCAAGGGTGGGCAATGCTGGTGGAAGTTGAGGGCTTGATGAAGCAAGAGCAGCAGAGTCATCAATATCTTGAACTTGTTCCAATTCGGATCGTTTTTCGCCCTTCGAGACGATGCTGTGGATCTCTTCTTGAACTGGCATAACTTGTTGAGTGATTTTTCTGAATGGTTGAATGATTTCTCGGACTTCTTGAACGATTGGTTTGACAACTTCATGGATGACTCGGTCTGGTTCCTCTTCACTTTTAGTTGTTTTGGTTTCACCTTTTTCACCAGGAATATGGACTTGTTTGATTTCGACTGGACTTGATCTAGATCGGAATTCAACAATAACTGGTTGCAAATGGGGTTCTACAATAACGATTTGAGGTTGAGTTGGAGCATCATCAACAGGAACTTCAACAATCTCTTGTGTTCGCTTGGATTTAACTACGACAGCGTAAATAGGTGCCAATGGTTGTTGTTTAGCTTGACCAGTTTTGATGGCCACTCTAGATGGCGAGGCAACAGCGGCAAGTGCTGGTTGTTTTTGTTGGCCATCCAATTGACCAATTATCACTGGAATGGCTTGAATCAGGTTTGGTTGTGTTTGACCTCTGTATTGAGCCACTGGTGAGAGGACGGCAGCACTTGGTGATTTATCATACAGGCTTTTGGTTTCTTGGAAGGCGCTGCACAAGCAAACAGCCTGTACCAAAACGATGACAAACTAATCATTTGATTTTTTTTTGTAGAAAATAAAAAACCCAATTTAAATATTAATGGAAAAAAAAACTTGGCAAAACTAATTGTGGTACCTTGAAAAGCATGATTAAAATGGCAACAAAATACTAGAAACCAGGATTAAAAACAAATCAAAATTTTAGAATTTGGTTAAAAAAAGAACAAACGATCAACTAAAAAATTAAGCATTAAACACACATTTAGGTTGAAAAGAAATGTTCGATGAAATGGATGACTAAAAAAAGATGAAATTTTTTTTCTACAACACACAAATCAGAAAAAACTAATAACCTTAAATCTAGTAAAATTCAAGAGAAAATAAACATCCAAAAAGCTGAGGTGTCAGATCGACAATGAAACCAATTCAAACAGATTGCTACAGTTTTAAACTCCGTGGCAAGAAGAAGAAAAAACTGTTCCAAAACAAACAAACAAGATGAAAGATGATGGAAAAAAAAGGCTGTTCAATTAGGAATTCATGAAAGAAACATCGAAGGAAAAACACATCGACACACACACAAAATGATCATGGATCATCAACACACAATATTTCCATAAATGAAAGCCGAGGAAGAGGCAGCGTAACGATAACATGCTGATCATCATCGTTTATGATGATGGCTCAATGAATGGTTGGCTAAAGCCATCAGCCATAACTCTAGAGCCAACCAATGGAACACAAATGGAACATAATAATGATAAAGAGATGAGATATGCCTTGGATTCATCTCTCCACCTCTCTCTCTCTTTCTTTTATTGGATCCTTGTGTGTGTGTGTGTGTGTGTTCAATGTAGAGATGTTCAATGTGAAATAATTTTACGATACGATCATTCGATATATATTCATCGTATGTTTATTTGTATGTGTTTTAATTTAACAACAGCATAAATATTCTACTTTTAAAACAACATTAGAAAATGAAACGTTATTTCATCGTTCTGTTTTATGGAGTGGAGTGTCAACCTTACCAATCATTATTATTACAACCACACACACACACACACACACACACAGCATTATTTGAAACAAGTTTCAGAACACAAATTCAAGACAACAAGCAAAGAGAGCATCAGACAGAAAAGAAAGTGCCATCAATTAATTAATCATCCATCTTGAATGAAATAAAATTCAAACTCTTCTAGTGAAAAGTTTATATCAAAAAAAAAACAAAAAATCCCCTTAAAAAAAAGAGAAGAAAAGAGAGCCATAACATTTATCATTTTGTAGCCGCCAAATCGAAATAAAATTTTAAAAAAATTAAAAGAAGAAAAAAGTTTCAAAATGTTCCAATATTGATTGGAATCAGATTCAAGTAGATTGATAGAAAGCAAGCGAACAAACAAGAAACTTATCAACTACTTGAACGCGCTTCAACGAAATTCATTCCGTTGGCGTTCAAGCTAACATTTCCTAAATTTTGCAATGGAGCCACCATGACCACCACCACCACCACCACGCTCCAAATACACTGGCCAAGATGGCCCTTTAGATTATTTGACGGTAGTCCATTCCACACAGTTTTTTCGCTAGCTTGTTTATTTTTTTTTCTGAAATTTAAAAATGATTAAAATCGAATAAATAAAGAAAAAAAATTTTAAGCAGAAAAAATTGATACAGCTTTTATGGAACTAGTTGAATGTTGTTTTTCTTTCTCATTTGATCAATGAAAAAAAAAAATCATGGCGCCAATGAGATAATATCACGCAAACTGCTTGCCTCTCTTTTTTTCAGATGACAATCTTTTTTTAAGATGTTTCACTGTTCTGATATGAAAAACATATTGATTTCTGTTTATTTATTTGTTGGCACACAGTATCAATCACAACAAAACCATCATCTATCCACTGGAACGTTTTGAAAATAGTTTTCGAAAAAATAATTTAGGACGGCCAAATGAAAGAGAAATCTGATCAGAATGGATGGATGGATGGATGGATGAATCAATGAATGTGCCGTTATTATTATCAACCTTGATGACTAGTTTGCTGTGATAATAAGTTCTCCAAAAAAATTCTCAACAACAAATACATCGTGAAAAATTTTAAATCAAAAAAAAAAAATTATCATCAAATAGAATCTTTTTTTTTGTAAGAAATTCATATTTGATTTGAATGAAAGCCACTTTGAAGATGGCATCAATTCCAATTCATCAAGTAAAAAAATTAAAAAATCAAGTTCAAACAGACTTGTTTGAATTTGAAAATTTGAAACACTCGGCTAACTTAAATTTTTTGCTTTTCTGAATATTTCATTGAGAACAAGAGAAAACAACAAACACCAAGAGACAGGAACATCAAGAGAAACGTTCAAGCTGATTAATCTTATTATCGCTAAAACAATAAATCTAGAAAGTGACAAACTAATATTGAGACGAGAGAAGAAAAAAAAATCCCATCTATGATGCAAAACAGAATTAAATTTTGTTCTTTGAAATATGAACGTGGACAGCAGTGGGCAACAGCTCAACAGCTAGTTGATGAAACTTTTTTCACTGTCCATTGTCCAGTGGTAGTCAGCAGAATGTTTTTTTTCTTCTTCTGACAGCAACATTTGATTTATTATGATAGAGATGAAAATAATAATTATTATTATCATGGTTATGATGGTAGCGAAAAGTTTTTTTATTCTGCCATTTTGCTTAAATAGAGAAAAATTGTTTAAATTTTATCAGAAAATTATGATAACAAAGTTATTGTCTTGAAAAATTTAAGCGATCAAACAATCAAAAACTATCGAAAAAAAGACCATGAAGTTAGTTATTGGAAATTTGTGAAGAGAAAAAAAAATTGTTGCAGAAAATTTGTCGCATCTCGCCGAAGAAGAAGAAGGTAAAAAAAGATACAAACTAGAGACAATGTTGCTCAAAAAAAAAAAGAACATTTGAAACGACAAATTTTGCAATCAAACGCCAGCCAAAACGAATATTTTTTAAAATTCATAACTAGTTCATTGAATAGAAAAAAAAACGATAAATCGAGAAAAGTTTTCTTTAAATAAAAAAAAATTGTAACAACTATAAAAAAGCAAAGAACACGAGCTAAGACAAATTGCCCTTAGCCCAATTTTTAATTCATTGCAAAGGTTTTGTGTTTGCTCAGTTTGATGTGTAAACTGAATTTCTTTTAATTTCTATGTTTTTTCTTTGATAAATTCGAAAGAAGACATCTTTCATCTCTAGTAAAACTCTCCATAAGAATGGTGTTCTCAAACATACTGGGAGAGTATGTGGTTTGAAACGTGTTGGAAATCGTTTTTTTTTATGATTGATTTATAAAACAAAATTCGAATCAAAATACGTTTCCATCCATTTAATTCATCGATTCATTGATAATGGAAAAAAAAACCAAAAAAATTTTTTTTTTTTTTTTTTTTACTGTGTTTTTATGATAATCGAATGCAAATTGTAAATTGTGGAGAGAATAGAAAAACTATTTCAATGATCAATGTTGCGGCTCATCATCGAATCGAGTCATGATTAAAAATAAAAGCGATACACTTTATCCATTTCCATTTTATTCATCAGCTAAAAAAAGATTTAAATCATTTTGAAAACCAAACTGAAAAGAAAACAGTACCTATTTTATTTAGTTAATAAATTTTTAATGAACTTGATAATTTAATTTTTTTCAAGTTAATAAATTAAAAAATAATAAAGAGATTACAACTAGAGCAAGAGAAAATCTTAGGTCAAGTGAAGCATTATTGCAGGGCTTAATTCAATTATGTCAGATTTTTTTTTTATAGTTTTTTTTTCTCAAATAAGAATTTCATAAGAGCAAAGCTCATTTGCAAACCAAAGTCATTAAAACGGGTTATTTAGTTATTTAATTAATTTGAAAAATTTCAATGATTCCAGTGGTGATAAAAGTGTTTCAATAAATTTTCTACTGAAACAAAAATTCTAAGAAGATTTCTCCGATTTGAATTCGATTGTTCGAGAGAACAGTTTTTTTTTTTTTTAAATTTGCTGTGATGAGCTTTGTTTCGTTGTTTCACTGGCTCATCATCATCATCGATGATATCAGCTCAGGTTGATTACATTCAACTATTTTCAATGATAATAGCCCACGGTGATTTTTTCAGTTGTTAAGTTCAAAAAATTTGAATTTTTTCTGTTTTTTTTTTTCAATAATCTTTTACTGATCTCCCTTTCAGTCGCATGGAACATCTTGATCCCTAGTGAACAATATTTTTTTTAATTAAATATTATTTCTGTTCCAAAGTTTTTTTGTTTCAGGTGACAAACATGCAAACTGTGAACTCAATGTACGCAACCAATGTGATGTTTCCATTTGCCAAACACAGAAGAAAGAAAAATTTAAAACAAAATTATTTTCAATTAATTTATTTGAGATTTGAATCAATTGAGACAAAGGTTTTCTAAGATTTTCTTCTTCTGAAAAAAATCTGCATCAAAAGTTCAATGAGATTGATGAAAGTTTAAGTGGTGGTGGTGGTGGTGGTGGTTCTTTTACCGTTGTTTTATTCAAATTTTCTACTCTGATGAAACTCATTCATCGTTGTTCTGAAAATAAATTTGAAAAAAAAAACAACCAAATGACATGGAAAAAATCATTGAGCCTATGTTGAACAACAAATATCGACAATATGATTATGAGGATGACGATGTTAAATACCAATAAATATCATCTCATGAAAATGATTTTAATCTGATAAAATCATTTCAATTGAAAAAAACAAAAATCTTTGACATGGCTTGAAACAAGCTGAAGAGAAGATGTATCATGATTAAAACATGTAACACGTGAAAACACAGGACAAATCCATTTATTTATTCAATAAAACTCTAGCATTCAATTTGGTTGAACTGTTGGGGTTTCGGAGAAAAAAACCTCACTTACTCACTGTCTTACTCAAGTGTTCCAAAATTGTTGCAACACACACACACACACAAACACAAGCGCACTTATTTAATCAGATTTCTTTTGGAAATGTTGTTTGAAGAATGATTTATCTCTATCAATATTATATAGACTCAAATGAAGCAGCAGCAGTAGTGGCAAAAGTAGTAGCTTCCAATGATTATTATAATTGTGGTTAATTATAATGATTATTAAAGATAATTAAATTAATGAATATATCACTTCACTCATCTCCAATTGGAATGACAAAATGAAAAGAGTAGAGCGAGCACTTTTAACTAGAAGCCATGTGCTCAAATCATCTTGCTAATCGATCAAAAACTTCTTGAAAAAAACAACCAAACAGAAAATCTTTCAAAAACTATGGAAAAAAAAATTTATTATCATCATACATATTTAATGTTTGCAGTTTGTCTCTTCTCAATATTGATCGAACAAAATTTTGGAAAAAATCTTGATTCAAAAAATTGAAAGATTCAGAAGAAAAAGAAAAAATCAGACAAAACGTGAAGGAAAAACGTTCTCTTCAATGCGATAACATCATCGATTTAATATGATGAAAATCTAAGAAATTATAAGGGCGAATCAATACAGAACAAACGCAAGAAAAAAACGATATCAAAGCATTATCAAAATTTTTCTAAAACAAACTACTAAAATTTAAATAAATCAAAAAAAAAAAAAAAATTATTTTTAAACGAACGATTTCGTTTTTCTCTGATCCACCCAAATAAATATTTTTTGTCTGTTTTAAATTTAAGACGCAAAATTTCTCATTTGAATCGCTAATCCAAAATCAAGGTAACTCAAGATGAGTTCAGAACAGCAAAAAACTGACTGAAAGTTTCTTCTTCAACTAATTTCTCAAATGCAAAAATTGATTCAATTTTTTTCTCCCAAATAGTTTGTTTTTGGTTGTTCATCAATGTTTCTAAAGCGAAAAACAAAACAAAAGAATAAAGAAGGTCGAATGTTCCAGGATTGCATTCAAAGTTTCACTTCAAAAAAATGAATCTGAATCCATCTGAATCATCCGTTGAAAGAAAAGATACATTAAAGGTTTTTTTTCTTAATTTCGTTCTCTTTAGAAATTATCGATGAAATGTGATAAACAAAAAACAGAGCAACTCTTGAAAATTTAGAAGATTGATCATCATTTGTTGATAATCGGAATACTAATAAGTACTATGATTTACAAAAATTAAATTATCCAAGTTTTAATCCAAAAAATTCAAAGCAACCCTCTACAATTAATACAAATCTATTCAGTGAAAATAATTTTAATACTTTGAGATAAAACTTTTCAACAAAAAACTTGGGTTTCCAATTGAAAAGTTCTGGAAGTTTTCAACGTTAAAAATTTTTTACTTTGATGGACCTTGAATAGGTTTTCTTCTGCCATCATCCAGCTATCATCTGTCTTAATCTTGCCATCAAAGTGTTTCTTCTTTCTCTCTTTTTGATTTGATAAAATAAATAAATAATTAGTTGATTAATCATTTATTTATTTTTTTAATTCATTAATTTTAAAATAAAATTGAGCAACACTTTTGATGAAAAAGAGTAAAACTTTCCATTTTTTGCTTTTTATTTATTAAATTTTTAATTAAAAATGAAATAGAATAATTGTTCAAGTTTCAGAGTATTTTGACAACCATTTGATTGAATTAATTTTGAATATTTTTTTGAATTAAATTTTTTGTTTGTTTGTCATGTAACAAATGAAATAAATGTTTTTTAAAATAAGCGATTCAACGTTGATTGAACAAACGATTAGTAAAATCGTAAAATTCCTTGAGTTTGAGGGAAACAGAACAGCGACAACGTTGTTGATGGCATTGAATTTTTTTCTTTAGTAGAAACGATACGGAAATTAATCAGAGAAGACAAAATTAAAACATCAGTGCAGCATTTTTGGAACATTTGAATCAGAAACAGTTGAATGAAAAACACCAATATATCGGTTAATGTTATTATTAGAAAGAAGGAATCTGCCCAAAATAGAATAATGAAACCGAAACTTTAATATAAAAAAAAACGACGCAAGCTTCAGCATTAAATCAGGATTATGCTCCATTTTTAATCCAATACCATAAAATATCATATGGCTAATGGAGATTCGGCTCATCCTGTCTCTGCTTTTCAGATTAATAAATCAAATAATAATATAAAAAAAATCAACTAAGAAGATTAAAATTGGAAGAAAATTTCGATAATAAAACTTGACAATGAAAATGTTTTTACCATAAATTAATTCAATCTGGTAATTCACTCGTCGTCTTATCTTACCAACCAAATCTACGGTAAAGAAAATTTCCGATTATAACAAAAAACGTCTCTCAAATTTTGAATACTATTCAAAAAATATTCAATCAACTGATTGATTGTTTGATTGATTGGCTGATTAAATTTTTATATTAAAAAATTATTTTCTTTATTATTCAAAATTTAACGAAAATTTCGAAACGTTTGACGTGTTTATTAGTGTTTCATTCGACTTGCTACAATGATTCATTTCATAATTTTTTTATTCACAAACAAATTGATTGAATAAATTGATGTTATTTTTTACCACAAATAATGACCAATAAATCGTTAATGAAGAACGAAAATTTTCAAACAACTTAATGGTATTGCCTGTATTTTTGAAGAAAGAAAAAAATTGATCGATCCAAAACAAATCAATCATTATTTTTTTTTTCGCTGTGAATAAACAATCTGATTTTTTAATATTCTTAATAAAAAAATTTTTTTTTTATTTTGATAAAACTTAAAAGAAAACCAATGTTGCTTGTCCACTACTGTTGATCATCGTTTTTCGTTTCGTATTTTTAGTTTCATCATCTTAGAAAAGAAAGCCAAACTTGGTTGAAAATTTAAAATTGGAGAGAAATCAGAAAAACTTTTATTGCCTCATTCCACTAATCCTAAATTTTTCCTATATTTCAAGCCTGAAATGAAAACAAACGTTCTCGAGCTAAATTAAGCAGAGTTTAAATTTATTTTAAATAAAAACAAAAATTTAATTTATTATTTGTTTTTTCCATTAAAAAAAAAAAAAATCCATGACAAATGATTTGAGCGGAGATCCTAAAAAAAAAGAATATTAACAGACAAACAACACCACCACCACAGCGTAGGCATGCTCACGTCTCAAGGATTCTTGTTGTAATTTTTCTGAGAAAAAAAATATTCGTACAATTCGTATTTTAATCTAGTTGTAAAAAATTTTTGCTTCAAAATAATAAAACTTTAACGTAAACGAGAGAAATGTTTTACGTATTTCAAAGTCATTCTCATCCTTTTCGGTTTATCGAAAAATATTTGGAAAATTTTTTCAAATCAAACAAAAAAAACAATGAATTCCTCTTGGTTACAATTAATAGTTAAATAATAATTTCTAATAAACTAGTATTAGTAAATTTTTCAAGATTTTAATATCAATATTATATATAATTAATAAAAAATGATGATTGGAAAATTGAGTATCAACAACTATCAATATTAAAAGGATTCCTATAGGATGATAAATAAATAAATAAAAAAAATAAATGATAAAAAACTGAAATTTTTCGAAGCCATTAATCGTCGTTTTCTCTCTCTCTCTCTCTCTCTCTCTCTCTCTAGGAGATATTTGAAAGAGAAAATATTCAAATTTAAGTTTGTCTGCTGATTTAATATCGATGAACAGCGCGTAAAAAACACCACTTTTTGCATACTTCGATGATGATCACAATTTAATTTCCGATTTGTGGAAATTTTTTTCTACTCAATCGAAACGAATCATCGAAACGCGTAATCAGACACGTAAACCGACAAGTTTACAACTTGCTAAGCGCTGATTAACATTATTATGTTCGTAAAAAAAACGATATGTCACATCTTTTTTTACTAGAGAAAAATCTCTGTCCGAACAAAAAAAAAGGTTTAAGGTGATGCGAGCTATTCGATTTCCAAACGTAAAAAACCTTCATTCAATGGTTTTCTTCACCACCACCAGCCAGCTAGCTAGAAAAGAAATCCTCGAGCATGGTCAGAATACAGATCAGTTTGTTTTCGTATCGGAGAAGAAAAAAAACTTTCCTGCTTTCTCAAATTGATACCAAAAAATGATAATAAAAAAAAATAAATTTACAAGCTTGTTTCATCATCATCATGTAGAAAGAAAACGATGATACGATCCAACAAAACGCGAAAAGCTTTATCAGATTTTAGCTTTGAGTTTTTGAGTATGAAAAATTTTTTTTATAAGGCTAAGAAAACAAAAACAGGAGATAAAGTTCTAGGACGTGAACTCCACGTTTTGTTTTTTCCTCATTGAACTTCAGGTTACGAACTTGATGATGATAGTTTTTGCTTGTCTCTTGAAGAAGATTTTTATCAGAAAAACAGAAAAACCCAACAAAAATTGTTTTGTTTTTTGAGAAATATTAATTGAATGAAATTTTTATTTTTACAAATGGTGAATCGAACTTCACTCTCGAACAATCAATACCAAATGTCGTACATGTATTCGGGAGAATGTGTATTCAATAGTTGTTTGCGAATCTCCAGACGCCTATTCACATAATCGACAATATCTCTCAACGTTTTGAATTGATCAAATTCTCTATCAGAGATTTCAAGCTGAAATTCGTCTTCGATCAGTTCTTGGATGTGGTAGTTTCGATTCAGCTCACTATCTTTGACCAAATCTTGAAGAATCTGATCTTTCGATTTGTATGGATCACAATAGAAAACAAGGTTTGGTTTGTTGTGGATGGCGTTGAATTGTTGAGCCGAATTGATATCGGCCAGAATGATGTTGAACATGTTATTCACTCTCTGTTCGATGTATTCAATCGAATCGCCAGGAAAGTGTTCATTCTTATGGAAACTCCAATTCTGCCAATCAATCTGAGATGAAAGTGATCGAGAAAAACTATTCGATGCTTGATTCCTCACCAAACCAACAATACTTTTTGATAGAAAATTCATTTTCTGCTATTGACAAAAATTCAGCTTGGAAAACGGTGATAAATTCAATAAAATTACCTTTTAGAATAACAAGATTAAATTAAATTTCCAAAGCCAGAAACACCATTGTGAACCACCAAACGATTCAATACGATTTAGCTGATTAATTCCTAACCACGAATTGTGTCACACACCAAATGGCAAATAATTTTTTTTCAATCAAAAGATTTTATTTCATAGAAAATTGAGCTGATAGGTTGTAACCAAAGAAAAATTCCAAGAAATTAAACTGTGAAAAAATTAAGCGCAACACTAGAAAACTACCACCACCAGCAACAAAAATTAACAATTTTTTGAGAATTGTAGGTGATCATTCAGTTCAGGTATCATCAAGTACATCTCTCCCCGAGCAAAAATCCAATGCAATCTTTAAATTTAGCCACAGAATGGAAAAGAAGCAGGTTTAATTGAAAATCTTTTTTTTTCTGTATGTTTCAAAGCTTGTTTATTTATTTTTGGGTCGCGAAATTTAGTTTATATATAGAGCTTGCGTCAGCACGAAAAAAAAAACAAGATTTTCACTGTGGAAAAGTCAAAAAACAATTACGTGATTTGAGGCCAACAAGAAACATGTGTGTTCGAAAAAAAAAAAAAAACAAAACAAGAATACTCAAAATGTACTGCCATCTATTTTATTTTGGATTCGATAGATCGACATTCGGTTTGAATAGATGTAGTTCGTTGTTGGCCGAAACCGATGCCATAAAATCTTGATCGTAGTAATTCCAGGCCAAATTGGAAATCTCTTTGGTATGACCACCGTGATAGAAAACCATTTCGGCAGGAAAATCTTTTTCATTAATCGGACGTTCGCTGTTGATTTTTCTCAGATCCCAGATTATCAATTTTTTGTCCTTTCCAGCCGATGCAAATATTGGCTCTTGGTGGGGTGACCATTCAACGTCGTAAACATCATCAGTGTGGAATGAGAATCGATGTAAATGACGAGAGAGATTACGAAGATCAAACAGCTTTATCGATCGGTCATCGGATGCTGTCAGGAGAGCATATTCAGAAAATGAATTAAAACAAAGAGCATTTATAACATCATTGTGAGCTTCTACACAGAATTGTTCCTTTTGATTAGAGTTTGTACGTAAATCCCAGATCTTCAATTTACAATCTTGGCCAACTGAACCAAGTAAATTTTCTTCAAAATGATGCCATTTTACATCATTGACTTCTCCTTCATGTCCATTGAAACAACACACCGGAGTTTTGGTTTTATTTTCACTGTTCATTTCGATGTCCCAAATGCAAATAGAAGAATCAAAACAACCTGTGGCTAAAATATTTTTGTTTCTCCTATTCCAACAGAGGCCAAAACCTTCATCTTTATGCTGTTTCAGTATCAAATCTGGTTCAAAAGCATTTTTCGGATCAGACTCGTGTTTGGAATAGTCAAAAATGTAAACGTTTCCTTTTGAAGAGAAGGTGGCAATAATGAATTCATTGTATGGATTGCTGCGAGCTCGATTCACTGATCCATCATGAAAAATGCTGACTGTATGATCAAGCTTAGCTTTTTTATTATGGCAAACTGAGCCTTCGACAGCTGCAATTTGGCTCGAGTTTATGACAGGCATTGTTTGAGTGGCTATTATCAATAAATTAGGATGCTTCGATATCATTTCTTCATTGGCGTCAGTTCCCAAAACTAAACGCTGTTGAATGTATTCTTTCACAGAATCATTGGTTGAACTTATATTCTCAACTGTTGGCAACCATTCAACAGTTAGTGATGGCCAATACAAAAAATTTGTCACCATATAATCATACAAGTACTGACAATTTTTTTTCCAGATCCGATATTGTTCATATTCATTTTCGTTTAAAGAATCTAAAAAACCAGGACTATCGTCTTTATCCTTGTTATTCTCAGCATCTTCTTTAGAATCAATCAAATCAGAGGGTTTGTCAACATATTCAATACTTTGATCCATATCAACATCATCATCATCGCTATAATCATCTGAGCTTTCACTTTCATCGTTCGGGTGATTTGGAACAAAATCCGAATCATCCGATTCAGATTCAATTGGAACCTTATCGTTAATTCTATTTATTGATTCCATATCTAAAAAATTCAACATGAAACTTTATTCGAAAAAAATTAGACAAACCATTTACGATGATTTCATCATTTGAGAAAATCAATCCGATTGAAATGTTGAGATTTTTTTAAAAAAAAAGAAAAATAAGCAGACGAAAAATAGCGCCAAACAACAAAAAAAAAACGTCAAGCACCTGTTTGATCTGCGAAAGCTTATTTCGAACTGTTCATAGAACCTATACCAAGTTTTTTAAAATCCTGATTTTCTAAAATTTAGAATCTAAGTTTTAGAATTTTTAATGAAAACAAAAAAAAGGCATAAATAACATCGAGCTCCAATTGCATAAAATGATTATTTGAAACGAAGATTGAGAAAAAAAATCAAAATAAAATGTTTCAAGTGGACAAATCATTCAATATAATGCTCAAAGTTCTCAATTTGGTTTACAATGAATCGTCGAATGTTGCTTTGTCTCCGTTCTCGTTGGAGATACTGTCATTCAATGTCATAACAGCCGTTGCTGGGAAATGTTACGAACAATTGTCAACTTTATTATTTGGCGTCGAATTACAATACGAAGATATTATTGAAGCCATTCGTTGTATCAAGTTGATAATACATGATTTAGAATCGTTGGAGAAAGTCCAATACAAGATGACTAATCTGATGTACATTTCTAATAAATATGAATTGAAAGATTATTATATTCAATTTATAACAACTTTTCTCGAAATGAAAGTCAAATCAGTTAAATTTGATGATAGCAAGTTGAGCCTTACAAAACTAATAACTGATGACGCCAAGTAATTTGATTTATATAAAATTCTCTCAATTGACTATATTCTGTTTTTCGTAGATTAGATAAATTTATATCGGTGCAAACTCAAATCAAAGAGCTTCTTTTTGTCAATTCAATCACGTTTCGTGGAGAGTTGAAAAGCAAGCCTCTTAAAGTTTATAACGGAAAATTTCAAAATATTGATACGCGTTTTTCAGTCTACAGAGGATCGTTCAAATTTGTAGAAGTTTCAAAAGAGCAAAAATATTTTTATATTGAATTTCCTTATCAAAATGAAGCAATTAACCTTTGTATTTTGTTACCAATTTCTGACTATTCGGTTAAGCAGATTCTTTCGGAGTTGGATTATTCACATTTATCAAAACTTTTCCGTTCAAATGCAACCAAAATGATTGAAGTTCATCTTCCATTTTTAAAGGTTCATTCATACTCTGATTTGGTGCCTAATATTCAAAAAATGGGAGTTTCTACACTATTTGATGCATCAACAGCCAATTTTTCTCGTTTAGCAAATAACTATCAAGGGATATTTCTCGAATCCATATTTTCCAACATTCAAATTGATTTTTCAAGCAGCAGTATTGCACCCACTAAAACATCTAGCGCAGATACGAAAAATAAATCTTCCAACAATTGTGTTTTTGTGAATCGCCCATTCATTTATTTTATCAATTGGGACACTCAAAAACTGGAAACTGTTGTTTTGTTTGCCGGTGTTTTTAACAAAATCAAATGAAATTTCGCAATACTTTTAAAATTAAAAATAATTATCAAATATTTCATTGAAAACAATATTGTTTAAATATCGTCATGGCAACCAATGCCAATCGCAGAATTTTTGAGAATCGAGTCTTCTGCTCGGAGTAACATTAGTGTTTTGGGTCCTATGAAAATTCTGTAATAATGAATTCAACATTTCATTTGATGAGAAGTAGATAAATTTCATTTCTGAAATCAAATTAATGTTGTTGAATATTTTCGATAGATTTTATTGCATTATTGCGAGCGTTCGGCTATCAACGTTTCATATCAATTGAAAACTTTAGAAAACCAAACTTTCCTTTGATGGCTGATATTCTGGTTTTTTTATTGAAAAGATTCGATTTGAACACAGATGTTGAAGCAAAAATTTCTAATGAACAAGAACGTTTAAGTTTTGTGCAAACAACATCGCAAATAATGGTTCGTATTTGTTAATTTTATAATTTGATTAAGTTTTAATGTTTTTCAGGTTAATCGGGCTAATCTCGATGTGAACATGAAGAAACTTTATTTAGCAGATATCAATGCGGTTCATGAAATGATCAAGTTAGCAAAATTGATACAAAATGCTTGGATTTTATTAGATCGATCAAAAGTTTTCAATGATCAAGAAGATATTGAAGAAAGTGAAATCAGTTCACTAGACAACATCGATAGATCTGTGGTTTGAAGTTTAAGTTTTTCTAGTGTTCAAAATAATAATCTGATCATTTTAAAATTTAGTTCAATAGTTATAAGACTAGCCAAATTACTTCGGATATTTTACAAATCGGTACTCAACTTTACGATACTTTAGCAGAACACGAACCAAATAAAGTCAGTGTTTTTTTCTTAAAATTTTATGATGCAAACTTGTAACTTAGGAACACCGTCAGCAATCACTCAATAGGCAATTAATGATTGATGAAATTGAATCAACGATCAGGCGATCGATTCAAAATCTTCAGCAAGAAATTGTTGATTTGCAAAACAAAAAAGAAAACATAGATCAAGATGACGAGGATTTAGAAGCGAAAATAGAGAAGAAACATTCGGAATTGGTTAGAAATAGAAAACGATCAGAAAATCTCAACGCACAAAGGTTTTACGAGCATGAAATTTGTTAAATCTTTGCATGCTTGTTTTTTGTTTGTGATTATTGTTAATTACTGATAATTAAAAATCTCAAATTCAAAATTATGCGTAACAGACCAGCCTACATGGATGAACTGGAAAAAGTTGAGGAAGAAATCGCCGATTATTATGAACAGTATGTAGTCAAAAGTCGTTGTCTTGGTTTCTTAGAGCAGAAGCTTGAGGAGTTTGAAGAATTGGAACGAATAAAAATAAATGTAATTTTTACAATTTAAAGCTCATTTTTAAAAATATTTTCTTTTAGCAACGAAATGAAGAGATAAAATTAATGTTAGAAAACATGAAAATGGAAGATTTCATGAAAGATGGTGATAATTTAAGATTGAACTCATCTTGGAAGACTGGAAATCAAACAACTAACGACGATATGGCTCTGATCGTTGATATCGACGAGGACGAAATCGATGGTTACAATGGCAGTGATTTCAGTGATAAAGAAACAAACGACGATTCAAAAGACATTGATCGACAGAAGATGAACAGTCGTAAATTGAGATCAGAAAAAAAAGAACGTTCTTTGATGACAAACACTGTGGTAGTCAATAATCAACGATCCGGTGTCGGAAATAAAAAATCGACATTTGATTCATCTAATAAAGAACCTGCTAAAGAAAATGTTAGAAGCGCAAAAACCGCTAAAATCTACTCGTTTGGATCGTTGTTGGAGAACGATGATGATTCAAAATCTGATTTAAATGACAAAGCATCCGATTCTGAATTGGATTTGGAAGCGATCGACGATACCGATAACGACGATGATGATTCAATAAGCTCAACATATTTGAACTTGGATTCTTCAAGAAAAAATAAAGTCACTAACAATCATTTGATGAACAGCCAACAGAACAGCATCATCGATACAGCCAATAGACTTTCACAATTGAACAACTATGACAAAGGAGGTGATGATTTTTGAAAAAAAGATGCTTTTCAACGTAAAAGCATCTACGGAAAAATTCTTGAGAATTTAGAGTCCTTCTCAATAGTTAAAATAAAGTTTCAACTAAATTATCATTTTTTATTGCTCGATCCTGGCGGTGCGCCTTTTTTCAAATCTTTTAAAACTTTTTTGAACCTTAACTTTTGTTTTTCAATATTTTTTGACACAGTATGAGTGAGATAAGATTTTTTCATCGATTTCAATTGTTGTTCAGCTGTTTTGACTAAAACTCCTTTGCGTAGCAAATACCGGAGCACATAGATAGACCCGAAAACTGTGGTGGCATAACGAGCCGGTGTAGCTATTTTATACAACAATATGGCCACAGCTACATGGCCAAGTTTATCAGCATCGTCTTCGAACGATTGGCGAATAATCTCTGGACAATAAGACGAATCAACAATATAGGGCTTGATAAAATTTATGACATAAGCACCATTGATTCCGCTATGAATATTTGAATTTTAAAATTAGAACTAGAGTGAGAGAACAAAACAAAAAATCACAAACCATTTGCACAAAATAAACAGCATCACAAACCACAGAAGGCAATTCGCAAAATGCAAAGGTATGGCTACATACCAGTATTTTTTCAGCATAACTTTGAGTCTTTTTCCTAATGATAACTTGAGCAATTCTTCCCATTCGTTTTTAGTGGATTTGACTGAGTTTGAGAAGCATTGCCGTTGGACAAACATTCGAAACAATTCGTTTCCATGATTCCTGTTGTTTGTGCGATTCAAACAATGATTATTCAGAACATTTGCTTCGCAAGAACGTATAGAAAAATATCGTTTAAAAGATGTTTGATTAAATGGCAAAACGGGTTTCTTGCGAAAACTAGCAAAACTTTCGATGAACTGTAGTGTACCAAACTGAATTGAAGTGCTTGAGGAGTGGAAAAAAATATTTGGAATTTTCCAATGTGACAATTGCATCACGTGGAAACATCTTGAAAATATCATAACGCTACAAGTCGACAAACACTGTTCGGCATATAGCCATCATATGGTTCGCACATTGACGATCACTGTTTGCCAACATCATGTCAATGCATTTTCAGGGCAGTTCATAAAGTGTATTACGGAATCCTAACAGAATTCGAAATTTAATTTTTGAAAGAAAAGATTTGAAATTAATTAGTTTTTATTGAAAATTTATCACAATAAATCTTCAAAATTTTCTTCAATTTTCAATGGGCAAAAAGTGCAATTTGATTGACCTAAACCAAATTCAGGAAAGCAATCTGGGCCGATGCATTCGCAACACCCATCATGAAACCAACGATATCGGCTCGATCCCATTGATGAACACGAAGCAATGCATTTGTTGAGAGACATACACTGTGCCATGAAGACCACCATACAATTGGTCTCTATTTGATCATCTAGTTTAGCTATTCCGTCGGTGATTGTTTCTAGTTTTACTGGAAAAGAAATCGTTTTCCATTGATCTAGCCTGTCCGGAATCTCCGTGAGAATGGCAAACAAATCTGGTTGAGCATCTTGAATTATTCCAATACTAGATCGATAACCGATCTCACTAGGGTCTTTGGGCTTTTCACATAAACCTTGATTGAAAAAATTCGAGATCAATTGGTTTGATTGAGAATAAAGATTTTTTTTACCAAAACAAAGACAACAGTCTTGATAGAGATAATCTAAACAACCAGAACAAGTTTCGAGACAAGTTTTGTTTGTGCGAATGTTTTCACATTTACAATCTTGCGTCAATATACATTTCGATACGATTGAAGCACACACAAAAGAATCACATTTTTCATTATCTGAATCAGAGTGTTTTCTGTTTTGATTGTTGTCAAATTCTTTGTATTCTGTTCTAATTTCGTAAACTTGGTTTAAAAAAACATTTATAAAATATATTGCAAAGATCATCCAAAAACTGGAACTTGTTCTGAAGTTTGCCATTGTCATATCAAAGTTTAACAAACAATGTCTACTTTTTGGCCCTAGGTGCTCGCTCATACAACAATCACACACACACAGGCATTCCCCTAAAGAGTTACACCCTTTCTGTCAATTGAAAAAGACAATTTAACAAGTATAAAAAAGAAGAGTAAGCCTAAACAATCATTAAGCCAAATAGAAAAATGACTTAGGCCTTAGATTTTTTTTATAATGAAATCTTCCGAGACATCGAAACATAGATTGTGCCATAAAAACCATATTCAAGCACTGTGTGAAATAATTCGTTTTTTTTTTTTAATGTGTTTATACTGTTGAATATTTGAATATTTACAAAAAAAAATGTGGCTATTTATAAAAAATGATTACAATTCTTCTGTAAATAAGTAAATTCAAATCGTTTCAGCCAGATTTTTTTAAAATATTGAGTATTTTTAAGTCATGTTTAGAGTTTTTCATCTCTCTAATTTATGTAACCATGTATTATGATCTTAATAATTGGTATGTAGTTAAGTACGTAAATAATATAACAAAAAAAAAAGAAGAAAAATACTCCAAACTTTTTTTCTATAAAATGGAAATCTTTATCCTTATCCAGAATTTTTTATAATTAGAGGCTATAATTGGACAGTTTTTGTTGTCAAACGATTCATTTCTTGTTGGCACGAGGCTCGTTCGTCATCCAGTTTCTTGATTACGTTGATGATTTCCTTGAAATTGAAAAAAAAAAATTTCAATTAACAAAAAAAACTTGAAATAAGTTTTAAGATTACATTTTTTTTCTCATTCAATAGATAGGATTCTTGATCGATTTCATTGATTCGTTGTTGCAGCTTGGCCAATTGATCACCGATTGCCTTATCTTGAAATAAAAAAATGAAATTTTTTTTTTTAAAGAAAATAATTAACAGTTTAGCTCACCTTTGACAGCAGTGGCAATGACTGTTGGCTTTGAAACGGTGATCAAACCATTACGATCAGATGCTATTCGATATTCCGATAACCGAGCCGACTGAATAGACGGTTGCCTGATAAAAGGATCACTATAAATTATGGCATTTTGTGCGTTATTGACTTTTCCGTTGTTAAGTGATGAATCGTGAAAACTGTTATGATTCACAATGGTAACTGTTGATCCACCGTTACCATTGCTCAATTTGTTCATTTGCTTCAATTGCGTTTCCAACAGAACTGATTCATGAAATTCCTGAGCAAATTGTTTGCTATTCATAATCTTTTGACCATTATTGATATTGTTTCCATTGCTTATTACTGTGGCTTCTGTTTTGTTTCCAGTAAAATTTTTTAAATGATTGTCGTTGCTTTGGTGGTGGTGGTTGACAAGTGATTGGCCAAGATTTCCGCCACTTGGAAGGCACGCATTTTCAGTATTTTCTATTGTATTAGCACTTTTCGTAGAAACGATGATTGTCGTGTTTGGATAATTGTCATGATTATTTTGGTTTGCTTGATAATTTAATCGAGATATTTTATTATTGACTTCTTCTTGTTCGAGAAAAGGATTATCATCCAAATCATCATCACCAATAGATTTGGAGAAATCAGATTTTTTCAAATTTTTTACAAGTTCAAAATAGAAATTGGAAGACTGAGAAAATTGTAGATGATGTTCCGACAAATACGGTATCCAAGTCTTGAGCACTTGATTATTAAGATTATTATAGTGTTTACCGATGCAAAAAATTCTACGTTTCAGGCGCCGTTTTCGATCCCGAATAACAGCTAACCAGTCGAGCTCAGTTTTTACTTTACATTCCATTGAAGACGGTACCAAATCAAGAAATTTGATGAATTCATCTTTGGCTTTTTCACTTCCTTCTTTTTGAATCAAACAATTTGAATCTGGCAGAATATCACTAGATGAAAAATGAGAAAGACAAGAGAATGTTTGATCAGATTCATTGACCAAACCACTGAAATTATTTTTCGATATTTCTTGAATAAAATCAACTTTGAAAGAGTTGATTGTCAATCGACGCTGAAGTTTACGCTGAATGTAATCTTCAAGCTCATGTTCACGTTTGAGACGATGAGTTGTCAAACCAAGACCAGAAATAAATTTCATTTTAGTTTGATCTTTTTCATTTACTGATAACGCTGGTAGAACATTATCAATGAATTTCAAAAGTGTCTTGTTTTGGCTAGAACTTTGATCATTTTTCCATTCATTTTCAGGAAGCTCTTCATTTGTGTGAGATTGTTGTTTATCAAGTTTCATCACATCGATCATTATTTTAGAGAGATTTTTTTGATAACTCAAATCCCGACAAACAGAATCTTTGAGCTCAAGTTTTTTGTTGCTTATATTTGAATCAAAATGTGATTTGTGCGAAGACTTATTTTGATTACTAGCAGCCAGAGCGTTGAAATGCACAGCAAAACTATCTGAATTGATAACTGCCTTGGGAAGTTCGGCATTGCGAACTATTTGTTTTGAACTGTTGTCTTCAAAACTAGTCAAACTGTCAGCCAGTGAACGTAAAGAACTGGTGCTTGTATTGAAACTTAAATGAGATGAATTTGGACTGCCAGCCAAAGCGGCAACTGATGCTAAAGTGGTTAAGTTGATTGAAGAAGATGATCCGTGATGATTCATCATATTTAAAGAATTTTGTGTGCTTGGTAAAGTTGCACTAAGAAAAAGAATTTTTTCTTTATCAAATTTTTTTCAAGTAATAAAAAACTTACATTTTAGAAGAATCAATTTTTTGATGCGGAACAGTTGTTTGTTGTTTGGCAAGTTGTCTTAAAACATCCGCATAACTTCCAGTGTTATTAACAACCGTTGCAGAACTGTTGGTTGAATGATCGCGTTGAAAAAGATCGTGTTGAAGTTGCTGTGGCTGTTGTTTCGTAGTAACCGGCGTGGCAGCCATGGCGGCAGCAACTAAAGGTGCTAACGTGTGTGATGGATTTAGTGTCGGAGGGACAATGTTGAGATTGTTGGTTTGATTTATTGGCGTTTTGAAAATACTGTCGTTCTGATGATTATTCGATGATGTGATGTGATTTGCAATGAGATTCGTTGTTGGTGCTGCGCTCAAAATGAAAGTTTTTTGTATTGATTCTGCAGTGTTTTTTGGTATAAATAATCCTAGAAAAATAGAATTAAAAAGAAAATTTTTTCTAATATTTATTTTATACCGTTCTGAGAGGAATTGTTCAACTGATGATATGAAATAGAAGTGTTGTTTAATTGCATTGGAATCATGTTTCGTTGCTCGGAATGTATCGTCTAGAAATTCAATTGAAACAATTTATTCAAAATTAATCAAATGCATACTTTAACATCAGGTTCAGTTTTGCATAGAATCGGTGCTTGTGAAAGTAATGTTGGTGGTTGTTGTTGTTGTTGAGGAAGCTGTGGAATGGCCATCCAATTGTATTTTCGCATTTCGAGAGGAATTTTCATTCTTTCATTCTCTTGCCATTGGTGAATAAGTGTTTGAGAACATGTCAAACATGTTACCACTTTTTCGCCTTTATTCATGCATAAAGAGCCTAAATTAAAAATTAAATATTGAAAAAACCTAAAATTTTTAATATAGAAAAAACCTGATGGACGTTTATGTTCGAGAAGAAATGGGAAATCTTTAACTTGAATAGAGTTGATCATTTTTCTATAAGTGGTTACACCACAAACATAACAAACAAAATCATGAACATTATAGGTACGATTATTGAGATCGTGGTCTTCAATTTTTGGCGAGGAATGATATGCTGCCCATTGAGCAATCAACGAATGATAACAATATGTGCAAGCTAACATTGGTGAATCGGATGAATGATTTTTCGATGATTTTTTAGTTGTGACAGTACGTAGAAACGGAAAATAAGGATAAACACCAAGCTCTGGCGAAAGAATCAAGTTTCGTTGATTTGCAAATATTTGATAAGTTTCACCAACAGAACTTTTTTGAGAGCAAACAGAACAAACTCCAGACAATGTTGAATGCGGCCCTCCAAGACTCGTCAAAAAATCATTAAGTAATTTTGAACTTACTACATAATCACTAGAATCATTTAGAGTTGAAACTATACCAACTTGATGATTCAACGTGTTGTTTGAACTACGCGAGCTGCTGTTTACAGTTGTGAGCAAAAGCTGCTCAGATGAAAGACTTCCACTATTAGCCCCACTATTGATTGTTGATTGAATCACGGAACTTGGTTGATGAACAATATTTGAAGTAGATATTTGAATTTTCAATGGTAAAGGAGTCGCTTGAGTGTTATTGTTGGCACGAGACGACACAGATGAACCAATGGTCAAAGAACTTGTTGAAAATGATGGTCTCTTTGTTGTGATCAACGAGGTGGATGATTGATTGTTTGAGGTAGAAGGCAAGCGATAAACGCGTTGATTGTAGGGGATGTATCCGTTTTCATAGGCATCCCATTGAGTCTCTAACATCAAATGACAAGGAGCACAAAGTCTGGCACGCCCGTTAGAATCGCTAGGATCTCGTAAAAATGGAAAAAACGGCTTTTTTGCTTGATTTTCTTTGGTTTCAATCAGATATTGTGCTTTGTGTAGGTTACATGCAAAACAAATATGCTGTTGTACATCTTCATCATTTTTAATGTTGGAATCATTGTTTTTAACATTTGATTTTCCAATTGTACCTGTACAAAAAAAAACCTTATTTCCAAAAATTTATTTTTGATTCAATGAAAATACCATTCATTGTTTCGTGTCGAACTTTTGTTGAGTTTGCTTGCGTTGAATTGTTTCTAGTAGCTATTGATTCGAAACATTGAAAACAAATCAAAACTCGTCCAGGTTCGTGCAGTAATTGCAAATGATTTGGCGGTATAGAAGATGTAGAATTTGAAAGAAAATGTAAGAGATTCAATTCTTGAGCACTTTGAACAATCAGTTTTTTGGTGATCACATTTCCAGAAGTTTCGTTTTCGGTCATTATCGAAAAGACCGTATGTAGAGAATTATTGTTAAAATTTGAATTTAAGTTAGACGGTAGTGTGGCAGCGGCTGTAGACAACAAATCTTTACCACAAGTCATACAAAAAAATGCTTTGTTAGCCGTCACAATCGAAACAAATGATTGTGGTAAAGTTGAAGCTACTGGAATGCTATTATTGATATTTTTATTGCTCGATGATGATGATGAAGATGATGAAGTATCGATGTGATGAAATGAGCCAGTAACGGTTGGTTTATGGGTTGATTGACGAATCAATTGGTATTGTCGTTCCAAAACTGGTTTATTGCTTTTTTGATAAGAATCCCATTGTTTTATCAACTGATGATGGCATGATTCACAAACCCCTAATAAAAGTTTAATCAAATCAAATTTTATAAATGAAGAAAATTTTCGAAAAAACCAACCTATTTTTCCAGATGCATCGACCATAGAAGATTTAACGTAAGGCGCTAAGGTTGGAAAATAAGGACAATTGCCCATCTGCCTCAATAGGATTGAAAACAACTGTTGACATTGTTCTTCACACAAAGTACAATTTAAAATCGTTTGAGAAACAAATGATTTTATTTGGCTGACCGGTGTAACCTGATGATTTTGAGAAGACACTTTTATTAAATTGGTGATTGAGGAATTTATTTGATAAGGAATCGTTAGTGCATCATTTGACGCAACCAAAGCGGTGGCAGTTCTTATCGGTCTAACAGGCCCAGGAGATATCAATGATGATGTAGCTGATGTATTAATCGATGTAACCGGTGGTGTTCTAGTCGACAAATTCAATGTTTGCAAACAAACAGAATCAACATTATTTGATGATGCCAAAGGCTCTGTTTTACAAACTGAACTCGGCATACTTAGATCCAAAACTTCATCTTGAGGACTTGGAGTCGAATTATTGGGGCTATCTCTACTACTGTTGTTCGTAAGTACCAAATTTCCATTATTGGAAAGACTGAGTGGGTAGGCTATAATTCGAGGACTATTATTAACTGGCGTGGCCGATGTCAACGACAAAGTTCTTTGTTCAATCAAACTTGAGAGACGACCGTTTGTTGGTTTGATTTTATACCTTCGATATTGGATTGGACAATTATTTTTTTCATAATCATTCCATTGATCCAATAGAAAATGAGCACATGATAAACAACACGGCACTTGAACTGCAGACGTATTAGTGAGAGTTTCCAAAATCGGAAAAAACGGAACATTACTTGAACCGATCACAGGTCGAACAGCTAGCATTTGATAAGCCGATTGATTATCGATAATGTTCTCTTCGCAACAAGAACATTTCAATAGTTTTGCCGTCGTCGATAGCGTGGTTGGTGTTGAGCGATTTCCATCTCTATTCGATGTTGATGGCATTGATTCAGTGAAGGCTGGTGTCGAATTGGGAAGAATATTCATGGTTTGGTGCGTAGATTGAGGATTTCTAACCTCAACATCAATGAGGAATGAATTTATTTGTTTATTTTTTTTTTTATAAGTTTGTTTTTTTTTGAATTAATTTGAATCGAGACATTACATCATTTTTTCTGAAAAGAATGAAAAAATTTTAATTTTTTCAAAGTATTTTCAATTTTTTTTTTTTTTCAAAAATGAATTAAACGTACCGATTTATTTCAATTCAATTTTGATTGAGTTTTTTTTATGCTGTTGTACTGTACATAACGAAATTATCTTCGTCTTCTTTTTCGAAACATTTTTTCGTCATCGCCACCGTTTCAATTTGTTTCTCGTATTGATTTAAATCGATGATTATATTGAATAAAAAAATAAAAATAAGATCATTGATTCAACAGATCTTTATAGATGGTTGTTGAAGAAGAAAATATGCAAAACAAACGAAACAATCGACCAACCACTCGAATGACAACGTCGTTGACTTTTGAGATAAAATTGTTTGATTATCAAAAAAGATGGTTTGAATAGAGATGTTGCAAAAAGAAAAAGAGAGAGTGTGTGTGAGATGGGGGGAGTGGAAAGTTCAAAGACAAAATCTTCAATTTAAATTTCAAGCCAATCATCAAAACAAAAATTGAGCAATCAAATTTTGTGTCGTTTTCTGGTTTTTGATTTCTTCAAACGTTTTTCCAAGAAGTCAAATCATCCGGATTCATCAAGTTTTCCTCTTTTAAATTCAGTTTTTTTTCTCTGTCTTTAGCGATTGACTTGATGGGCTAAACGAATCAAAATTGCGTTTGCCGTGTTGGTGGATGTTCAAAACGAAAAAAACAAAAAACAAAAATCAAGACGAAAATGCAAATCAAAGTCAAAACAATCCAGTTTGGTAATTTAAACGAAGATGAGAAGCAAAAAACAATATTAGCTCGATGCTTCGGCGGTCAGTAGTAGCAATCGTGACTTGAGCTCTCGGGTAATCTCGTTCGAAAATCGTTGAAAAATCTTAACTGTCCCGTTGTTGTTGCTGAAGAGAGAGAGAGAGAGAGAGTAGTTGATTTCAACTGTTGTTGCTACTGTGATTGTTCGGGTTTTTCTTCCTGTCGTTTGATAGGTTTGTCAAATCTCGATCATCATTCACTGAAAAGAGAGAGAGAGAGAAAAACATGATTATTACATGACCACCATCGAATTTTCTGATCAAACACATACATACAAAAAAATTTCTAATATACCTAAAGAGATATCGATCGGAAAATCACATCATTCAACACTACCACCGACAACAAAAACAACAGAACAGCATTGCTTTCAAACTTCTGTCTTTTGTAAACTGAACACACACATTCGATATGATGAGATTATACGACAACAGTCGAATCTATCAGTATCAGAATGTGAAATTTCCATCCATCCATCCACTGTCTCTCATTAAAAAAAAATTTTTGGAAAAGGATGAATGGATGGAATGCCATAAATAATAATAATAAAAACAAACAAGATAGACGACAAAATCTAACAACGATTTTGTATTGATAAAAGATGATGGTTGGTATTGATGATGGATGCTTCAAGAAATAATTAAAAAAAAAAAAACCCAACGAGCATGAATGAACAAGTATACAAGCTACTTGTGTATCATAACGAAGCACTGAAAATAGCAAAACAAAGAAACAACAAAAACAACAACAGCACACAGAGATTGCATTTGATTTCTGCTGATTTTTTTCTGATGTTTCATCAGCAGCAGCAACAACAACAACGACGAAGACGACGATTAAGGGAAAGCAACAACAACATTGTATGCTGCAGCAATAGCAACAACAATCTTTAGCAACAGCAGCCGTGAAAAGACTGAAGCAGCAGCTGGTGAATATAAGGATGTCGGGTGGTGGGTCGGCCATCGTTTAGTTGTCGTTTTGGTCGTCGCCGATTTACTTCTATTGGAAATGCCGTTAACACAACAACAACTAAACATACATTTTCGTGTTGTATTACAAACTCTCGACATGTACGTTTTTGTCTTTGTGTGTGTCTGGTTTGTGTATTACCGTGATATATTCCGCGTCTCGTCGTATTAAAGTAAAAATACTATTACCGTCCTGTGTGGCTATAGTGGAGTAAAATTTCCAAAAAAAATTTTTATGAAACAAAAGTGTACATTGAGAAGAAAAAAAGATCGAAACACGCGAGCGCAAATACCAACACACACGCATTTTGGAACGGTTGATTCCATTTGGTTCGTTCCGAAAGAATCGGCGGTGATGAAGGTCAGAATCAACAAATTGATTCTCAAGGAAGGATTTTTCTATGAATTTTTTATTTTCTTAAATTTATTGATTTAAGAAAAAAAAAATTGATTGTTTGTGATAGGAGAGATCTTAAAATCATCAACTATATATATCAGAGAGGAAAAAAAAAACAAATACCGTGTTCATTTAGTGACTGTATTGATTGCCTTGCCCACATATTCGACATTGCCAGATGATAGACCGGCCATACTGATTCTTCCATCCATAGTGAGATAGATACTAAACTCTTTAGTCATTCGTTCCACTTGACTCTTATCCATTCCGGTGAAACAGAACATTCCAATTTGATCGGTAATGTGTTGCCAGTTTCGTGTTGAACCTTCCTGTTCGATAATGTTTCTCAATTTGGTACGCATCGAGATGATTCGTTGCGCCATATCTTTGACGTCTTTCAACCATTGATTTCGTAATGCCGCATCGTTCAATATCATCGATGCAATACGAGCACCATGCAACGGTGGATTAGAATATAAAGGTCGAATTAAAATTTTCAATTGTGACATGACGCGACTAGTTTCCTCTTGATTAGAACAAACCAAAGTGAACGCTCCCACTCGTTCACCATAAAGACCCCTTTATTTTGGGCCAGAGAGAAAAAAAAATGATTTTAGTACAGAATAAACTAAAATTTAAATGATTACATATTTTTGGCAAACGATTGCGATAAGGCAACTTGATGCCCATCTTGAATAAACAACCGTAGAGCTGAGGCATCACGATCAGTATCACCGGTGGCAAAACCTTGATACGCCATATCAAAAAATGGGAAAAGTTTACGTTGCTTTATCAAGTTTGATAATTCTTTCCATTGATCCAACTACATGGTGTATAGGCTCATCATTAATAGAGAAAAAAAAAACATAAAATTTGTAAAAAATTACTTTTGGATCGACACCGGTAGGATTATGTGCGCATGCATGCAACAATATGACAGCTCCTTCAGGAATTTTGGCGATATCTTGCAGAGCACCCGAAAAATCGAAACCACAAGTTTTTGGATCGTAGTATCGGTATTGTTTTACGTTGAATCCAGCTCGTTTAAACAATGGAATATGATTGCCCCATGTAGGTGTTGGTAGATAAACGTCTTTTGGACCTGGATGAAAATCACGCAAAAAATAAGCACCAATGGTTAACGAGCCGGTGCCAGAAATGCCTTGTACCGTTGCATTCTATTCGGGAAAAAAAACTGATTAAGCTATTGAATAAAAACTCATAAAATTTTAGCACCAATTTATCCGAGATGACTGGACTTTTTTCACCAAAAGCCAATTTCGCTGCAGCTGAAGTGAAATCTGCTAAACCAGAAATTGGCAAATATTCTTTATCTAGATTTTGTTCGCTCAGTTTTTCTTCGGCTTTGATGACACTTGGCAAAATATGTGGCTTCCCTTGATCGTTACGATAAGCTCCAACACCTAGATTCACTTTCTTCGGATTGTTGTCTCGTTTGTAAGCTTCTGTGATTCCAAGAATAGCATCCGGTGGTCCCATTTCAACTTGTGCCCACCATGAGCTATCATCATAAATTTAATTATTTGCAAATCAAAAGAATTTCTACTGAAACATTACCTCAAACGACGAGCCGTGAACTGAATCGAACGAATTGAATACATGGTCTTCAAGGAAAATAATTAAAACGAATGATATTCAGAGAAAAAAAAATATAAGGTATATTATTGTTAAAGAAAAATAACCAAAAATAAATACTTTTTTTCAAAGAATTTTTCTGTTGTTTTGGCAGAAAAAAAGATAAAACAATCACTTCAAGGACAGTTAAATTACAACGGGAGTTTAAAACATAAAACAAATCATAAAAGCTTGAAGACTTGATTCACTGCATAGCATGTGTATACGAGAAAAAAACATCGGAAAAAAAAGAAGCACCGGGTCATCCAGTTGTTTTGTACATCAAACACAGATAAATTTCTCCACAATACCAAACAAGCTTCCATCTATTGTCGATGAGGAGAGGTTTTCACTTTACTGATACGCTTTTTTTTTATATTGGTTTTGGCTGAATCCTTTTTCCTAGTACCAGGCAATCTTCATTGAAAAAAAATTCTGTTTAAAACGATTGGAACCAATGTTCAAAAAAACAATTTGATCTCATCTAAATCAACTTGGTTGAATTGAAGATGGTACTGGCGATTTTGGATCACAGCTTCTATGAGAATCAGAGTTGTATTTGAAACCAAAATTAACCCAATTTTATACATAAAATGATTGATTCAACACTTGTTATAACGTGATTTTATTATTCAAAAAAAAAAAAAATTAGAATGTTACAGTTTTCAAATTTTTTTTTGTACTTGAAATCATGAGAAAAAAAAGATCAATTTTTTTCAGAATAGTCAAAAAAAAAAAAACAGTCCGGTTCTTGTTTTTGGTAAGTCAAAAAAAGAAGAATAAATTTCAGAAACAAATCGGGTCATTATGTTCTTCAAAAAAAAAAAACATTGAGGGCTCTTATAAAACCAAGTAGAGTTTTACTATACAGAGACTTAACATCACAGAAATGAAAAAACAGAAAACTTTCTTTTTTCGCTATGTCCTTTTTGGCACGATCTGAAACTTTTTGGCATCATCAATTGGCATTCCGATACATCTTGACATTCATCTCGTTCAAGGCTTTGGTTTTTAAAAAATCGACCTTTTTGTAGACTGTGCTACTATGATCCGAGATATCTGATGGCAAAATTGAATTATTGTTGATGTTGGTGATACCTCCGCCAAGACCGCCGTTCATATTATTGTTGTTGATATGATTGGTCAACAAATCTGGCTGCTGAACATGATTATTGTTGTGGTTTTGAAATTGATTATAGTTGCTGTTATTATTGTTATTGGCCAGAACATTCCAACTAGGAGATGATTGTTGAGTGGTTTGTGAGCCTTCGTTTGTTTGGCCACCCATATTATTACCATTTGTTAGGTTATTTGTATCGTTAGGCGTTCTTGGACTTGCCGATTGGGTTGATTCGATTTCCAAATACAAATCTAAATATTGCCGTTCACATTCATCAATGATGGATTTTGGCTGAAAATTTAAGAAAATATCGTTTAATATTGATCAAACAATTAAATGAATCAAACCTGTTCACAAAGAGCCAAATGACAATATCCATCTGGATCTTTGGCATTCATTTTTTGTTTTCTCGTATTCAATGTGTAGCTGGTGATCAATGGCCTCGGCAAAGTATGTCTACCCAAAGTGTTCGAAAATCTGAAACGTGTAAAAACGTGTTTCAAGTTGAAAACTTTGATTCAAATTTACCTATTGGTTTGTTGTTGGAACAGTTGATTTTTTCCATTCAAATGAAATCCATTTTTTTTAATGTTCTGCTCTTGATGATCGGATGAATGTAACCTGGTTTTAGGTTTCAATTCTCGATTCACTTGCGGTGGGGCTAAAAAATGGGCATTATCTAAATCAGGCCTTCTCGAGCGTGAATGCCAGGTATCGTAAAAGTTGTGAGGTTGGTTTGGCTTCGGTGGGTTGAGGTAGAATGTCGATGATCTTTTAGAATCATTGTTATTCATTATTACTGAAGACAGTAATTTGGATGACGACTTTTTGACTGGCAACATTGGCTGCTGTGATTTAACCTGATTATATTCATTTGGCGTTTGTTGATCTTGAGCCCAAAAAGCCAATGAGACTTGAGATTTGTGAAGCTGAAGTGTCGGCGGTTTTGGAGGCCGAGGAGGTGGTGGTGTACTATGATTTTGTGGCTGTCCAGTATAGCACTCGTAAATGGGTATGTAATTTAAGGCAGGCAATGAAGAGGATGAAGATTCGCTTGCTGATGGTTGTAATTGTTGTTGCTGTTGATGTTGTTCAGATTGACTTGGCTGTGGAGAGTACCGTTCTTCATTGCTGATTTCTATAGATGGCAAGGCAATATCTTGAAATGGAACCGATTCGATTTTCAATCCACAAACAGCACAAATATATTCAACCCATTTATTCATTTCATCTTCATTTCCAGCAACTAGATAATAAGTACGCTTGCTGGTTCTCAAATCGAACATGTTATCGTAATTTTGTTTTCGAATTTCAAGTTGAAGACCAGCATCGACCTTCCATTTTTTATATAAAGTTAGACTTATAAAGAAGACTCAAATTTCATATCATTACCTGTTCACACTGGTCCAAATCGATGGTACCTTTAAGTTTTTTACATGTTGCATCTGTATAGTATTCGAGGACATATTGTCCTGGTATTTGACCAGCAAGTTTGAGTACAAACCACCGACGACGCCATTTCTATTGGAAAATCAAGAAAAAAAAAATATGCAAAAAGAGAATAGTAATTAAAAACAACATCAACAAAACACAAACCGTTTTCCATATGCGTTTTTCCGGTGGTGATTTGATAAGCCAACCTGCGTGAACAATATGTTGGCTCAAGTGAAGATCCATGTGTGATCATGAGAAAGGATAAAAAAAAATAGACAACGACAAGGACGACGAAAAATGAGAAGGGCGCCAAAAAAATACAACTTATTTAAATAGAAAGTTGAAGAGAAAAACAAAAAATATCAAAATCAGCTGGTTCGATCAAACAAAGGAAAGTTTTTTTTTAATTACAAACACAAAACAAAACAATGGTGAGAAAATTTTGAAGATTCAAAATTATCGAACAAGTTCGGTGGCTTTATAAATTGAATTGATGCACATTACAATGACCATCCTATTATTTGATCTCTGTTAATTGATAATTGAATGAATTTTCTTTGGATTGAAGATTATCTGTTGATCATTATCGAATTTTTTTTTCTGAATCACAATTATCGCCTTTTTCAGAAATTCGAGAGTTAGTTTTATTCTTTTGAAAATTGTTTTTTGTTGTTGTTCGTGTTGCAAACTATTAGTAGTTGAATTTCAAACTTGGAAAACTTTTGTCATTGGTTTTCAACAAAACATTGGATATTTGATATTTAAAAAAAAAAAAAAATTATATCCGACGAAAACAACAACACGGAGCTTCAACAAAATTTTTCGAACAATTAAGTCCAAACAAAATTTTTTAGTTTAACAAACAGGCAGCATTTGCAATACACACACAAAGAAATGAACAAATAAACAATCAAGGCAAGACTAGCAATGGATTTCTTCTCAACCATTTGTAGCAACAACAACAACAACTTTTGATGATGCAGGAGGGCGAGGCTACTTTTTTTTTCCCTACCAACAAACAACACAGACACAAATCTCTTCTTGACGGAGACGATGAGAGAGTGGTGTTAGTATGTGAGTTTAGTTTGGAAAAAAAAAAATTTCTGTGTACAGTTTTGTTATTTTGTTTTCCTTGGTCTGTAAAAAGAATAAATAAATAAATAAATCAACGTTGGTGTAGTGGTTATTTTAGCGTACCATCACAGCAGAAAAAAACATCGTTACGACGATCACGGCAACGACAAGTACAACCACGACGACGACGATGATGATGATGATAGCAATAACATTCTTGAGCTAATGATGATTATATGGTAAATTGCCGCTGTTGTTATGGCTTGTTGGTAATAAACGTCAAAAATGAAATGAACGAGTTCGATGATTTTTTTTCTGCTCAATTTTCAATAATCATCGGCATTAATTGAAAACGCTTTAAAAAAAAAACTCCGTTGATTTATTGTTCCAAAATTCAAAAGTGTTAATAGCTTCAAACTTTTCAAAATCAAAGATCGAACCTATCAACAAAGGGTTGTAATTATTAAAAACGAGGTTATTTTTTTAAGAAAAAAAACCATGATCATTGAAACCATAAGAAACAAGGCAAAAATCAATCAAATAGCAAACAGGCTATACGTCTAAAAAAACGAATTCAATAGAATCCAAAAATTTGAAATTGAAAACAAATCTCCAAAAATGGAATGAAATTGTTGACTAAACATCAACAACAAGAAAAAAAACTTGCTATTGCGAAAGATCATAGAAAAAAAAACATCAAAATATATGATCGTTTGTTGACATCATTTTTCAAGCTTTTCACTCTCCAAGTTTTTTTTCAATCAAAAAACGAACGAAATTTTTTTCAAATGTTTTTTCAAAAAACAAACAGAAGATCACTTTTTTTCTGAAATGGTGTTGTTCAAAAATGACGGATCTACTTTTAAGTTCCTTGATTAGATAAAACATTTGATTATGAACGATTAAATGAGCTTCTTGCCTCAAAAATGGGCTAGAAAGTTCTTATTTGAATCTAAGGTTTATCTAAGGCTCAGATCTCAGAATTTTCAATTAAACCTCCTTAAAAAAAACTAGGAAGCACAAACTGTTCTATAGAAATTTCTTAATTAAAAACTAAATGATGTTAGTATGACTCGAACATACTGTCAACATTATTCAATTAAAACAACGTCGTTCTTTTTGGGTTAATCCAGATATTTTTATTCATAGTGCTTGGTAAAAAAAACTAGTTTTGGCAGCCTACTATTTATTTTAAACAGTTGCCTAATAAATATCTGATTTCTTAAGCATTTTGTTTTTATGATGATTTTAAAAATAAATTTGACTGAGCTTCTGTTTTCACAAAAAAACAAGTGGAAAGTTTTCCTCGTTTCTTGTGTCATTTAGGTTAGCCAAAACAATGTCTCTGATTGGTTTCTGTTTACCATATATCGTTGTGAAACACATGGAGTGACATGGAGAGAGTTCTAAAATTTAATTATCTTTCAATTCGGAATCCAGTTTCTTTGAACAATTTTTTTTTCTAGAAGAAAAAGTTTACATCCAATGGGTGGTACACACAAATCAGCCTGATGGAAATCATTGAAAAAGATTTCCGAACAAGAATTGGAAAAAAAAAAACAGGAAAATTGAGGACAAAACATTGTTGTCGTGCATTGAATAGAAGCCCAAGTTTATGGCTACAAATTTTTCTAAATTTTTCGAAAACAATAAAAATTATTATCATCAATGGTAGTGTTAAGCATCAAAGCTTTCTCAAAACTTTTACAGATTGAAAACTGACAGTCAAAAAGAGAAAGGGCAACTACTAGTAGTTGCATTTATTTTATATGAATACCATTCACTAATAAACGGATTTATTACCAAAAGAAATGAATGAATGAATGGATCATAAACCATTTCCCCATTGATATATCATTTGAGTGTTCATTTTCAGATAAAACATCAATATTAAAAAAAAAAAAAAATTATTTTTTCATAGCATTGATGGCAAAGTTTTTGGCTGTATTCTTTTTTTACACGTTAAATAGTATTGAATACAATAAAAATATATATGAAATGATGATATGAAACCATGACAAAAAAGAAACCATCAGTTTGAATAAATAAAAGGCTGAAAACATTATGAAACTATGATAGAATAGATAGATGATAAAATAAATTTCCTAAAGATATTAAATTTCCTAAAAAAAAAAAAACTAATATCTTCTGAAAAAGAATCCTAAGCAAACAAACTGAAACGATTAGTTGGAACGATGCTCTAGTGTTTCCAAGTGTTGGAACGAGACGAAGCCAGCCAAAAAAAAAGAAAAGAAGAATAATAACAGAATACAAGAACAAATATGGGAAAGAATTCCAAATGGAACGCTTCTTTCTATTTCTGAAAAGTTTTTTTTTTGAATTAATCTCTTTGGAAACTCTGTAAACTTTAATTTTTTATTTTTTTTAGAAACAAAACGTTTTTTTCTTTTGAATAAACCTTTTCAAAGACAAAAAAAAAATTTTGAAATTTTTCCTCTGCATTAAATTAAATTTTTTAAAATTAATTTTTTTTCAAAAAAAGTTTAGATAAGTTTAGTTTTTAAATCAAAAATTTATGACACAATTTGTATGAAAGTTGCAATCCAGCTTATCTAAAAATAATTACAATTATTAAGATGGATGAAAATTAATTGAAAATTAATTTTCTATTGCAACCGATTAAGAAATCGAGAAAAATTTATGACTCGTTCAATTCAACAGCCACAACAAGCCTATTTTTCAATCACTAAAACATTGATTTATTTACCAAAGCTAAAAATGATCGAAACTTTCTGCTAATTTAATCGGAAAAGATCGTATATCAACCTTGTCGTTGAACTGCCCAACCAAAACAAGAGACCTGAACCAGCCGAACAAAGATTTTCTTTGACCATCAATAATCATCAAGAAGAGCAAAAAAAAAAAAACTTATTTTTTGTATTGCAAAAGCGCAAAAACTTCCTGAATTTTCTCTACCCGATCGGTCGATTAATTATTTTACGAATTTTTCCCAAAAAAAAAATTAATTTTTGAAATCTTTTAAATCGATTATATTACAATCAATGGTTTTTTTTTTTTTGAAAAAGAGCTTCTCAAAAATAAATCGATCAATCAATCAATCAATCGATTAGACAATCTTAAGCAAAAAAATTTAACATAAATTAAAGAATAGAAACAGTTTTCTGTTTTTGAAAGTTTGTGTCCCATCATCCGTTTATCTTCTCTGACCACATTTTCTTTCGCTAAGATGACAAAAACTCATTTTTAAAACTCTTAAAAGTTTCGATGGAAAAAAAAACTATTGAAAAAATTGGCATCATTGAAACAACGCATCTCAATTGGTTGTGAAGACAGAGATTTTTGATAATAATTGACTAGGATTCTTTAAATAAAAACTCTAATTAAACTTTTAACAAAAAGAAAAAAAAAATTCTTTAATCGAATTCTTTGTTAATTATTTGTTGTAGCTGGTTGTAAAATATTTTCTTATTGTAATGAAAAAATGTTTTGCTCTGGTTTGAAAGAAGACTATCATTGAAGTATTTTTTCCCCTGTAATTGAACAAGAAATTTGATTGGATTTGACAATAGAAAATAATTGCCAATAACAATAAATAATGAAAGAAATTTCATTTCTCTGTCTCTACATGATGAAAATGACAATGGTATTTTTCTATTATTTAAAGGCTTTCGGGAGGAAATTTCTTAAAGAAATTTTTAAAAGAAAAAAAAGTATAGAGAAGTTTTATTAATCTCCTGGGGCATTTATCGAATTATACTGAAATATTTGATGAATGAAATTTAATTCATTGTGGAAAAGAAAGAGTCGAGTCTGAATACATTTTTTTCCAGCGAAAACTGTGTGTGTGTGTGTGACCATCACTCATTTCGTGCTTTGAATTGAATCGATTTCTATTAAAAAATTGTTTTGTCTCAAAGAATGGCCCGAACAAGAAGATTTTAAAAAGAATAAAACTAAAAATCATAATTTCAAGATTTTGAACAAAGATTCACACAGACTCAGTGCGACTATTTGGCTGTTTTTTTTCTACTATCAAGTCGAAAGAATGACAGGATGGAAGATCAATTCAATTTAATCCCGACGCCATTTCGGTTTTAGCTGGTTGTAGAAGTTGGATGTATGAGCGAGCGATGAGCTTCGGGATAGGTTGAGAAGCAAAATTGTAAATAAGCCTCTCGATCTCGTTGAAGCGATGACAGGCAATCAATTTTTTTCTTAATAAAATTCCAATTCCAAAACTGTTTCAAAGTTTTTTTTTCGCTGTAATAATTGTAAATGGTTTTTTGATTTATTTTACGATTTGATGAGTTTTTTTTCTTATGCTTATTTCTAATACAAACTCTTTAATTTATCCAGAGAATTTCCTAAAGAAAAAAAAACTAAGTTCATTTTTCATGAGAAAAATATTCTTCAAAGAGAGCAAGCTGAGTTTTATAATTTTTTAGAATTTCTAAAATTTTTAAAATTAATTAAAAAACTCAATTCGCCAGTTGAATAATGATGAGCTTTATGAAGTACATCTCGTTTGCCATACTGTTTCATTGATGTTTCAATGATTTCCATAAAACTAAGATGATTAAAAAGAAAAAATTTTCTCTGTTTTTATGAGAAGAAAATTTTCATAAAATCTTTGTGTTCACATGAAATATAGCCAAATTTTTACGATTTTGATAGAAAAATTGAGTGGCACGCCGTTCTGAATATATTAGAAATTCGACAACGATTACTCTTTTCCAATGCAATGGAATGCTAGTGGATAGTTGAACTTGTTATTGTGAAAAGTTTTGGCTTGAAAAAAAGGCTTGAAATCAATCTTTTGGCAATAGATAATCGTTAGAATTGAATTTTAAGCAAAACTCGGCTTTTTTCTTAGTTTCTTCAAGATTGAACAATGCTTTTTGTGATTAAGTCAAAAAATATTAATAATTGTTCTAATTAGAAAGATAAAATCTAAAAATATTCTTAGTTCAATTACAAGACTCAAGTATTGTTTGAATGAAACAATCAAAAGGTCATAATAGCCATGAAATAACCTTAAGCCTAAGTTAATCTACAAAACTAGTTCATTTCGCTAATTTGCATTAGTGCCATACTAAACTTTGTAGAAAAAACTGTTTGAAAATAGCGTACAAAATATTTTAAATATTTGTAATTTTAAAAACAAAAATGATTAATTAAATCAGTTTAATGATAAAAATGCCCAAAAGCCATGTAAAATGTGTTTTCTTTTAAAAAGAATTTTTAATTAAACCCGAGAAAATTTAATTTAAAACCAGCTCTTCAAATATTTAAAACTAAAATCTCTTGAATTTGTATAGATGCTTTCAACAAGAAAACTAGAAGAAGTTGCAGTAAACAAGAATCGTAGAAAAAATCAAGCAAATGATAGAAGAAAGTGATTAACATTTGGCTCAAGTTTTTTTTCTCTTTGCACAAATTATCATCAAACTTTATTAAAGATAAGCAGAATCGTGTGCAAACGATGTGCGAAAAATTTCCATTCAAATTGACAGCAACTCTTGACAAACAACATCTCTTCTTCCTCAATTAATTCTTATCTTAACTTGGCGGTGTTTTTTTAATTTAATTAGAATTAACTTTTAATAAAACTTTTGAATAAATTGAAATTATAAAAGTGGAGAAATTTTAAAGAAATTGTTTTAAATAGGTATAAGGAGTTAATTACAAATCAAAGTTACTTGAGGTAGAGAAACATAGTTTCAAATTTATCGAGAACTTGAATCAAAAGGTTAGGTGTTCAATAGAAAACTTAAATTTAAATTTACTTAAATTTTTTTGGAAGAAAAATATTAAATAAATATTAAATATAAACTACGAGTTTTTGACAGCTTTATAACTTTATTGAAAAAAAAAATCCATTAATAAAATGAGAATTTTTCAAATTTTCTTTCTCGAAGAAATAAAACACATTAGTTTTCGAACTTGGTTAAAACAGCATTGGTGGCAGTGCATTGAACTGTATGCTATAAAGTGGCCAATTCTGTTGGTTTCATTTGAAATAGAATGGTTTGGCTTTATTTAGAGCTAAAATTTGAATAAATTCCTCTGTCCGACTCAATTGAAATGACATTTTTCTTAAGAAAAATAATTTTCAATCCATTGGGTTGTCAGAAAGTTATCTTTTGGCATTTTGAGAATTTTGACCAAATGGCGGGCCAGAACTCGTTTATATTTTGTTTTAGAAAATAATGCTAGCTATCGATAGTTCACGATCAAACCAAAAATGATGTTAGTTTAATGTTTTTTTTTTTTTATCGGATCCCGGTTTCCAGCTAAAAAATTTATGTAAAAAGTTTTTGCTCTATTTGATCCTATTATGAGCCAAAGTTTCAGGAAATTTTCTAAACTCGAAAAAAAAATAGATTAAAAGTAATAGTGTGCGAGATTTATTTATTTCCTCTTCTTATTAAATCGGCTTAGCTAGGAAATTTTGATTAGCTTGAGTTTTTTTTTTTAGTTAGTTAGCTTAGTATGTGAATGTTTCATAAAACTTTTCACTAGTTCTTGTTAGTTTTATGTGCTGCCATTAATTCTAGTGGAAAACTTTTTCTCTGGTCTTCAATTCGAACCAATGCTATGTAATATCTGAAAATTATAAATTAGGTTGAATTTATACGATGATAGAGTTTGCCGTTTTATAACAACCAGAAGCAGATCATTAGTTCGGTTTTTTTTTTGGTGCTTGCCGTTCATCATTCAGTTATCATCAACTTACCCGAACAAGCACCATTGTTTTATGATGAAAATGAAAGCCTAAAAAAAAAAAAAGCCAAAAGGCATAATCAACTCATTGGAATAACAACAATGAATTGACAAAGATTCAAGTTTTCCTCGAAATTTTTCGCTTGTTTGACTTTAAATCAACCCTTTCGAGCAAATATAACAAAAAATGTGAAAAGAAAAGAATCTAGAAGAATGGTTTTGAATTCAAACAAACCGAAAGTTTTTTTTTTTTTTGTAAAATATAATTCAATTTAACATTAGTTCAATTTAGTTTTTCAGGCATGGGTTTAGTTTAGTTGTATTATAAAATTTCTAAAATATTTTCTTTTTGTCAATTTCTGACAACAAGACATTTGCTAGATTGCATCTTCTGTTAAATAACCGGGTGAATAACAGTAAATAACGGCCTCAACCAGAACATGAACAACACAACGGAACAGTCTCATTTTAATAATACAGTTTTTTGCTAAAACAGTTTCTGACAGTTTTTTTCGAAAGAGATTTCTCTTCTATTTGGCACGATGAAATTATTAATTATTTTTCTGTTGTTCCAAAAAAAATAAAAAATTGAACCAGTGTATCAAAAATATTAACCACTTTGAAGCATTCATTTCAAAGCTTTGCTGGTTTTTTTTGCTGCTATGGTTCTTGCATTATTCATTATTCGTTGATTAAAACAGAAGAAAAAAAAAACATTAATTTTACATGAAACTCATTACTACTACTAGCATACGGAATCACTGCCGTTATTCTAGAAAAACTAGTGTTAAAAAAAAATTTCTGAAAGAAAAATTAATGCTGTCAAACAGTCAGTTAGCTAGATACAAACAAGCAGTCTTCCAATAGAATTTGGAACAACAACGAAAAAAATTCATTGAAGCACCGATCCAACAGTGTTGGAAAGCAAAAACATCATTGCTGACATATAGAATTGAACGAGAGAGAGAATCGAATAAAGAGCTTTGATTGTTATAAATATTTGAATATAGAGGAGTCTAGTCGAAGGAAATATTCTTTTCAATTCAACCAGTCAGTCAAGCAGCCAACCAACCAACCAAACAGAATACGAAAATTTGAAATCGAATAGAGAATCAAGAGAGATAATGGAAATTCTAGTTTGTTTTTTTTGCAATAGTAGGACAAAAAAAAAACAAACATATAATAAAATGTAAAATCGAATGAATTTCTGAGCACCCAAACACACGGTGAACCCAGAAGAAAAATAGAGGATTGTTTTGGGACCTTCTTCTTAGTTGTATGTTCCAAATTTCTTCCATTTTATTCTTTTTTTGTTGTTTTTTTATTGTTGTTATTTTTTATTTCCAAGCTGACTGCTTGTTTTTGCTTGCTTGCTTGCTTTTGGCTGCCTTTCGGCATTCGGCATTTTTCAATTGTTGGCAATAACCGAATAAACACACACGGGCTCAATATACAATACACATACTGACAGCCAAAAGAAAAACGAAGCATTGCCAGCAAAAACATTGCAACAATAATAAATAGTTAAGCGGCAATGCGATACAAACGCCAATGTGAACCATCTTCGCACACCACACAATGCTAACATGCATTATTTTAGCATCCATAACACACACACAGACAGCGAAAATATTAGCTGTCAGAGGAAGACCCAAATAAAATGGAACGGAAAACTTGAAAAAAACAATGTGAGAGAGAGAGGAAAACAAACAGATTAGGCAGCTTAATTACAAAATCGATATTTGATGTTGCCAGCATGTTGGAACAAAAAAAGCACAATACGGGTACAATACGGGCACATTACTATTGTGTCGTCTTCGGGAATCTCCTATCAGTGGAATGGAGCAAAAACAACACAACAAAACGGACAAATAACCCGACAACATTGAATCAATCGGTTTTTTCTCTAGCTCGCTTGCTAACGGTTTTTATTATCTTTTTTTTTCTCTTGGGTTGTTTTCTTTCAACGTCATGGAATTGTTTCTGGAACACCACATATGTCGCCATGTTGCAAATTAAAAAAATTCGTTTTTTTTTCTAAGACCGATTCTAGAGCAAAAGAGAGTAGAAGAAAAATAATAATAAAATAAAATCAAAATTGAAAGTTTTCTGTAAAAGTTTTCTTCAAGAAAAAGTTCCAAAAGAAGAAAACTGAAGAAAAATGCCATTATTTTTTTTTGTTTGGAACAACTGTGTTCCAAAAAAAAACTTTTAGTTTCATAATTTATAATTCAGTTTTAGGAGAGAAAAAAAAACTTTTAATTTGTTGTCAAAGTTTTTTTTTTTTTGAGCAAGAGCTTAGTTAGTTTTCATTATAATAAGCTTATATTTTAAGTTTTAATTTTGTAATTAAAAAAAAAATGTTTCATAATTTTTTGTTTTTTGGATTCAAAAACGTTTTTGGTGGTTTGAGCCATTTTTTAGTTGCTGGTTTTGGTTTTTGCCATTGATTGTGGCGATGGCGGTTTGAGCCATTGAAAACTCTGTCTCATCAATCGATGAATTGGTGATGTGGTTGAGCGATGTTTGTTGTTGTTGTTGTCCAATGACAGCAATCATCGAATCAGAAATCGGATTGATGATGGCCGTCGATGTTGTAGTGTGATTCGATGTGGAAATTTGCTGTTGTTGTTGTACTATCGATGGTGATACATCGATAGTTCGAAAATCAGAAATCTCTTTAATTCCATTCAATTGACGATGCAATCGGGATGAGGCCGTTTGTTGATGGAGATGACAGTTGATGCAGCATCCTATTGAACCACCACCATGACGACAACAACAACAACAATCCTTGTTTGTGGAGGATGATGATGAGGATGGCACCACTGGTTTGATAGATCCAATGTATTCGTAAATTAAACCACCAAAAAGACCGGCCAAAAATGATGAAAGCCAATAGATCTAATTGAAAAGGAAAACAATAACCAACAAAATTCAAGCTCAATAGAAAAAGAATTCTCTGCTTCACTAGAAGTGTTGTTTGTTTGTTTGTTTGTTGTTTGAATCGCCTAATTTCTAGTGTCAATAACAAAGCGTAAAACAAAAATTTCTTTCTTGGTTGTTGTTTGGGTTCGAATAGTCTAGGCTATTCAAAGTCTAATTAGCGTGAAAAGACAAACGGACACCAAGACAAACACACAAGAACAAACATTTGAACCAACAAACACACACACGCACTTGAATTCTTTTCGAATGGTGGATGGCCCACTTTTGAATTTTGATAACTCACCCAATGTAAACACCAAGTGCCGGTGATCAATGCAGCGGCCAACGCTCTGCTAGGACTCAGCGAAGCTCCGGTACTGGTAAACTGTTGAACAATGGCAACAACAAAAAATAAATAAATAAAACGAAAAAAAAAAACGATTATTACGATTTTTTTTTTGATGATTTAATAATGAACATCGAAACATCGAGCAAAAAAAAATCGTTTGTTTTAAATCACAAATAGATTTTCAGACAAATACATGTCAAACAAAGCTTGTTCGTTGTTCAGTTATTCTCGTTTTTAGTTTAGGAGTGTTAGTCCGATAAGAACACACACACACAGACAATTTAAAAATGGTAAACCTACTGTAAACAAATGTCCAACACTGTAAGCGAGACCAATCGATAATGCCTTGAAACCAAGATCTGTTCGATGTACATCACAGTTGGCTAGATAAACGAGAACCACAAAAAAAGTGGCCAGAAATTCGAAACCAAACATCTGAACAGAGGTTAGATTTGAAGCCAATGTGATTGGCATCAAACGTCCAAACAAACATTGAACAACAACCGCTGCCAGGCTTGCCGCCAGACATTGAACAATTAGATAAGCGGTCAATCGTAGTGATGTGATACGATCACTGACAAACAGGCCAAGAGTGATAGCCCACGAAAGATGACATCCAGAAATATGTCCCATACACTGGACCAAACTGGCCACAATCAATCCCAAGGCTAAGGCATTTTTCAATTGATTTATTTGATCGATTATGGTGTTTGATGGTGAAGAATGGTCAACATCATGATGAACATCAATGTTCTGTATTCCAAAACTAAACACCACCAACAAAAAGTTTGCAATGAATTCGGTTCTTAGGGCCTTCCAAAACTGATAGGTTTTGATCTCCTCACCAATGGTCAATTTTTCTGGTAATGAATCGATAAAGGCTCTCATCGAACGAGACATTTCAACATAATAATCATTGGCATTTTGATTGCTGTTGGATCGACCTAAATTGCCATTATTATTATTATTGTTGTTGTTGTTACTATTGGCTAACATCATTTTGGCACCATTGCTTCAAAAAAATCAGATTTATGGCAATGTAAAGCTGTCAAAACATCGAGCAAAAACTGTGCAAAACCAAATAGAAGACCCAGAGAATTGACACACAGAAGAGACACACACACACACTGAGACAAGCACCCACTCCAACCACCTCGTCTATACTGAATGTGTTGAATCAGAAAAATTTTATCGTTTGAAAATAGTTTCACGATCTTTGAGGTCGAAAAAACGATTTTTGAAAGCAAGAAGAAGAAGAAAAGTGGTTTTCGTGTTTCGTGTATTCTTTTTGTAGAGAAAAAAAACAGGGTCCCTTACAATGATGCCTTGATGTTAGATGTTCGACGAATAAATAGCCAACATACAACACCCCAAACAGCCAAACACACAAGCCATCCAAAAGGGAAAAATTGAGGATCGAAACGAAAATATGGGACATGCTCCATTCGAACAACAAGCTACTGTTAGACTAGTGCCTGCCTGCCTAGTCTTTTCAGGATTCTTCTTCTTTAGCCCAAAAAAGAATATTGGTATGGAGAAATGGTTTGGCTAAATTGTCTAGTTGCTTCTGGTTTTTATCTAAGCTAGATTTATTTTGGCTCTTGTTTTATGTGGGTTTTTTTTTTTGTTTGTATGTGAATTGTGTCGAAAATGTTTCCAAGGCGCCATTGTTATTGTGTTCCAATGATGATGATGATAGTCATCATTATTGGTTTGATGAAGGGGGTTTTCTCTCTTCTTTCCCCCCAATTCAATTTCCTCATTTCCTTTACTTCAATTTAAGACAAACAGCTCTCGCTCTTATTTTTTTATGGATTTATAAAATAGAATCCTGGGATCACTCCAATCACTCTCCATTGATATCATAATATTCTATTTGGTTCAACAGGAAGAAGAACCAGAATTAATTTGAGAACGAATTTTTTTTTTTTTAATATTGAATCCTTGAACATTGAATCAATATGTGTATGGCAAACAAATTTTCAATGCGCAAGAATTTTCTGTAGGCAAAAAAAAATACTAAAGCTCTTCTCACTTGAAAACTGGGCCCTTTCATGTTTGATAAGATTAATTTTTTTTAATGAAACTTTTCATTTATTAAATAATATTTATCGATTATATTATTGAAAGAAAAAAAAAAAAATTAATCAACGGCTCCATTCAAAAAAAATGGCTTTTAATGTTGAAAAACATTTAGCTAACAAGAAATGAACTAAAAAAAATTAGAAAAACAATTTACACGATGAGTTTTGTTAATTTTGTTTCTCATCAAATTTTGTTTTTGAATGTAACGAAGGGTTTTCTTCTTCTCATACCAAAACCCGATGTTTTCATCGAAGAGGAGAAAAATCGTGATTCGAGTGGTTAATTTCAATTGAAATTAATGAAATTCCTTGTCGTGTTTGTTCATACCAATAACAGATTTAAAATTAAGGCAAACCCTTTGCTTCGAGCCGGAGTAACCGGATTTTTTTTTTTTGCTCCCGCTTGTTTGATCAAATGAGCGGGAGCGACCCGGGTAAACAACCTGTTTTTTTGTAATTTAATATAGGCTGTCCTAATATTGTTTCAATTGCTTTTTTTTATGTAATTAATCAAATTGTAACGTGTTTTTATATAACAATTTATTATTATTATATAAAATATCATATTATAAAACATAAAAGGTGTATGAATCGATGAAAGGTTTACGAGAGAAAATAAGCAGCGTGTTAGTTAGTTGAGCAACAATAATAAGAAAAAATACCTTTCGTGATTTTCAACATTTTGTAAATTTTATTGGAATGTACCATAATGCTTTGTCAGGTACTCTGCAATGGAGCCTTTTCTAATGTTTGTGTACTTGCCGGTGACAGTCTTCGCAAAGTTCACTATTTCTGGAGGCAACCTGCCCATTCTATCCTTATACATGCGAAAGTAGGAGTAACTACTTTTTGTTGTAGGCATATAGTCACGGCCGTCGGCTTGAGTTTCATCGACTAGGGTTTGTGCCCTTTCTGCTGCTACTTTTTTTTCGGCTGTTGGGTAAATATGTCGTTCCGTCTCATGTCGGCTGAAGGCGTACGCCACAATGGCAGCGTTTTTCAAGACACCACTGTCCGACGGGGGAGATAAATATCTGGCATTAAGTGAGCGGGTCAGATTTTTAAGGGCCCCGATTTCGTGGATAAAGGTGAATAGCGCTTTGTTGGCGATACTGGAATATGGCGAGCGATCCACCAAACCTAAATCAACTGCGTAATGGAGATAAGAGTCCGATTCAAACATCTCCTTGTCAAAATGGTCGCCGAAGATTCTTATGATGTCTTTGGAGATCCATTCATCAAAGATCCATTCGCACAGTTCGCTCGAGTTTTTTAATCCAAGATGTGAAATTATAAAGGCTAAAGATGTCAAGGCCGCTGAATCTCGATCACGAGCACTCATAGTGCACATTCTGAGCATGTTGGTCCGGTAATCGCCGTATTTTTGTAGGAACATATCAAAACACGCCACGATTTTATTGTAATTCGGATCGAAGGCCCAGTTTATGAAGTTCCCAATGTTCGATGTGAACTGGTGCATCTCAGTTCTGGGAAAAACATCAGTCATTCGTTTGATGACCCGTTCTCTGTGTTGCATGTGTTGAATGTTTGCAATGCGATGGATCATCAATAGATATGGGATGATCCAATCGTCATCTTCGACCGGCGCATCGTAATTTGGTAGCTCCTTCATGGTTTCCATTAGTTTGATTTGAACTATACATCCAGGATTAACCACTTCTCCTTTTAAGGCAATGGGAATGTTGTAGGAGATCCAGTTCTCCGTGACCAGATGAGAGAATTTATCAAAAGAAAGAGTAAGGTAGAGATTTGTCAATTCCTTTTCAACCTTTCCCTGCATCATCTGGTTTTTGATGTTGCCTCTAATCTGACCGATTTTATTCATGACGTTTTTAGGACAAGTGATAAACAAAGTAGGTTTTTGGCCTGGGTTTGAGTGGAACCAATCCGATGGAAAAGTGTAATCGATTTCGTCAATCAGAATAGGCTGGAGTTTTTGTCCTGTAACAATGTGCTTTATCTCTTTAAATTCGCCTAATCCTCTAGCATGATTCAATTGTCCAAGTTTCACGGTGTTTTTCAAGTTTCTAACATATTCATCTTTTTCTTCTTGATTCAACGATTTCACAAGATGGTCCATAATAAGTGGTAAACACGATGGTTTTTGGTGAAATTGAAAATTTGATTGTTCCGCTTCTTCTTCTTCTTCACGATGAAAGTCTACTTCCTAATGAGAATAAAAATTGTGATGAAATTCTTGAACTAAGATATAATGTTTATGAATAAAATGATCAAAAATGATAGAACTAAAAGTTCTGTTTTTCTATTGAGAATAATGAATTCGTTGAAAATTGATCAACGAAATCGTCAAAATCTACAACAGCACCCACTCAACTTTAAAATACTGCAACGAGCTTTGACAGCCTATTGAATACTCGGCTGGCGAGCTAGTGGCGTTCACTAGCGAATCAGTTCCCAACAGAGGCAAAATCGAACCTTTGTATTTGGGACCAGCAGAAATCTATTCCGAAGAATCCGAATCATTGTAAAAAATCAAATTCTGCAATACCTTTTACGAAATAATGGTCCACCAAATCAAAAAAAAAAATGGTATAAGGAGAGGGATATAAGGTGTATGAATCGAAAATGAAAGGTCTACGCGAGAAATAAAGCAGCGTGTTAGTTGAGCAACAAAAACAAGAAAAATTTGTAAATTTACTTTTGTTCTAAAATAATAACAATTGTAATGTACTATAGTCTTTGAACGACCAAAGCCGTGGCTGATGCAAGTTCAAAAACCCAACGGCTCAATATATAAATGTTTTTGCTAATGCTAATTTACTTGATTTTTGCTATAATTTTAACAATAATACTTCACATGGTAGCAGAGAAAAAGATCTTACGTACACTGTGGCTGACAGAATAAAACCGCAAAATATGTCTGATCAAGAGGAAATTGAAGATTTTTTCGAATATTTTGAGCGTGTCAGTATAGCCAACGAGTGGAATGACGCTACTAAGGCAAAAGTCTTTTCGGCCTTACTACCACGAGGCTCACGACACATCCAAACAATTAATCCAATGAATTTAATTGATCAAAAATCATTACCGATCATGGATCCGTTTTCGATTCAAAGAAATTCGTGGATTTCTGTCGTCGTGAAAACGTAGAGTTACAAAATTCAATTTCGTATCTCCATCAAACCAATGGGTCAGTTGAACGATTCTTATGTACTCTTCGAAACATGTTAAGAAGCGATGGAAACCTTGAACATTGGTACCGAGAAATAAAAAAAGTGCTTGAAATTTATAGGTCAACCATTCATGATAGTACTGGCGCTTCGCCGTACCAATTGGTTTACGGGAAAGAACCAACATTTCCTTTTGATCGTTCGTTCCCTATTGACAAAAAACTGTTTGACTCAGATGACGTTCGTCACTAATCGTGGCTTTTGAGAGCTAAGCAACGTTTACGTAAAATCAGCACTCAATCACCAACTACCATTGTCCAACCATTCAAAATCGGTCAACATGTGCTAAAACGCAACCATAACAAAAAAAAACCTTGGTTAGGACCTTTCGTTATTAAAGAAATTGTTGGAAAATCAAGCTATCGAGTTGGTGGCTCAAATGATTCTCAAATGTTGGTTCACGCTAATCAATTGAAATCCACCACCGATAATAATCTAGCCATCGTCCCGGCTCGTGGACGCCCTCGGCTTCGGTCTGAAGAAGAGGTGTAATGTACTATAGTCTTTGAACGACCAAAGCCGTGGCTGATGCAAGTTCAAAAACCCAACGGCTCAATATATAAATGTTTTTGCTAATGCTAATTTACTTGATTTTTGTTATAATTTTAACAATAATACTTCACACAATAAAACCGTTTACCCAAACCTTACATACATATAATGTAATTATTGTAACAAACTTTATGAAAGTCTAGGTAGCTGAGCTCTCAGGCCTAGCTACCTACGCAGCGTAAAATAAAAGACTCACTCTCTGTTTATTTATATAATAATACTTTTTAATTTTTAAAAAATTAGAACATTTGATAAAATTTTGAATTAAATTAAATGCTTGCAATGGGAGTATTTTTTTGGTTTCTAAACTAAATGCAAGATGATGATGGTTATTGTTTTTTTTTTGGGTTTATTTTCCGAGAATTTAGATCATTTTTATTAACAGAAAAAAAAAACGATCAATCTTAATCGAATGCGTTTCAAAGGCCGTTTAATAGTCACTGCTGCCACCGCCACCACCGCCTAGATCCCCAAGATCTCCAACATTACCGACATTGGCATCGTTCAATCCACCGAAATCATCTGAACCACCGCCGCCACCACCACCACCAACATCTCCACCTAATCCGCCCAAGTTTCCGAGGCCTAGAAATTATTTATTTTAGTTAAGAAATAGATAGTTTTAAGTTGAAACTTTGAAACTGACCATTTTGTTGACCACCTCCTAGACCGGAGAGTAAATCACCACCATTTCTTTGATTACCGCCACCAAGGCCTCCTAGTAAGCCGCCGCCAGGTTGTTGTCCACCTCCCAAACCAGAGAGTAAACCACCACCACCCGGTTGTCCTCCTCCTAAACCTCCGAGTAAGCCACCACCGCCGCGTTGATTGCCACCACCAAGACCTCCTGTGAGTCCATTAGCCAGACCACCAAGAGCTTGACCAAGACCAGCCAAAGGATTCAAACCTCCACCAAGGCCACCAAGATTACCCAGATTACCAAGTCCACCTAGACCACCTTGGCCTCCGTTTTGCTGTGCCCCAAGTAGACCGCCTAAAGGATTTAGATTTATCGGAGACTGTTGTCGATTATTTCCACCACTTCCACCTCCAAAACCAGCTAAATTTTGACCACCTAGACCAGGCAAGCCACCACCACCACCGCCTAAACCTCCTAAAGACAATAGCAATGAAAATTCATTGAAAAATTAATTAATTTCTATTTCTTTGATTTTTCCATTTACCAAATAGATTACCAAGATCAAAAAATCCACCTTGTCCACCTCCGTTTCTCTGTCCATTGCACAGTGGTACGATCAATGATGATGTACAAATAATAGCCGCAATAATAACAAGCTTGTCAATCATTTGACTAGACAACTAGAAGACAAAAAAAAACACACACAGATTAAACATAATCGAACAGAAATTCTGGAAAATCTTTTTAATGAAAAAAAAAAACAAAAAACACTAAAATTACCATTTTTTAAAAATTTGATTAAAAGTGATTTGATTACAATTAGATTTCAGAAGGATCAATTCAATGTTTCCCAAACAAAAGGGAACTTGTTTTAAATTTTCTTAAGATTTTTCTTTCTCGCTTGATCACTGGATTTAATTCGATAAGGTTGAAGAATTTACATTGAAAACAAACAAACAAATAATCGATTAATCGAATAGAATACTTTTATTGACAGTAGAAAATGAATTCAAAGTATTTATTTTTTTCTGTACAGAAGAAAATGATTCAATTCAACCAGAAACAACGATACAAACTAACAACACTAAAACTAAGAAGAAAATATCAACTTTATATCGAACAAAAGTTAAGAATAAAACTGATTGAAAACAGCCAAACAGCACTTTTCTTTCTTTTCTTGTTTTCTTAGAGAACAATTTTCAGGATAATGGTTTTTTTGCTGTTTAGTTATTAGTCAAACAAGTTCAGGTAAGAAACCTTTTTTGTTGTTACCTGTGTGTTGTTAATTGTTGTTGTTGTTCATGAAACATCGACGATTTGCTTGGATGACTAATGGAACAACAACAACAAATTTATTTCAGGTGATATTTTAGACAAACCAATATCTCTTAGGAAACAAACGGAAAAGGATGACGACAAGGTTAAAAAAATAAAATACAAAGGCATTGGAATCGTTTTGGAACAAAATTTTATCAAATTTTTCATCGACATCAAATGTTGTGTTGTCTTTCACAAAAGAGTCACATTACTTCATTTTTTTTCTGGTGACTCAGACTATTAGATTGGTTGAGTAGAAAATAAATAAATTTTTCTTCTTGGTGGTTTGGTTTGTTGTGTTCCAATTGATCGCACCACCGCAATAACCACTTTCGAACAACATTTTTTTACATTACATTTTAATGATATTTTATTTATTTATTTGGTTAAATCGTATTGAAAACTAAAAAAGAAGTAATCAATTGGTATTAAAAAGATCGAGCTGTGCTGTTGCTTGATTGTTTGTTTGTTTCTTTCTAAAATTTTCTTGAAACTTTTTTCAGAATCCATTTAGTTTGTCATGTTGTTGGTTTTGTTTCGTTTGAACACTTGAAAATCACACAGTTTTCTTTTTCTTTCTTTGATTTCAAAACACATTGTTTCTTGCAAAACCTACAATCATGTCAAATGAGAATGGGCCAAAGTTTTCGACATCAATCGTTGATCTATCAGTTTGGTGTTTGATCATTTTGTTTGTTTTGTTTGATCAGGGACAGAGTGTCTCTTTAAAGTCAACAGAATCTTTGAAAACTTTGGCCAATGAACCAAATGTTGTGACAGCAAAAACGGGACAACAAAAAAACAATGACAATCTGTATGTGTCGAACAATGGTGGTGGTGGTGATTCACCGGTGATCAATAACAATAACAACCAACAAACCAATAATCCTCAATCAGTGAATCGAGGCTACAATCAAGGCTATTCCTACAACACCGGTATCAAGCCTTATACACGAGGCTATACCTATTATCAACCGTTTGGAGATGCTGTCAATGATCAACATAGTCCAAACACCAACAATGGTAGTGGTGATGCTTCAAAAACTGTGGCACCAATTCCGATTCAGCTACCAGATTTTTTCGGAATCGATCCTAAACAAATGGGTCCGGTTCGGGTGATTTCCAATCAGAATGTTCCGCTTGATGAGAATGGTATTCCGATATTGGATGCTCTTCAAATACCAAATGAAAAATCTCAGCCACAATCTCAGCCAACACCTTTGCAACAGGCGATTCCTTTGCAAAAATCCTCTACGCCACCGATTCCAGTCAACCCGAATGATTTTACACAGGATTTGAATTTGAACAATATCCTATCTGATAGCTTGACCAATACCAACAACAACAACAACCGAATTAACAACCAAAACTACAACCAAAATTACCAAAATCCGGGCAACGTTTTTGATTTTTCTCCACCATCCGGTAATAATTTTAATTTTGATAGTCAACCTAACGGAGGTGGTGATCAAACAGACTATAATAGACTGGACAATTTCGCTGGAAACTTAAACAATTTTGATAATTATCTAGGTGACGATGGTCTTTCAATGTTGGACAATGTTGGACAAACATCAACATCAAGACAACAAAATAATAACAACAATAATAATAATAATAATAATGGACTAGCGGCGTTTGGTTTTGATGGTCAACAAGTACCAAACGAGATTGTCAACCTAAATAATGCATTTGGAACTGGACCAAGTCAATCGGCCAGTAACAACAATGTCGACAGCATCTTTAATCAATTTAATGGTGGCGGCTCAAACACTAACAACAATCAAAATCAAAATAGTTTACCAGATTTTGGGAATCTTGGAGCATCATCATCCAATGGAAACGGTCCAATGTTTCCATTTTTCTAAAATTTGAGATTTTCGAGCTGTTCCAAGCTTGGAATAAGATGTTTTTTCTTTTCAATTGTGACAATTTGTGTTCAAAAAAACTGCTCTGTGTGTTTTTTTTGACAAACCCCGAGTGCTTTTATATTTATAATTTGTTTCAATTAGAAAAAAATAAAATAAACAAACTGATTTTCTTTAAAAATTTTAAATCAAATTTTGAAACTAAACTATTTTAGTGTGTCAATTTGATTTAGTTTGCCATAACCGGGATTGAATTTTCAATCAGAAAATTTCCTAGAATTTAGGTCAAAGAACCCGAGAGAAGTATCCTGAAAAAAAATTTCTTAATTTTAAGAATACCTTGGATTCTTGAAATCCTAACAATTGAGAAAATTTGCATTGAAAAGTTCGGTTTTTTTTTTTTTGGTGTATTTCTCAATTCCAAAAGGAAATGCAATCAAACTGGCGTTTTGCTTGCCTGCAAGTCTTCTCGAAAAAAGTTTTTTAAAATCATCAAATTTTGATCAAGCAAGAAAAGAACAGCCAAAACCTTACAGCCAAATCAACCAAGTGTGAAGAGCAAAACTCGCTAATTTTTCATTATGGCATTGACCGATTTTTTTTTTCGTGAAAAAAAAATGAATGTGAATTACGAATACTTTCTGGTGGGGAAAGACTTTTTGCTAAGATTCAGTTTTTTCGAAACACCATTCAGACATAACACCTCAAATTGTGTTTCGAACGTTTTTTCTTGGCTGTTTACTTTGAATGGAGATATAATGTTTTTCTTGAAAAAATTATTATTGAATAAAATTTTCATTCATAATCATTGCTGTCAACTGTTGGTATCTTTGGTTTTATTATTAAATTTGGCACCTTCCAACAGCCAAGACATGATCGATGATGTTGAAACGTTCGATGTCAAACAGGATTTCTCGATCGATGCTCCAACCATTGTTGGCATGGATAGTTTGACCAAGATACCGATGGTACTGAATGGAGCCAACAATCCGGTAGCTGCCACTGGTCAACCATCAATCGGACCACAGCCAAACAACGAGCTACGAGATCTGAGTGGATGGGGTATCATCGGTAAGCTTCATCCCAATATTTTGGCCAAAAATAAATTGGTGAAAGCCTATCATAGTCGATTGCCAGATCCGCGATATCAGCACTTGAAAGGCTATGGCCATCTAGGAAACTCCAAAAATGCTATGAAGAAAAAGACCAGTTTCGTTGAAAATTTGATAAAAATATAAAAATAATAACTACGCTGTTGCCATCTATCGAACGGGATTCAAACTATAAAAATTTAAATTTTTTTAATTTTTTAAAATTTCCGAAATGTAATAAAAAAGTTTGACTTCTCCAAAGATTTAATTTATATAAAATAAAAGATAAATCATTGAAATTTGAGAGTTTTGACCAAAAGCAAATTTTGCCTTTGGCTAGAAGCAATCCGATGATGCTTTCAACCCGAGTTGGCTTGAAGCGCTTTTATTTTAGATAAAAAGATTTCCTACGCTTTAAGATAAGATCTCTTGCTTTTTAATCAAAAACTTATTAAAAATTCCAGTAGATATAATCTTATTCGATAGTTGGATAAAAATGGTTTGTAAAACTAGAAATTTATCGAATTTATATCCAGTTCGGTGTTTTTGAGATTTGAGCTCGATTTTTCCTCCTAAATTTTTCGATATTTTCTTCTTTTTTGAGGAAACGATTCGATTTAATTTCAAAAAAGAAAAATGCGCCTATTTTCTCTCAATTCAAACTCATCCACTCGATTCAACTGAAGGCCCTTTTTTACCCGATTTTTCCAAAGAATTGGATAATTCAAGGCGATTCCAAGCAACTCCAAGCACTGATACCACGCTTCAACCAACGTGTTCAAATCAAGAACGTAAAGTTTTAAAGATTTCAAAGACTAGCCAAAACAAGTTTATTGGTTCAATAGTTTTTTTTTTCAAATGAACAAGAAGAATCCAAGTTAAGTTTGGATTCTGATGGAAAAAAAATTGAAATTAACAAACGAAGATTTTAAAATTTTTTAACTGAGAAAAATAATGAAAAAAATTCATTCAATGCAATAAAACTAAAAAAAAAAAATGAAGAGAAAACATTTTAAGAGATTAAAAAACATCATTCAATGAGGTGATATGGTTGTTAGTTTTTTTTGGCTTCTAAAACTTTTAGAATCTTTTTTATCGATGACAAAAAATCGAATAAGCCAAAAATTTCCAGGATCATATCCTTTGAAAATAGGATACAGCGCAGGATTCTCAAAATTATTGAAATATAATAATCAAAACAAACAAAGGATATTGTTTAATATGCACATTGAATTTTCAACATTAGGATATCATATATGGTGTATATTTTTTTTTTGATCATATTATCAAATGAAAAATGATGGATATAAATATGGATGCAGAGGATTTTATTTTGTAATTTTTTTTATGAAGAAAGAGGATTCTATGGAGACTATGGTTCACCAGTATGCGATGAACAATAATATTTCTTATGAGCTAGATACGAGTTGCGATAGGTGAATGAGATATTGCACGAGCTACAATATTTACTTTCGATATCAACATTTTTTTGAGAATCATTATTGTTGTTATCATTATTATGGTTGTGATGATTGTGATGCGATGATTGTTTGGGTGATTCTACTGAATCCACCTGTTCACTGTTCATCAAATTCAAAGCTTCTAGTTTGGAGTTTTGAGTCTCCGCAGTCACAGTGACGGGTTCCTTGATCAAAGAATCGTTAAAAATTTTCCTATCGATTGGTGGTGGGGATGGCGATGATTTGCCTTCGTCGCTACGATCGCTGGAACGTTCATCCAAATCCGAGAGATCTTTTGAACTCAGGTTCTGTGATTGTTGTTGTTGGTTTTGATGTTGCATGGCCAGCGAAACAATGGTTCCGTTGAGATCTTTATGCACCAGTTTGATATGTCGGATGACGTTGCCCTTGTAGTTGCTGGTGTAGGGACAGAATTGGCAGTTATGGTTTTGCGAATTTGAGTTCGCCAAATTGACATCACTAGAAATGGAGTTTTTCCTCTGCTCTTCATTCAATGTTTCTCGGTTTCTTTTGGCGGCAGATTCCAGATACAGATTGTTGACCGTGTTCCGAATAACACTGTCCAGTGTTTCCTGACCATTGATCAAGGCATTGGTTTGGTTTTGAAAGAAACTGGCATCGATCCCACTGCTACGGCGACGCTGTCGAGTTGGATTGGTCAATGAATTGCCATGACTCGATCGACGACTAGTGCTAGGCTCTGGGAAATCAGTGTTTTGTACAATGAAATCCTCTTCAAATGCACCGGTGGTGGAGAGTTCCTCGGAATGGACTCGAACATGGGTTCTCATTCCACGCATCGTATGGCCCTTGTACCCACAGATAGTGCATTTGTAGGTTTGCAATGACGAGGCTGTGTTTATTGTTTTCTCCTTCTCCAAACGTAAATCAGCACTGCAAACGTGAGCAGCCAAAGTTTCCGGGCTGACGTAGGATGCTTTGCATTTGAGACAATTGTAGTCCCCGATCATTCCGTTGGTCGGTAGCGATAATGCGGCTCCAGCATTTTTAGCTTCGGCAACGGCTGCCACCAAGGCATTCCATTGTTGTGATAGGGCTGAATTGGGTGAGCTAAAATCGAAAAAAGATTCCGAACTTTGAGCACCGAGACTTGCGGCTGCAGCCAAAAACTGTGAAGTCAGAATGGACTGTGGTGCCGTGCCCGACGGAATCGGCGATGTAGGCAACGAGTTTTGAGAAATGTTTGACGGTGACACCGGAGTGGTAGCCGATGGAATGGGATTCGATTGACTAGCTCCAACACCTCCGTTGTTACGTTTCAAACAGTAATAAGTTTGATGAGCGTTAAGATTATCATACGAAGTGAATTTTATTCCACAAGCGACACAAAAATATTGAAACATGGTAGATTGTTTGCTTGGTGACATCATTCGCGCTGGACTCAATGACGATGCTTCACGAGGCGAAACCAGTGCTGGTGAATGGGAGCTCAACGACAGAGCATCGTCGGCGCTTAAACTTGATTTCAATGTTTGACCAATGTCCGAAATTATTAAATTGGGTCCAAACTTGTTGGAATTGCTGTTGTTGTTGTTGTTGTGGGTAGTAAAAGATAGTGGCGATAAGCTTGCCGATGTGGTAGAAGCTCGCCGTTGGTAGCCACCCGAGCCAGGATGCGAGTTTCTCGATTCCGACGGATCAACATGAAGCAGATCGGCAGAGTTCATATTCCTTCTCGAAGCACAGTATAGTTTTTTATGAACCAAATAGTTTTCGTGCTTGTAGAAGACGATGTTACATTCAGCGCAGCGAGAGTTTCCCTGCTTCACGACAACATCAACCTGCGAACCTGAGGGAACCGGTTGTTGTTGCTGCAATCCAGCCGTTGTTGCTCCAGAGATCTGGGATGATCCAGTTATTGCGGCGACTGCCATCGCAAGTAGTTGAGTGAAATTAGGATTATCTTTGGCCAGTGCCGTCATCAGAGCTATATCGTTGAATGATGAATTCCCTGTTTCTAGTAGAGGAATGTCCGATTCGGATAATGGAACTTGATTTGTTGGTTGTGGATTGGATTGTTCAAAATTTGCATTGATCGATTGCATCATGGAAATTTTCTTACAAATCTGAGCTATGCTCTTCTGAAATGATGTTGCTTGATGATGAAGCTTTGTTTCACTAGGCTCAGAATTCATGAAATTTGTATCTTTTTTTATTGGATCTGGACTTGGAGCCAGATCCATGCCATCTGAACTCAAGGGTAAGAAACGTTTTGGCTGAGGTGAAGATGAACTCGACAAGTCCAATGGTTGTTCAACACCCAATGATTCTGTCTCGTTTTTTCGTTTTTTACTTGCTAAGAGAAAAATTTCAAAATACTGGCTTCAAGCTTAAAATTCTTACCAGGAGAAGAAGAAGAAATGGATGAAGAGCCTGAAATTTTGTTCGAAACTGTTTTCTGTTCAACATTGTTATGATGCATTTTGTTTGGCAATATTCAAGAATGGAGCCATCAACGAACTATTCGAAGCATTCAAACCACTCAAACTGGCAAAGGTTGTGACAAAAGGTTGCTGCGGTAGAAATGAATTTTCCGCCGAAAGATTCGGAAGCTGTGACGGATTCAGACCGTTAGGAAAAATCACCGTTGAATTGGTTAACGGTGTAATGTTCTTGATGATTTCTGAGAAATTAGAATCCAGGCTGGCGGCGACATTTGGTAGAAGCTCAAATGAATTGTTATTCTGATTGTAGGTGAACGGAAGCAAAACAAACGGATCGGTCGACAAAACAATATAAACCGGACTGATGGTGTTGATCAGCTCGGCCATTCCATTCATTGGCAACAGACCGGGAAACAAACGGGAGAAATGTGTCCCATAAAGATTGGCACACTCTTTCAACATCTCGATGATGTTTGGTTTTTTCGCCATCTGTTCAACACTGTTGGCCATGATGGTATGGTGCTTAGATTTGGTTCGCGTTGGTCAGCATTGAAAACCCGTTTACGTGTTGAGGTGGAATTCGATGAGTTTGGTGAAGATGAGAAGGAGGATGGCGGCGGTGATGAGCCAATACCCGAAGAGGTTTGCGAATTGGTCAACGAAGATTTTCCATTGGCACTATGATTACTTCCATAAGCCATGGTTTGGCTGTTGTTTGTTGTTGCTTGCTGTTTGCTGTTGAGCTGTGAATGCTCTCGATGATTGTTATTGATCGCCACGGACGATGATGATGACAAGCTATGATGCCGTGATGAGCAATACAATTCCTTGTGAACCTTTTGGATTGAAGTGAAGAAATTATTAAAATTTTTAAAACATTCAGTGTTTCATTAGAATTCTCAAAAAATAGAACAAAAGCTTATGATCAGAATAGAGTAGACAGTTTGAAAGTGATTCAAGTTTGCATAGTTCAGTTTCATCCAAGCATACACAACAACAACAACATATCATTTAAATTTAGATAAAAACCAAGTTTAATATCTTCAAATCCTAAAATTTTAGAGATTCGAATGTACTCCTTTAATGAATAGATCATTTGATAATGGTATTGTGACAATCAATCAATCATTTACTGCCAGAAAATTTGATAATTTTGATGAAAATATTGAAAAAAAAAAAATCCGGCTTTATACAGCTGGATAATAAAATGGAAATCAAATCACTATCAATATTTTTAAATATAATCAATGAATGATTATCAACAGAAAAATTTAACGGTTAGTTTAAATACAATGTCAACGAAATTTTTTTTTTTTTCTGATTGAAATCATTCCAATCATCATCATGGGGCTTTTTTTTCACCATAAATCATAGCTAAGATTGTTTTTTTTTTTTAGTCTCGAAATTATCATCATCCAAAGAAATCTTAATAATAGCTCATAATCGACACATATATCGCGATATATCGATAATTTTTGTTTGATTTTTTTTTTCCAGGAAAAAAAATCTCTTTAAATCTTCGAGATTATTGGATAGATTTGGTTGGTTGGGTTGCTATTTGAATAACAACGTTGATTTGATGTTTACTGAGCTTCACAGAGGATATATCAATACATTTTGTGGGTTTTTTTTCTCGATGTTTTTTTTTTTTTTTGAATATCGATGTTTTGTTTGTTTAATTGTTAATTTTTATTTTAAAAAATAATTTATTAAATATTCTGAATTTGATTTGATTGTGATAAGTCGATCAAATCAAATAATAAAACTCGCTATCTCTCTCTAATTTGACTGTATTTTTGGGATAAAGAAACGCCAAGTTTAATTACCAAACCACGGCTTTTTTTAATGTTATCTCGAGTGATTCTCAATCGATTTCATCATCGACATTATGCTGGAGTTTGAAGCAAGCTATTTTGTATGCCTGTTTATGTTGGTAAGATTGTTAACCCTAATCAGAGATTTGATGTATCTCGTTTTTCACTCAATTCAATCCTTATGATGCGAAAATATCGACAAAAACTTATCGATAATAGAACTCTACCTCGATTCATCGATATTGCTGCTGATGAGACCTGATAAGAGACTTGGTTTTTTTTTGTACAGAAACCACAATGGAAACCGTAACCAATTGAAAGAAATTTTTATATCCTAGAAGAAAATCTCCTGGCAGGTTATTTGTAACACTCAAATAGAAGTGTTACAATCAAATATCGGTTATCTCATGTTCTCAATTATAGAAAAAAAAACCACTAAACCAGTCATTGCTTTGGAAAGTGTCAAATCGTTTTCACTAAAAATAATTATTTTTTGTTCGCCCAATGCTTTTTTTGATAATTTCTATTGACAATTTTTTTTTTGACGATAATTTTTTGGATAAAGAAATCTAATAGAAAAAAAAAATGTTTTTATAAAAACTGCCATTACTCAATAGTTTCAGCTATTTTTTTTTTTTAAATCTAATGGATGATATGATTAGTGTTGAGATGATTACAAACCAGAAAAATAAATAAATAATTTGACTGACTGATGGAAAACTAGTTTATTCAGTAAGGTTTTTTTTCAAGGAATCCACAATAATCGATTTCTACACTATCTATCGGAATTCTAGGAAATTTTTCAAATCGAAAAAACGATTCTTCGATATTTAGCTCCAAGAAGGAGCAGGTAGAAGTTTTTTTTATTCGTAGCTTAAGCTGTTTTCGGCGCACTTTAACAAACAAGGATTAGTTGATCTAGTTTTTTTTTTTTAGGATTCTAAATCAAGTAACATCAGTTTGGTTTAAATCAAATTTTTTTTTTTTTTAAATGATCACAATGAAACAGATAATGCGACAAATGGTGTAATGGAAATATTTAATGATAGTTTTCATTAAATCACATTCACAATCATTGATGATGATGATAATGATGGATAGAAGATTGATTAACAACAAGAAGTGAATGTGTTTGCAAACAAAATGATAAATGTGCGTTTGGTGTGGCATGCGGTGGTGGTTGCGTTTGATGAATTGTACAGAGAATGAATTCTAGTTGCTGAAAACTATCTCTACACATCTAAACAAACCATTCGGATCATCAAGCAAGCAAGCAAGCGAACAAACAGCCTTATCATCTCCATTCATTCAAGTTTCTTACTTAAAAAAAGATACATTGTATTAAATAAAATGATGAAAAACTACAATGATTGCGACTTTCTTGATTCACTCAACAATCAAACAATGTGAATCCAAAACATTCGTGATCCTGGATCATTGTGGTGTTTCGATTGATCGTTTGTAGTAGTTTTTGACTAATTGAGGTTAATTTTTAATTCTCACGCTTTTGGCTACTTTTTTTTTGTGGCTAGTGTTGCCATTCACTTTTACCACATAATGGTTGATTAAATTTATGCGATCATTGTGCATGAGAAAGAGAAAATTGGCCATTTGGCCATTGACGAAATGAATGTTTGAAACAAGGAAAAAAAATATTTTTGCTCAAAACATTCAAATGGTGATTTAAATTTAGCAAAATTAAGAAACTTACTTGATAGGTTTTACTGGACATGAACTGTATGTTACACGATGAACAATACCGTTGGTCCAAATTTTCGGGACTTTTTGCTGCTGCTGCTGCTGCTGCCGTTGTTGATGGTGGTGGTGGTTGTGGATCGGTTTGGAATGGTAGAAATATTAGCACTAGATTGTTTTGATTGCATCAAAGATTGGAACAAACTAAGTGGAGTTATTGTTTGTTGGTGTTGTTGCGGATGATTTTTTTGATGTGAATGATGTTGATGATGATGATGAGATTCAATTTGATGAGATGATGATGATGATGATGATGATTGCACAAGATGTGAAGATCCGCCGCCGTTCATGAACGATTGACTCAGATTGGATTGCTTTTGTTGTTGTTGTTGTTGACTTGGTGATGTTGAGGATGGTGGTGGTGGTTGTGTTGATGATGATGCTGCTGCGGCTGCGGCGGTGGTGGTGGTGATGTCGTTGATGATGATGATGATGATGATGAAGCGATAATTTCCATTGTTGGAGCACTGTTGTTGTTCAGCATTTGTTTGTTTATCAACAATGATTGTATCAAACGTTTTCTATGGTTTTCATCGATAAAAAAGTTTTCATCAAAAACACCGCCAAGAGCATTGCCATTACCACCACCACCAGTGGTTGATACAGCGGCTGCGGCCGTAGCGGCGGCGGCTGCCGCTGCAACTGTCAACGCAGCTAGCGAATTTTGATTGACAGGCGAATCACCAGAAACCAATGTTCCAGAAGTCCATCATCCATTGCCATCGAGAAGGCATCTCCCAATTGATTCAAGCAAAGAGTCTGAATTATTTTACGAAAGTATTCATTATCAAAGAATTCGATTGGTGGTTGATGACTCGATTGGTAGAGACCATTTCTTGGAATATGTTTCGATTTGTTGTTTGAAACATTATCACAGTGTGTCAATATTGTTGGGCTGAATTGTTGGTTCAATTGTTGGCTGAGATGTTGTTGGTGGTGGTTGCCATCTTCTTCATCATCGATTTTTGTTGTATGACTAACATTATTGTCATCGAATTCTTCTTTTAGTTCAACTTTCATTCGTTTTAGCACTTCGGTTGGATCGAAGCTATTCATCAGATCATCATCATCATCATCATTATCATCCATCTCATCACTGTTCATTTCGGCTCTTGAAATGGAACAAGGATTGTTGTTTCTACTCTGCAGGTTAGCATTGTTGTTATTGTTGGCCAATTTTTGTTGATGATGATTCATCGATGACGATGATAACATCGAAGAAGATGTCCATGATTTCGATGATTGCGAGGTCAGTAAATCGATTCGAAAACTTTCATCATTGCTGTTGTTGTTTCGAGATTTTCGCTTTTGTTGTTTAGTTTCAAAATTTTTCGATTCATTTGTTGTTTGTCTCTCGATTTTATTATTCAACAAATCGATGACAGTTTTTTTAGTTTTTTTAATTTTAACAAAACAACCATCACCTTCACCTTTATCATCATCATCCTGATCATTAACAACACGATTCTTCTCCACCAAATCAGATGGATCCGAAGAATCCTCAATCGATGGTATCGATGTTGGCGATGTTGATGATGATGATGGGCAATGATTGAAATCGCTTAAACAAATCACTTGTTCTGCTTCATTTTCTGTTGCTGTTGTTGAAGACAACTTCTCCGAAAACTTTCTTTTCAAATTTGAAAATTTATTTTTTTGATGATGATTTTTATCGGTCAAATCGTTTTTGGTCGTGGTGTTATCTTGATCTTGATCATTAATCTCTTGTTGATTGTTGATCAAAATCTTTTCATTATTAATTGGCCTCTTCATTTCATCATTGTCGTCGTCTTTTTCTTTTTCTTCTTGTTGTATGATCGGTTGGTCAGGCTTTTGGTTGCCATCAAAATTTCTATCCACATTACTGGACAACGAACGATTCGACGATTCACAAACATTCAAAGAATCAGAAGATTTAATCAATGGATTGGAAGTATTTCTCTGCCAGTCAGCAGAGGTTTTGCCAAAAATTTTATCATTGATATTATCAACACCAACACTGTTGTTGTCGTCGTCATGGTTGTTCGCTAAAGTAGCCTTCATAGTTTTATGGTTTTCATCATTGATTTCACCAGCATCAAAAACATTGCCATTTTTTCCATCATTCTCATCAGACAATGAATCATTATCAGTAATGCAATCATCCTCCTCCTCCTCATCATCGACAACGACAACGTTATCATTGGCCTCATCTTTGGTCTTCTCAATCAAACTATCTACGGAATTTTTTCTTCGCTGCAGGGTCGAAGTCGAATCGTTTCTGAGATTATCCGCTAGATTATCAGCCAGTTGAGTGTTGGCCACTAAAGCTTTGGTGGTGAAGTTGAGAATCGACTCCTCCGTTGCCGTTGCCGCCGTCAATGATGCCTTCGAGGCAATCACTGATGGTGATCTCGATTTGAAGCTTGCCGAATAAAAGTCTTCTATCGACGAAGATTTCGTTGGCGACGACGGTGTTGTTTGCGTTGTTATTGCTGTTGTTGACTTATTATTATTGTTGTTGCTCAAACTTTGGCGTAGTGTTTGAGCTTTCTGGCCAGTTGGCTTGACTGTGACGGCCACCACTGCCGCCGATGTTTGTGGTTTGTTTTTAGGCAAAAATTTACCGGAGACGACGACGACGACAACAAAGCTGATGAACTAGACGACAGAGACGATGACGAAGATGATGATGATGACGACGACGACAACGACGACGACGATGATGCCGTATTGATTGGTGATAGTTGAAACTTGAACGGCGATGATGATGCACTAGATGAAGAGGATTGTTGCAAGATCATCGATTCTGCCATAGTAGTCTCAGTGATTGATTGTGAAAATTTTTGGTTCTGGATCGGTGACAATCCAACAATCGGTCTTGATAAGAAAACCAATTCCTGTGGTTGATTTTTGTCAAGGTGGTGAAATGTACGGCAACTGTCTGCAATAACAAAAAAAAATTCAAAAATTTTATTAAATCGAAAAATTTCGATCAAAAAAAAAAAGTATTTTACAGCCAAACATACGTTTTGTTTAATAAGCTTCAAAAATTTTGCGAAATTTTTCTTCTAAAAAAAAAATAACACTAGTTCAAACTCATCAACAGTGGAAAAAAAAACAAACAAACAAAATCACTCAATGCTGTCATATGATGATATCATCATAGCACACTGATCAAAAATCTGAATCAAATAGTGTTTTGGTGGCTTGAAGAGGAAAATATAATCATCATCTTATCAAATTAATCGATTAATCGATCGATCAATCAATCAATTGGTTATTTCAGCATCAGCTATCCATATTAGTCAATATATAAAAATAGTGATGATAACTAGCATTTATCACCATTTCTCATCTTCCACTATCATATCGAAACAATCATTACAAAACCAATCAGTTGAAAAATAACGGTGTTTGATAGAAGAAGAAGAATCTAAAAATATATCACAAAAATCAATGAAATGTTGTGCGTGTGGTTTTAACGATAAAATAACGTGTGCGTGTGTGTATGCTTTTTATATTTTTTTCTTTCTTGTGTAAATTTCCAAAGAAAAAAAATAAAACTTTATCAATGCGATGGAGAGATGATGATGAGGATGGTTGTTATCAATCAAAGTCAACCAACCAACCAACCAACCAATCAACCAATCAATCGATCAATCAATCAATCAATCAATCAATCAATCAATGGAAAATATATATTCAAAACTGAATTCAAACCTTCTCTTTTCTCGGTTCGAATCAAATGAATTCCAATCTTTCCAAGTTTTATCGATCATCGAATCGTACTACACACATATTGGATCAAAATTTCATTGAAGACCAACGCTGAAATGTTTCGTAATGTTCTCTCCCCAATTCAATCATCAATTTGAAGAAGAAACACAGTGTTGTGGATGTCACACCAACAACACTAAAACCAAGAGTGAGAGATCGTTATCGTGGCCGTCATCAAGAGAAACGAATTCAAACCTAACAAACAAACAAACAAACAAAGATGACAAACACAGATAATACAAGAAAAAAACGAAGAAGAAATTTTCTTATCGCAAAATTGTGTATTTCGAGTTTTTTTTTCTCTTGTCGTTGTTTGATTTTGTCAACCAACTGAGAGAAAAAGAAAAACCGTTTTTCGCTTGGCACATTTCAACATTTCCAACCGATCGCTATCAAACTCTCTTTGTATTTGATTTTATCTCGCTAGCTAGCTAGCTAGCTAGCTTGCTTGTTTGTTTGGTTGTTGAGATTGTTGTTTTAAGTTTGCCTTCCAGTTGACGTTCAAATAAATGAAGATGATGAAAAAAAAATTTTTAAAATAATTTTTAAAATAATTTTTTAATAATAATTTAACTGAAAAAAAAAAATTCTATGAATCCAAACACTGTTGATATGTTTTTTTTTTCTCTAGGTAGAAAAATCTTTTGAAAGCTCTGCTTTTTTTTAAGAAATCAATGCTAAAATTATTATTAAAAAAAAAAGTGATAGAGAGTTAGATAACCACCAAGTTTAGATGATTTTAAATTCAGATTAAAAAACAATGAACACAGCCTAGAAGCCCAAACTGAACGCACAAGGAAAACTTCTTTCTAGCTCTTCTTCTACTTTGAAGGAAAAAGTCGGATTTTTGAAGAAAATTTGAAGCAAAGAGTTTTGAGAGTTGTTTTGCCTTCAAGTAGTTCTAATGTGTCAGCTTGTTTCGATTTATTTTTTTTGATATAGAAAAAAATTTTGTTCAACACACACACACTCAAACACAATCATTACAATCGCAAACAAACGAGCGATGTGCGTGGTGAATTAGTACCACCACGATGACTTTTATCAATGATTTTTTGATCAAATTTTTTTAGTCGAAAAGATGAAGAAGTTTTCTGTTTATTAATATATATTACTACGCGAATATTTTCAATATAAAAAAAAAATTTATTATTTATCTCTTTTTTTTTAAGAAAAAAATTAGATAAATAAATAAATCTATTTTTAGTGTTGTAACTACTATCTTGATTATTAGTTGATGTGTTTGTGTTGTGTGTGTGTGAGTACTACATTTTCGAGATGTAGATTCGAGATATGAATGTGAACCACCAATCACTAGCCATTATCATTGCATTAACCTATTCAGTTGGTTGACTGGTAATCACCAAAATCAAAGGAAAAAAAAATACGAAAGAATAACGTTTGATAAAGTTTGATAGAATATATATTTTCCTCTGTTCACTACTAGTAATAAATTGATGAATTGGGGTATAGTATTAGAAAAATGGAGATGAAAACCAAAAAAGAGAACGATAATAAAACAAGATTAAAACAACATTTCATATTTTTTTTTTTTAAATAAATTTTACAAATTTTCATCATTAGAAATATGAAAGAGAGCGACTCTCTCTCTCTTTTTGCGAGAATGATAACGTTTCTTCAAACAGAAATTTAACAAGAGATTAAACTTGATGATAATTGAAAAAAAACTCAAAAACTAAGAAAACAACAACCAAGAGCATTTTGTTGTTGTTGTGTTTTTTTAGCGATCCCTCTGTATTTGCATGGCCGCAGGGCTTTTGATAATATTTCTGTGTGTGTGTGTGTGCTTCGGTTTTTTTTTTCTTCTGATGATTGTGATTAGATAACCATTGTTTTTTTTTCTCTAGTTTCAACAAGAACGACCGAAGAAAATTCATATTTGGACATCATTTTTTTGCTGTTGTTCTTTTTCTAAAATAGTGTTTCTAGTGTCAAGCAACATCTTCATTGACAGCAAGCATTTGATAGCGCTTCCTAACACAACAACAACAAAAAAATCTCTCCATAAGGTTCAAAGATCTCAACAACAACAAAAATATTCTCAATGGTAAAAATCATGGATAAAAACAAGTGGCTTAAAATGCTTTCATTAATTAATAAGAAAAAAAAAACAAACACGGTTATCATTATTTTATGATCTGTCAATACGCATTCAACACAGGCAGACAATATTATATTCTAACGGTTCTAATTAAATTAACTAATGGATTCAATTAAAAACACACACACACACACATTGTAACACAGGTTTCTTCCTATAGAAAGAAACCTGGTGTTTTGTTTTGTAAAAAAATCAACCACTGAATCAAGCGGTGTTGGTTTGATTAATTATCACGATTTCCCATTACAATGATTGTATAATAAAATAATTATTTATTGTTCTTCTCTTTCTTTTTTTTTTTTTTTTTGCTACACTATCATCAATTAGAACAGCCTCTATAAACTTGAAGCTTGGATTGAATTTATTTAAGAAATTTTTCATACCAATCAATCAATTAATCATTGAATTGCCATCATTTTTGTATTGGGATTTTTTTTTCTTCACATCTATCTAAAGATGAAACAACATGATGGGTTGTTTGATGATTGAGATGACAGGAGAAAAAAAAAAATTGATTCCAATAAATTTTACTGGTAAATCACACAAACACACACATTCACTTAAACACTGGAACAAGCACTAGTCACGAATAAGCGATCAAGCCAACAACATTAAGTGGTTGGAACAACCTGTTTGTTGTCAGGAATCCAATGAAAATGGGAAAACTGATTCCCATCCCAGAAATGTCAAACTCAATTTTTCTCAAAAAAAAATTTCACACAATAAATTCATTCAAAATAAAGATAAAAAACGTTCCAATTCATTTTGGAACAGAACCAGAAAAAAATTATTAAGATTTGCAAGAGAAGGAAGGTTTCGCCAAGAAACAGAAACATTGATGTTTTTTGTTTGTTTGTGCCGTTGATATTTTTTTTTTGCTGGCTGTTCACATGCCGACAATCAAGGTGCAACTGAGAAAGAAAAAAAGAAGATCGTTTGTTTGTTCGTTCGTTCGTCTTGTTCGGAAACATGGTGGTGTTTTTGAAAAAAGCCTCCTTTTAGGAAACAGACAACGGAGGAACGTCCCTGTATGTTGTGTTAGTTTGGCTGCTTGCTTGTTTGCTTGCTTGGTTGTTTGCTGCTTGCTTGTTGTAGTGTTGCTCTGTGTGTGAAGTGAAGCCTCTGCTTTGCCTTCACCATCATCTCAAATGAGAATTGTCAAAAAAAAAAAAATTGAGCATCAGCTAGTTTTACTCCGTTTTTCCTCGAATTTTGTTTTGCTTCTGTCGATGGATATGGTCTTATAACAGAACAGTAGCGTTGCGTATTACCAAAAAGCAAACCACCACCACGCGGTGGTGGTTTGCTTTTTCGTTGAAACGTTCATTCGTTTGTTTGTTGATTCATTCGTTTCTTAAGGTTTGTGGGATACAACCACCACCATCATCATAATCAGATCCATAAATAATAACAATAATAATCATCATTTAATCATCAATGCGGCAACCAGAATCTTCTGTTGAAATGTTGCCCGAAATCTTGCTTTGTCGTCGTTTTTTTTATATTATCGGTTATCTTTTGATCTATCTTTTGTTATCTCAAAACTCTGTCACACAAATACACTCGCTCTTATTTTAGATATCCACGATATAATCGTAGTAGACGTTAGTAGATAACGGTTTGTGGATTTTTTTTTTTTTTTCTGCTTGACTGTTTCGCGGAGAAAGGCTTTGAAAGGAAAAAAAAAACAACATTCAGTAGTGGACACACTTGGAGATGAATTTTAGTTTTTGTCGTAATTTTTGTTTTGACTCTCGGTCAGTGAGTTGTTCTGATTGAAAGATAGTGCAAATAAGAGAGATCTAAAAAAATCTTTAAAAAAAAAAAAAGATGCAATCTTTCAATTCATTTCATGCAGACTTGCTTGCGTGATACAGGCAGACTAAAACGAAGAACAAACACTAAGGTCAAGAGATTGGCTAAAATTGATTTTTTTTTTCTTTCTCTCTTCAAAATCTAAGCGTTTTGTTTTGGTTTTGAACCAGAAAAAAAATTATTTCAAGATTTTTTTTTTTTTCAATGAGATAAAATTTTATTAAAATTTTTTTTCTTTCTTTAAAGTTTTCTGGTTCTCTTTTTCCTTCATCACTCGATAGATCGAGATATCGATTGTGTATATCGATGTATTTCTCACTGACCAAGAATCTGAAGCGTCTTATTTATTTTTTTTTTAAAAAAATAGATAACCGAAAGAGAGAGAGAGAGAGAGAACAGAAAATAGGCAAAAATAGTCAATAGTAAAATATCTGAATCATCTTTCACCATCTTTTAAAGAAAATTGGTCCACATAATCAGTTTTTGAATCTAGTTTATTTTTTTATTTTGAAAAAAATAGTTTATCGATAGTAGTGGCTAGGTCCTGACCAAATGTTTGTCCACTCAAAACTACCAAAACAATTTACTAGAAAAATTTTTCTAGAAACAAGGTACAAATATCACAATCAGGTATGAAATTGAATGACATCTTATTCTCAATGTTCTCAATGTGCATTTAGACAGAAAAAATGGTGTTGCGAAAAAATTCACCTTGGTTTAGGGAAACGAGAAAAAAAACCAAGATTAAAACTCAATCAAGGAAAAAAGTTTCAGTTTTTTTTGTTATTGAAAGAACGGTGAAGAAAGCCAACCAACACATTGTTGATCGTTAAGATTAAACACGAAAAAAAATTAAGCAAAATTTTGATAAAAATTACTAAAAGGTAAGTTTGAAAATTTCGTTGGAAAAAAAAACTCATCTCTTCTCCATCATTTCTCAAGAGATAAAAGCTTTCTTTTTGTTTCACAACAATAATCGATGATCTAAGCCTGTTAAGATTTTAGTAAAGCTAGGCCAGCCTAGGCCAACTATCTGGTTTCAAATCTTAATGAAAAAAAAAAAGAAGAAGAAGAAAAGTTTTGCCTGTTTGACCTAAACAAAAAACTTAATAATAATTTACACTCTGTGAAATTGGGCTTTTGGGGTTCTAATTTCTTGATTGGGGCCGATTGGAAAAAAAAGATTGATTTCTACTTTGACCGGTAGGTTTTTTTCTTCTCTTGTTAGATTTTTTAATATCTGATTCGTAGAAAAAAGATCTGCACCGTTTCTGCTTTCGAAAAACACAGTATTTAAATTTCAAAAAAAAAAAACTCAATTTCTTTGATTTTTTTAAATTTTTTTAATCACCATTTTCATCATATTTTTTAATATTTTTTAAATATATTGAAACAAACGTAGAGAAAGGTTGATTTAAACATTGATTAAACCTTCTTTATCTTTTTTTAAAAAATTTAAATTTTCAAAGCTTCGCTTGATACTGGCCAGCTCCCGTGTGTCTGTCTGTATGTGTTTGAATGATACTAAAGTTAATTAAAATAAAATAAATAATTTTCCTTTAATTTTTTTTAATATTGAATCTTGTTGGAGAAGAACAAAAAAAAAACTAAACAAGAAGAGTTTTTGAACTGATGTTGTGTTAAATTTAGTATTGAAAAATGTTTCAACATGATGATGAAGATACAAGATACAAAGATTCAAACAAACATTTCAAATCTGAGAAACGAAGAAGAAGAAGAAGAAGAAGACAACAGACCACCAACATTAAAAAAAAAACCTAGGAATTATTTTTATCTCAACTTATCTAATTTAACTCTGGTTAAAGTTTTTCGTACAAAGTTTTTTCAAAAAATGAAAATAATTAACAGAAATTTTTTTTGATGATCTCCTTGTTTCTCGCAGGTAGACGGAGGTTATCTAGGAAAAAAAATCCATCGATTTACCTGTAGTTTGTCGAGAAGAAAAAAAAAGCTGTTGACACAAAGTGAAAAAACTCGAGTTTAACAAATTTTTTCATTTAAATCAATTGGCTTGATGATTGTTGATCAAATTGGCTTGTTTTTCTACCTGAGTTACCTGGAAAAAAAAACACACAAAGGATCGATAGTTTTTGGGGAAAAAAAATTCAAGTAGAAAAGATGTCAAAATAATACAAAATAAAATAAACACCTGAACATCAGATGAATCAGATTCAGGCTAGATATCAGTTTTCTTATTTATTTATAAAAGAAAAAATGATAAATAAAATTTTTACTAAACAAATAAATTATTTTTATATTTTCCTATTTTCAATCAGAAACTTTTAAGTTTAATTGTAATTTTAAATTAAATTAATATTAAAATGATCAATCGATTAATTAAAATGATACCACCGAATCGAATGTTTTTTTCATGTTGTTTGTGATTGAATGTAGCTCAAAAAAAAACCTCTCAATTTCCATCGAAATCGATAAGAAAAGCTACAAAAAATTATACGATTGAAAATTACCATTTAAAAAAACAAAATTCCAATGTTTTCTAATCAAAACCACACAATCCGTCATCGTGGTGGACAAAAAACAACAACACACGACGACAATTCAATGATGGCTCAAGCTGATAAGCATAACACGACATTATTATCATCACGGTGATGATACAAAAAATTCATTGCAACCAATCGATATTAATTTTCAATTGGATTTCCCTTTGGAAACGTTACGTTTATGGAAAAAAAAATGTTCAGGCTGTTTTGCTTTTAAATTCATTATCAAAAAAAAAAAAAAACATTCTAGACAATACATTGTTTCGATTGATCTGTTTAATCGATACATTATCGAAACATTGAAATCGTTTGAAAAATTCGGATTAATCGCAGTAATTTTTGTTGTAATCCTGGCTGTTTGGTAGTGACAAACATACATCCTTCATCAGAATAAAAGTATGTTAGTGTGGTTAGTGGTGGTGTCATCAAAGCAAACACACCAAAAATTTGATAACGATTGGAAGCAAACACAAGATGACAGAAATTTTTTTTTAAAGGAATAAATCAAAATCTACGAAAAGAGCGAAAGAAAAAGCGAAAATTTCTATTGTATTAGACATCGATGTGTGTTCAGATGAAACCAGAATATGAGAATTCGAAAAAGTTTCATTTCTCTGTTTTTTTTTGCTCTTATCAAATGGACACACCACATACAAATTTTTTTTTTCATAATATTAAATTTGTGCAATATGTCGTTGTCAGACAAAGAAAGAAATTATCAATAAGAATGAATGTCAACCAAAAAAAAAACAAGCCAAAACAATCTCAACAGATTCTAGTGAAATCAAATATTCGAATACATCGAATAGTTATCACTATTTATTGGTTAACAATATTTTTTTGGGTAAAATCTGCTTGTTCTTCTTGTTGTTGTTGTTGTTATTGGTTTGATTGTTAACGTTGATTGTTCAATCGTTGTTTTGAAGGAAGAAACATTAAACATCAGATTTCTACTAGGAAACACAAATGGAGAAAAAAAAAAACATAAAATCTGTACGCAATCAAACGCAAACTAATTTCTAATATTTAAAAAAAAAAAATTATTGACATTTTTTCCTTAAACACACAGAATTTTATTTGGAAAAAATGATTGAATGCGGTCAAGCCAGCAATACTAAACAAGCAGCTTGCTTTGCCATTCCAACAAAGTGAAAGAAATGAGAGAATCCGATTGTGATTTCTATCAAAGTTTAACTGGCTCCAAAATGGATCTATAGCGTGAGATGGTGATGGACATGGAAAAAAATTTTTTCCAACAAACCAAAACGAATCGATTCGCTTGAAACAATCGAATCCCAATAACAATCACACAATAACAATGATCGAAGAAGTTTTAAAGACGAGACTTGATTTATTTTGGACACGGCAAAAAATTGATGATGACAATTCCTTTTAAAAACAAACTACAATGACAATGATCAATGAATTTTATTATGAATTTCACTGGCAGCAGAAAAAATTCTTTCGAAACATCATTCGATTATCTAGTTGACTGATCGGCGATCCATTCATCTAAACGATTGTTATTATTAGGGAAATAAAACCGATCGACCTTTTCCTAGTTTATGGAAACTAGTCGTCGTGGTTCCATCCAAAACACAGAACATCAACTTCCATAATGAACTTGAACATTGATTTTTTTTTCCATTTGCAATAATAATGAAGCTATTTTCTGGTTTCTAAAGAACTGAAAGAGCTTGAAATGTGTCAAGCTTAATGATTTAAGAACCAAATCTTATTCCATAAAATAATGGTATTAATGATTTTAAATGTCAAATCTAGTAAAACAAATTCGAGTTGGAAATTTTTTTTTCTTTGAATACGGTATTTAGGGTATTGACCACCGTTACCCAAAAATAATCAATCAAATATCATTAAATAGTTTTCGATATATCAGCTAGAATCGATTGGCAGAAAGAAAAAAATCCAAAATTTCAAATCAATCCAAAACCGAATCAGAAAAATTTATCAGTAAGAAAAAAAAATCAGAGGAGAAACAAACTTACCTTCTAGAATTTTCATTTCATTTGGATCGGCATTGATTCTTTGTTCCTTTTGGATCTTGGCTTTTTTCCTCCCGTACAATGGCTCCCAATTCCGAATCCGTAATCTCAAGTTTATGCTCTCCGATCCGATGCTGTTATCATTGAACGGATTATTCTTGACCAATTCGATTTGATTTCGATGATAGTTTTCTTGTTTCGATGGACAACATCTCTCAACATCAAGAAACGTTGATGGTTGATCGCTGTTATTGTTTTTTTGGTTGTGGATTATTGTTGGCGGTCAATGTGAACCAGGTTGTGGTGGTGGTGGTTGTTGAAGTCTCAATCGAATCGGTTGTTTTAGTTGTCAATGTTTCGCTTAATGAAAAATTTTTTTCCTTTTTCATTGCCAACATCGATATCATCATCGTCGTCGTTGTGGATTAAACGATTTTGACGTTTGATTTTTCGATCACAATAACAGTGGTTATGATTTTTATGATGAAACCTAGAATGCAGCCGTTGATGATGAGCTGATGATGATGATGATGCTGTATCTATATCTCGTTCATACTCCACCTCGCCAGGGCCTTCAACATCATCACCTCCACCTCGATGATCATCATTATTGTCGCCACTACTTCCACCATCACCACCTCCACCTCGACGATCCTCATCATCATTATCATCGATAAACGAAACGAAATGACAACGAGGAAAACGACGAAAACCACGACCACGACGTTTAAATTTTTCAGGATTTTTGATAACATTATCATCGATCATTTCACCATTATGACGATTCATTTTGCAATGATCGATTCGGAAATTTTTTCCAAAAAACATGGTTTGATTCGATGTTGGATTCTGATTGTTTACGATCTTTTCTCGGTCATTCTCGGCCATATCAGCATTCAAATGGTTGCTCTTCAACAAAACTTCCGAACCAGGTGACAAACAAGGATCACGAGACAATGAGGAGGAGGAGGAGGTGGCAGAACATGAAGAATGAAATGCCATCTGATACCAACCATTCGAGGAGCAACCTTCGTTTAAACAAACGGTTGTCATTTTAGTATTTGTGGTTTTGATTCACTTCACTCAGTGATTTCAATCAGAAAATTTTTCTATTTATAAAACGATGATTCGATCGGTACGTCAGGTGCTAAAAAAAAATTGAAACGAAATTTTTTTATAAAAAAAAAATTCAATAAATAATTTTTCTAATGAAAAAATTAAATTATAATTCAATTTTTTTTTTTATTTATAAAATCATTTATTAATTAATTAAATTTTTTCAAAAAATAAAAATTAATTTAGCTTTTAATTTATTTATCATCATCATCATTATAACTATAGAAATTAAAAGAGAACGAAAACTATTCAAAACGTTTCGCTATTTTTCCTTTAAAGAAAAAACAAACAAACAAATGAGCTCAGTTTATACACAGAAAAAACAATGAATTTCTTTACGATGAAAACTATGAAAGAAAAAGAAGAAAAGAATCTGGCCATTACGCTGGCCGCCGTGTTTTCCAAGCAGCTCTCCTATACATTTTGTATAAATTTTTTTTTCTCCATATTATATTCTTTTGGTAATATATGTTCAAACAACGATAACAAATGATCGGCGAATGGTCAGTCGATGATAACACAACGGTGAAGAAAAAACAAGAACAACAGAAAAAAAACAAAAGTAAACAACAAACGAGATTCTCGTTACAACGAGAACAAATTACGGAACATTGAGAAGTTGTTGTTGTTCAAGAGAATGTTTGCTTTATTTTCTTGGTATTTTTTTTTTCGTTAGTTATCACTAAAACTCTGTCGGTGTGTGTGTGTGTCCCGTTGTGTTATCTATGAATAATTTTCACCCAGAAACACTCGTTCACCATTCATTTTTTTAACAGAGAGAACAAATCACAAAATGGCCAACCACCAAATGAAAACAGGGATGAAACAAAAATGAATTTTTTCTCAGCAATTATATTTCCATTGAATTGGTTATCGGTTGAAGAGAGAAAAAAGTTTTCTTCAAATTGTTTGCTCCCACAAGGGAAACACACACATTAGGGTTAAAAGAGTTTGTTTTTTATAAGAAAAACTAAATTTCAGTGTTATCCTCTATTAATTGGTCATCACACGACAACAACAACAACAGTGGAAAAAAAAACTTGAAGATTTATTTGTGATGAGATTCTGTTTCGAATGAAAAAAACCACGATAAATAAATTAAACAAATTTTTTTTTTGGTCAATGGAAAAATTGACCGCCGTTGTCGTTGCCAAATAATCATAACGTTTTTTTTTTCGGAAAATAATTTGTAATAAATCGATGATAATTCTTATTGGAGAAAAAAACTTTCAATTTGGGATTCTTTTTTTTTTCTACTTCGGAAACAGTTTTTTTTTTCGAACAGTCCAAAAATCAGAAAACTTTTCGCTTTTCGCTTTCGAAAAATTGATCGCTATTCATTAGCATTAATCATCAACGATGATGATGATTTTGCATTTACATTGTAATCGAGTGGAACATGGAAATCGCCGATAGCCACTTACATGGTAATCTCTTGACTGGTCATTATATTTATTTTTTTTTTTTCAAATATAAAAAAAAACAACAACTGACAATTGCACAATGAGAGTTTGTTTTCTTTAAAAAAAAAAAAAAAAATTTTCATAAATCTTCAAAATAAAGAATGGGCCATTTATATTGTGTTTTTGTTGTTGTTGTTGTTGGTAGTTTTGCTTGTTCGTTTGCTTGCTTCATAAACAACAATCACACCAACCTCATTACACTTGTCAGATTTTTTTTCTCTGTTAAAAAAAATATAGAAAAACTATAATCTATTGGCTCAAATGGATGGCTCTCTAGTGGATGAATTGAATGATGAACAAGAGAAAACAAACGTCAAATTCGATTAGTGATTTGAAATAGGAAATTCGTTTCCCAAACAAATTCAATATACATGATTCAACTAGATTGAACCAAAATCAATTTTAACTTCACTGCAGTAACGTTTTTTTTTTTCACACAGAAAACCCTATAAAACGTATCTACTTTCCCTAGAAATTTTTTTTTTAGAAAGAAAAACTCATCTTCAGAGAATTTCTTTGAAAAAAAAACCTAAAACTAAATTGCCTAGAAATACTAGAGAGAGAGAGAGGAGAGAAAAAATTTACGAATCAAAACTCGATCATATGAAATATTGTGACATGTCACAAACAAACAAACCTAGAACCAATTCAAATCATTTAAGCTAAGAATTTTTGTCTTTAAAAAAAAAAAAAACAACATTTATCTTTATGAAGCAAAAACTGAGATGGGCTCACACGTACAATCCTAATCGAACAAACAAAAAAATTGACCAACACGAACAACATTCATCCATTTTCTTAGATGATCGACATTGAAAAGATTTCATTCCTTTGGTTTGTGTGTGTGTGTGTGTGTTGTTCCTTCTAACGATAGCAAGAGGTTTCTTATTAATTTTAAGAAAGAGAGAGAGAAACTAACATTTTGATGATGTTAAAGCATGATGATGATTATATTATTATGGCGGGTGGTGTGATGCAAACGATGATTGATCACACCAACAGCACAAACACACCAAAAAAAAAAAAAAAAATCTTAGGTCCGCAAATATGACCGTCGATGATTTTTTCGATCATTCGATTCATGACGACATTGACAAAACGATTAAACGATTTAAAATCAAGGAACATGTCAGCCCATGTCTATCGATATGTCTCATTGAGACGTGAACTGAATTTGAAAATCATTGAAAACAAAAATCCACTGATAATGGAAGAATCGTAGAAAATTTCAAACTCTTAGCCTCAATAAGATTTCAATGCATCAAAAATTTTTTATTTTGTCTCAAAAAAAAAAACTCATCCGTTATGTTTTCGAAATTGACTTGTTAAAATTTTTTTTTATGAACTATTCAAAAAAAAAAAAAAAAATTTAATCTCTGTCAATTAATCTTGATTTTTTTCTTTCTTCTTGAGTGTAGAACTCCACCAAACTGATTGAAATTAAACGATTTAATTGTAAGATTGTTTAGGATTTTTTTTTTTTGAAAACGATTTCATAAAAAATCAAACAAGTGTTGTTTATAAGTTGTAACATTTTTTCTTAACTCTACTATTAATTTCGAAATAATCTAATTATTTGAAAATTTTCACTACAAAATGTTTCAATGAATCAATTTTTTGAAATGTTTCTCTCTAATAAATCGTCTTCACTACACAAAGCCTTTTGAATAAAAAATTTTTTATTAAAATTATCAAATTAAAATTTTCTTTCAAAATAAATTGGCAATGGTTTTGGTTTGCTAAATCATCAGTTTTTACCTTCTAGCTAAATGACTTGAAACCTTCGAAAGCGGAAAACCCGATCTACAGTTTGTGGACATTTTTTTAATCATTGACAATCACCTACATAATATGCTTTTATTGTGGAAATCATAATCATAATAACATAAATCATCTAGAAAAAAATTATAAATATTATTATTATTTATTAAAAACACAACAAGATCAGTGTAGTTTGGGAACCAAAAAATTTGTGGAACTTGATTCGTTTCAAGTATTGGTTTCTGTCAGTTTTGGAGCTTTTTATTTCTTCCAAAACAAATCGACTTAAAATTGAATCATCATTGTTGTTATTAGTTTTCTAGTTGTACGTGGACGCGTTTATTTGTCACAAAAAAAAAACACAACAACAAAATCTAAACATTGAAATGAAAATAATTTCCAACATTATTTCGAATCAAAAAAAAAGGAAATAATATTTCTTTTCGATATAAATGTTCCAAATGGAACGAAATTGTTTTTAATCGGAAATGAGAATTTCGAAGAAAGTCTGTAAATAAGATGAGGAAATCAAAACAAACGAATCAAATAGTACGTGAGCTAACACATTGAACGAGAAACGAGAAAAATAAATAATATTCCGATCGATTTTATTTATTTCAAGTATTTTTTGCTTTGGCCATTTTTTTTTTAGAGAGACATTTTAGGTGTTAGTTTGACAATGTTTCCAAATGGAAAATATTTTCTGTAGCGTTACCAAAAAAATTTCCCATTTTTTTAAATTTATTTTTTTCCGTTTTGAGCTTGCGTAGCAAACAAATCATTTCCCTGATCATTGAAACCATGAGAAAAATTTTTTCAAACTAGAATTTTTTTTTTTTTTTTAATTTGAATTTTTCTTGAATTGAAACAAAATTTTAAATAGAAAATTTTTGGAAAACTTTCAAGCTAAATGGATGAATCAAAGAGAGAAGAAAGTTTATCAAAAATAATTTCTGTTTTTAATTAAAAAAAAAAACTAACTTGGGGGAATGTTTCGGGATGTTCCAGAATTCATGAAATTTTAATTCTAAAAATTTCAATTCTATTTGAAATGTAAAAACTTTTCTCCTCTAATACCTAAAAATGATTTCGTTTCAGAATTTTTTGAAACACAGCAAGAAAAGTCATTTAAATGAAGCGTTCTCGGGTCTCTATTAAATGACTATTCGAACAAACGTGTTGGATGACTGAAATGGTTGGCTGGTGAAGGTTTTTTTTTTTTTAATCGTGAAATTAACAGCTAATCGAAACTTTCAATGACATTTTCTTCCATTTCGTTTTAAAGAGTTTTCTAGGAAAAAAAAAATTGAACACCAAAACGAACCAAAACTGAAAATCTGATATTTTATAAAATAAAACGAATTGAAAATTTTATTTCTAGCAAGAGAAAACCAATATAATAATATAAAAAAAAACCGTAGCCAGAAAATTAATGAGCAAGGGTATTATTTTGTCTGAAAAAATCGTAAAATGTTCGATCTTCTAGGGCCATGAATCTCTTTCGGAAAGAGAAAGAGAGCAAACGAATCGCACACATTTATAGATTAAAAGCCATTCAAATTTAATTTTTTTTTCCTCTCTGTCTTGCTTCTCTTTCTGTGGCTCCTATTTGAACCAATCGCTTTCCCCTTCATTCAATTAGATTTTTTTTTTCGGGTAGAATATAATATTTTTCAGTTCAACAACAAAATTCTGATTGTTTAAAGTTTGTTTTTGGCTTAAAAAAAGCGTTGTTGGGCCCAAAAAAAAAAAAAATACAACGCCATTATCATTGTTTTTTTTTGGCAATCACATTATCAAAAAAAAAAAAAAAGCGAGAAATGGTTTTCAATTTTTTTTTTTGCTAGCAAAAACTCAATCTAACGGTATTGATTTAGAATTGAATCTCACCATCGAATCCCCAGCATATAACGAATCATCTTCCCCCAACGAAAAAAAAAAAAAGAGAGAGCCAAAACAATTGAATTTAAATAAATTTTCTTGTGTTGAGAAGATTAGATATTGAGGAAATTTTTTTTTTTTTAAAGAAGAAGAATCCAAACTAAATTACTTTTAAAATTCAATTCAAATTCAATAGGATATCATGGGAAACCGAGGAGAAAAAAAATTTTAATTCAAAAAAAAATTGAAATTTGATTCCAGAATCGGTTTTTTTTTCTCTGGTTTTTGAAACACTCTGGGCCCTAGCATACAGCAATAGTCATCAAATAGTGTTACTCTCTTCTTTACGATTGATAATCAATGACAAATGACATCTAGAAACTTGAAAACTTTCGAAAAGTTTCTAGGTCTTTTTTTTCCATACACTTCTAACAAATGTTAAAAAATGCTTGAAAAAAAAACAATAATTTCTTTTTGCTTGTTTGTTTGCTGGCACCCGAAAAAATAAAATGAAATAGATTATTGAAACACACACTCAATGATAAAATTGTCATTCAAAAATCATATCATCCTAATAATGACCATTGTCTATTTTTTTTCGTAAAAAAAAAATACTTCTTATTCCGGTCAGCTTTTCAGCTGGCCAATCAAACAAAAACATGGCCCAACAATAACGATAACCAAAACCAAGCCAAACCCAAAAAACAAAACAAAGATTACACCTCAGTTTTGGAAAAAAAACCAAACTTTTATCTTATGTGGCTCATTTTTATGGCCGATATGCCAACAAGCGATAGTGTTTTATTTTCGAAAAACTTTGAAATATAAGAGAATCGGCTTTTTTTTTGTAAATCAAATCTAAAGTTACAAAACGGACGTAAAACTACGAAAAAATACCTGGGAAAATTTTTCAAAAGAAACTTGTTCTACAATTTATAATTAATATCTTGTAATAGTTTTTTTTTCTATTATCAAATTAATAATTAATAACACCACTGAAACAAATTGAATTTGCGAATAGCTAACCAATGATTGTAATTAATAATCAAATGATCTTGGTCGATCACCGGGAGTAAATTATTTGTGGCAGCGCATCATCATTTATCATTATCCACTAACATATCAAACGCAAACATACAGAGCATACACACATTTATCTAACATTCATCCATAATTCATCATCATCAGTTTCATTGAAATTGATAAATTTGTCCATTTTTTTCGATTATAAAACATCGAACTCACCAAACCCACGAACATGCAAGATAAATTGCCTGAGATATTTTGGGCATCAATCCCAAAATGTCATTGAATGATTTGATTTTTTCAAAACGCCCAAACTGTCTTATTTTTTTTTTAAAGCTAAGATTCTTCTGGATCAGACTAGCTGTACTAGGAATCTATTGCCAATATTTAGATCATCGTTTCTTTTTTCCGTTAACGTTTAAATTCTCAATCTATATTTCTGTTTTCTCGTTGGTTCTATGAAATATGGCCTTAGGCTGAGATAAAAAAAAAGAGAGAAAAAGTTTATGATAAATTTGAGCTTCAAAAAAAAAACGAGAGTTTTGTCGTTATAACAAACCATGTTTGAAGAAAAAAACTATGATTAAACTAATAATTCGACTTAAGCCAAAGTTTCATTCAACTTTTCTTATTTCGCTTCTGTTTCTGAAACAAAGTTCCAAAATAAATGAATAAAACTTTCTTCTCTAACAAAAAAACTAAGATAAAGTTTTGCTTGGGGGGTGATTAAAAAAAAAAAACTTTCTTCAAAAATTTTCTCATCTTAACCGAAGAAACAGTTAGTTTGCTCGTAAATAACGGGACCCGAACTCTGAACCACTGTGTTCCTGGTGTCTAATTACACTAGATAGCAACTTTGGGTGAAAAACTTTTTTTTTGAAAAAAAAAGAAAAACAGTAAACTTTCCTTTAGAAATATTCAGTTCTAGAAATTCTATTCAAGAAGCTTCTTCTTCTTTTTCTGTTTGAAAACGATGGAAGGGTATTTAAATTTCAATCAATTTTCACCTTATCAACATTCGAACATCTATGACAGATTTTCTCTGGTTATTTTTGTTGTTGTTGTTATTAGCTCCATTCATTCATTCATTCATTCATTCATTCAATGAATGTAAATTATTACATGGTGTTATTCTCTCTCTCTTGTCCTAAGGCTTCAAAAAAAATTCCTAATAAAAAAAAAATTGATTTCTCTGAAAAAATATTCAAATATTTTTCTTCCATGTTTGAGGTTTGGGAAAAAAAAATCATTAAACAAAAAAAAAAATTCAGATCATTAATAAATCACAAAAAAAAAATCAAATCAAAACCATCCTAGAAGAACAGCAACCATTCATTATCATCATTGATCGATTTCTAATGAAATCAAAAACTTTGGTATTTTCAATTCAGCTTAAAAGTGATATCGTGTTAATATATATCGTGTTGCCTTGCCATGTTATTGTCTTCAAAAAACTGATAAAGGTGGAAATATGATCGGTTATTGTTATTGGTGTTGGTGTGTGACAATCAAACTATCATCATCAATAATTCTTTCTTTTTTTCCAAAAATTATCATTATCTCATTGAACCGACAACCGATTAGAAAAAAAATATTCCTAATGTTTTAGTGTTTGCAGTTATCAAACATCCTTTTTCTCGTTCTTCCATCATTATCAGTAACATCTCTTCCCAGAAAATGTTTTTGTTGTTGTTGTTGTTCAATGTTCATTGAAAATTACAAATTTTTTTTTAAATCTTATCAAGAGTTGAAAAAATGTAAAGAAAAACGGTGATCATTGTAAAATTAAAAAGAATTCGATATGAATTATAAATTTTGGATCATGGTAAAAAAAAAAAAAATCTGAAAATACGTGAAACAGAATATGATGATGATGATTTCCATATTATTATTATCAGGCTAGTGAAAAAAATAAAAATAAATAAACGGCCAGAACAAGAAAACTTTGGATACAAACGACTGGTCGTTGATAGATAGTGACAAACCAAAAAACAAAATCTCTCTTCTTTTTCACTTCAGTTCAACTATAGAAATTCTTTTTAATCATCGAGAAAAATTCATATCTGCTGAATGTTTGTTGGCTTTTGTTTTTTTTCGGTTGTTGTGATTAATATTTTTGGCCGATTTGTTGTTTTTTTTTTCCTCAAACAACACATTGGTTCATAGCAAAGACAAAAAGATATTAAATTTTGATAAAAATTTGCTAATAAACTGGTGTTTTTTAAAAACTTCTATGACAATGAACGAGAGAGAGAGAGAAAACTGAACAGAACAATGGATTTTAACATACATTCTCTATCATTCAGTTTGGTGTGTGTGTGTCTAGGCATTGATTAGAATTGAAATAAATTCATGGAATAAATACATGTTTATAGTGTAGTATGGAATTTTCGTTTTCGCTGTTCAGATAAATTCTCAGGAAGCTGTTTATAACAACAACACGCGTAGATATAATAAATGAAACTTAACCACCAAAACAACCAAACAACAAAGACGACAAAAGAAAGAATTGAAATAATCAGAATAGATGCATTACATACAAATTATCTAAAACGACAACAATATCAATATCAAAAGCTGAAGAAAAAAAAACTGGTTAACAAATCAAACAAAGTTATTAGTTATCATTGAATTGCATAGGAAAACAATGACAACGTTGTTTCTCTGAAAAGATTTCCAAATGAAAATGAAATAATGATGAAAAAAAAAAATTTTTTTTATCAAATATCAAACCACCACCACTACCACAACAGAATAGAAAGATTATGATTTTATTCTTGTTGTTTAGAACGGAACATTGCCCACAATATGTTGGATCAAAAAAAAAAAACCAAAACAACAAACAAAAACAAACACACTTCCTTCAATGATGATAATGATGATATGTTCAAAGTAAAAACAAAAACTAAACAGATAACCAAAAAACAAAAAAAAACTACAATCAAATTATTACCAATGGAGAAAAATGAAACTAATGCAATGCAAAAGGAAACGGAAGTGGCACCATTTAAGCATAAAAATGGCAACAAACAAACAAATTGAAGATAGAAGAAGAAATGAAAAAGAAGAGAGAAAACCACCAAGGAAAAAAAAAAATCAAAGGATAACGCACAAAAACAACAACAACGATGATATTGGAATGAAAAAACCACAAACACCAAAGGAAAAAATACATTGGTTTTTTTTCTGATAAGGAAAGGTTTTATTGTTCGAATGTGTGTGTGTGTGTGTGTGTTTGGTGTCAGGCTGGCAAATATGATCGGTTAACTGTTTCGTCTTCTGGTTTCTAGTTTCTAGTTTTTTTTCTGCAGTCTCCATCATTGGAATTATCATTTTAGTGAAATTCTAATCTCTCGTTTCATTAATGATTGTTTCTTCATTTGCTTATTTGGGACGATTCTCTTCCAAAGTTTTTTTTAAAGCACCGATTCAGCCAGTCAGTTCAGTAGTAGAGTCAGTATTGGGTTGATCAAGCAAGATTTTTAAAATAATCAGCCTGATTTTGAAAAATTTGAATCAATCAGATGGATCGAGTGTTTGTTTTTATTGGAAAAATAAATTTTCAGTATCTATAAATTTTATAAGAAAAATGTTTGGAAACACTAGGAAAACGAGAATCGGGAAATTACAATCGTGCGAGAACCTAGCGAACCTAGAAGCTGTTGTTTTATTTTTCAGTGTGGTAACAAGAAGATAACAAAAATATGGCAAGTAATTAATATAAATCATAATCAACACAACGGTTTTGTTCTTCTTCTTCTTTTTCTTGGTTGTTCTCTCCCAGAACAACGACGTCTTTGAGCTTCATCATAGCCTTCTTATTAGTGGCGAAAAACCGTTATTTTTATTTTATTTTTTTAATATTTTTGATAACATAAAAATAAACATCAGAAAAAGAGAGAGAAAGAGAAACAGTGAAAGCCTTTCAAAATTTATAGTTCAAACAATTTAGCAGCGAGAAGGGAAAAAAAACGATAAAAGCCAACACCACACACCAAACACGGATTGTCCAAAACAGCCAAACAAAAAAAAACGGACAACGTTTTTGAGCTCTCGCCGGCTATTCTGACTCGATTCTTTGAGTTTTATCAGATGCCAAGCAACACTTATACTAAATAGCTTTAATAATAACCGAATAATTTTTCGGTACCTTGTGCTTTTCAACAACATTGTTAACTGTTACTACTTTTTTTGCTTGAGAAAGTATTATTTGACTAATCGCTTGTTGTTGTTGTCAGTGTTGTGTGTCATGTTGGCTCCAGACTACAAATAAATAAATTCTGTTCACTCTTCGGTGTCTATTAGACGATCTCCATTATCATCCATCTCATCATCATCATTGGCATTTATTTTTGGATCGTTCGCATCGTTGGATCGTTCCTCTCGTTGTTACTTTATTTCGGTATTTTTTTGGGGCAATCTATCTATGCCACCACCACCATTGGATATATTTTTTATATTTTTCTCTTTGATAAAAATAATAAATTTCCATCAACACCCGGCTTCGATAATTATTTTTTTTGTGAAAAAAAAACTTTTGTATCGATTTATTGAATTCAGTTTTAGAAATAAACGGCGTTTTCCACACACACACAGAGTTCAGATAAAAAGAATCGCATTCTCTAAAAGTAAATGTTTTAAAATAAGCGTTCTAGTTTTTTTTTCTCGCTATTCATATTGAAAAAAAAGGGTTTCTTATCCATAAAAAAAAATCTCGTTTATTAAATCATTCTCCAAGGTTTTTTCCTATGGGTCTTGTTAGCTCTTTGTTTCATGGTGAGGGAAAAAACCCCAAGCAATAAATCAATTTCGATTTGAATTGATTCAAATTTTTTGGTATCATTTTTGAAACCTAGGAGCAAAAAAAAACTTTGATTTCAATTATTATTTTTTTTTCAATTTTTGCAAAGAAATTTACTATACTCAGATTAACCAGTGTATACTACAGTTTTTTTTTCGTATTGAGTAGATTAACTTGCTTGTGTCTCTACTTTATCTTGGTAATATTTTTTTTTCAGAAAGAAATTTTCTTAAAATTCATTAGTAAGATAAAAATTTTTTATTCCATTGGTTTTGACATTCGAGAGAATCATTCAAGAGACATTATCAACAAACAACAGCAAACAACAACAACAGAAAAAATTTAATAAAGCCACAAATCATCAAAAAAAAAAGACACTATTGAGTTTTAATGAAAACCATCATCATCATAATAATAATAATTTTGTTATTATTATTTTTTTTTTTTATGAGAAGATTAAATAATTTTTTCTATTGAAACAACATTGAATAGCTGATATCAGTGGCTATAAAAAATATTCTTAATATCTTTAAAATAACAGAACTCTCGAAATGGGAAGATGAAAAGACTATCAAGTAGTTTTTGTTAAGCTCAAGTCCATCATTCAAGATATCTAGCCAATAATTCTATTCATTCTCTGTTGTTGTTTAAGTAATTTTTTTTTTTTTAGAAAAGAATTTAATCTTTTAATATTCAGTAGCATAGACAAGCAATTTTTGGGCAACAAACCACAAATCTTTTTTCAAGAACAAAGCAATTTTTTTTCTGGTAAATTTGCTCGAGAGAGAAGGTTTTTGGTTTTGATGATAATGTTTAATATGAATTTTTAAAAAATTATTTCATCAAATCACTGATTTTGTTTCTTAGAATTTTAATCGAGGTTTTTTTTCATTATTATAAACATTGATATCGTTTTATTCATCGTTATATTCGTTTTACTAACGATAGATAAAATGAAATTTAAAAATGAATTTGAATTAAATTTTATGATAATCAAATATTAATAATGCTAGCGCTATCAAAACTAGAAAAAAAACTTTTAGGAATCTTTAAAGTTTCAATGATAAGAATATTCTCTTCTTGACCTTCATTTATCACATTCAACAGAATTAGAAACTTTTATGATGAGCAATGATGAGATAAGCTTGACAAGATAACAAATAAACCTTAATGTTGAATCTTTTCCAATCTTAACCGGCTCAAAAGTCGAAAGAAAAACTGATTAAATTTACTAAAAAATATAAAGTCATATATTTGGGAGAATTTTTAAGATTAAATATGGTCACGATATCGGATATTTTTCAAAGTTTTCGCAAAGATTTAATGTTGTTGATTGAGTATTGATTTTTTCTCTGTCTGTGTAGAATTTGAATCAGAGAAAAAATCAGATGAAACAGAACATTTCAACTGTTGTTTCCTCCCAATAGAATAGATAAGAAAATTCTGCCTAGAATACCTTCGAGGCTTTTTCCGCTCATTCACCCATAACCCATGATATCAACTGTAAGCAACATTAAGCTAATTTGTTTTTTTTTTCTCTCGACTTTTTTCGTTGATTCTTTTTGAGGAATTTTTTTTTTGGTGAAAGAAATATTAAATCGATACAGCAAACATCATCAATAAATCAAATCATCAACGCCAAAAAAAAACTTTCTCTGTTTCTTTTTTAAATTTTCCGAATAAAAATTTCGTATTATTTTCAATCCTTTCTTCATAGGGAAACCCAATAACATTGGATCGGATGATAATAATAAGATAGCATAAATTCTCGAGGCATTGAAACCAAGTTTTATCAATTTTGGTTGTTCAAAGCCCGTTTTTTTTTCTAATTCCATTTACATTTCTTGTAAGACTGTAATCATCTTAGCTTGGAATGAGAAGAAGAAAAATCCCGTTCGATCGGTTGGTTCATCATCATCGTCGTGTTTGTGTTGTTGTAAATAATAATAAAATCAATAATATGCAATTAATCGACAATCATCAAATATAATATTTTTTTCTATAACAAATGAACCGCCACCACCCCTCATCATCATCATTATTATCATCATCAAATCGTTTGTTCAAAAGCGTCCCAAACCTGGGCCATAAAAGAATATCGGAATAGAGAAAGCTCACAAGCTCGTCAATAATTTATCATAGGAAAAAATATCGTAAAACATTCTGTAGAGAACCGTAGGAAAATAAATAGAACGATAAGAGAAATTATGATGATGATGATGATTTTCTTAAATAAAACCACAACAATCTAAAATATTTTTTTTTTTTAATCATTCTATTTAAAAATGTTTGTCAAAGCCATTATAGAAAAGTTTTCTTCATTCGTTTGTTGATTTTTTTCCTTAGAATTTGAAGAAGGAGATATTCAAGTTTTGTAATTTTGAGAACCCAAAAAGTCGATTTCAACATTTTAAACAGACTGGAAAAAAACTATTCGAATTTCTTATCGAAAAAAGTTTTTTTTCAAAAAAGTATTAGAAAAAGTAAATTTTTAAAAAAAAGAAAGAAGTCACGTCATCTAATGATGGTGCCGTTATCGAGCCATCTCTCATATAGAGAAACTTTTTTTTTCTTCTCTTATTTTTTTAAATTGTAATTATTTAGTAAAAACTTAACAATTTAATTTCATTTAATCAACCGTGTTTAAGATATCGGAGAAAAATCAAAGTGATAGCAAAATTTTCTAGTGAAGAAAGAGAATGCTAGAAAAAAATTTATTAAGTGAAGAACAGAATGATGAATTGACCAATTAATTTAAAGTTTGTTTTGAGAAAATATCTGAATTTAAATCAAAATTTTTTGAGAAATAAAACTAATGAAAAGCTATGAGAGCTCAATAAAATTTATCAAACTACAAAAATCACTAAACTAAAGTAATAACTTTGTTGTTGTTGTTTTTTTTTTCTCATTACAGACAACTTGAAACTCTTATTCGAACGTTAATTATTTGTGAAGGAAACTTTTTGTAAAATGTTGCTTGGCTTATTATAAGTAAAAAGTTTTAATTCATCTATTTTTTCATACTTCCAGTATTGAATAAGATTTTTGTGAGAAAAAAATTTATGAATTTTGTGTGTTTTTTTTTTAGGCAAATTTTATCGAAACTTTTCAAAGTTTAAAGAAGGCTTTACAAACGAACGGTTAATTTTTATTATCTTTCAATTGGTAGCATGATGAATTCGTTTGGATTGTCATCGAGTTACCGTTGTGTTCGTGTGTTGAGAAAAGCTGATTAACTTGAAAAAAAATTTTGTTTGCTGTTGTTCTCATCATTATCGTTTTGTAGAAAGAGAGAGAAATCATTTTATCGGGTTGTTCGACAGCGAATAATTATTATCGCTACACAATCAGCAATACGATGGATACTTTTCAGAGCATACAGATTTTTTGAATAGTGACGTGTGTCTAGTCTCTCTATGTGCGTACGTCTTTGGGTTTCAAAACGATGAGAGATGATTATGATGATGGTGATGGGTTCGTCTATGTTTATGATTGCTGGATTCTTCCAGATAAGATATCACACACACAAACACACGAACACATTTATTTATTTATTTTTGCTTCGTCATTTTTCGATACTCTCACTGTGTCGTAAACATTTATTATTGTTGTGCAACAACATTGTATTCGAGTTTCTATCGTCATTTAATAAGAGACTTTTATTATTGCCCAACAGAATTTAGTGCCAAAATGAACTTATCTAAAGTTTTGATAGCAACGAGAGAGAGAGAGAGAGAAAGAAAGGTTGTTTGGTTATCTTCAATAGTTTTCAAAGTTTCCAATTTCTTCTCAACAAAGAAAACAAGAATCGCGGGTGGACAATCTAAAAACTTAAGCCAAGCTTCGAGATGGAATGATAATGAGAGAGAGAGAGAGAGAGAGAGGGGCTTAATTGTTCCAAAGATTACCTAAATGATTTTCGGTTCTACCAACAGTTTTTTTTTTATATACAAAAATTAATTACTCAAATTTTTAGGTTTTGGGTAAAAAACTCTTTGAATTCTTTTGATATAGCATTGAATAACTTTGATTCAAAAAAAAAAAAAGAAAAATTAAATTAATTTTTTTTTTCTTTGGTCTTAGCTCTTGGGTCCTGAAATTATATTTTTCTTTTAAATCAAAAAAAATGCTGAATAATAAACTTCAAATAGTTTTTCTTTTGGAAAAAAAATTCAACTAGAGGAAACATCCCAGCATCTTTATCACACAATCGACAGTCGACAATTTCAAAGTAAAAATCATTTTTTTTTATCAAACAAACAGCAAACAACAACAATTGGTCCAAATGACAAATAACAAACAAACACACAAATATGGCTTTCAAGTGCCTAGAGATCAAAAAAAAAAAAAACTAGAATATTCTTTCTTTTTTTTTAGACTGTGTGCCATTATTATTATCATTTTCAAGCAACACACACACACATGCACAACCTTTCTATCAGCCATTTCTTGCCAGAAGAAAATAACGAATAATTGGATGTATCATGTTTGTTGTTGCTTTCTCTCGTTATGACAGCAGTCAACCAGCCAAAAAACATGGACACAATCAAAAAAAAATTATAAACTAAATGTGAATCGATGAATGTGAATCAATGTCTCCAATATGAATCCTCAACCAGAATGCAGAAGAACAGAATGCGCGCTCAAACGGCGCTTTTCAACCAAAAAAAAATCAACTAAAACGTCGTTTCATTCTTTTTACAAGTTTCAATTTTTTTTTTTTTGGAACAATAAGTATAGATTCGATAGATGGATGGATGGATGGATTCCATCCACAAACAGAAGCCAAAAAATCAGTGCTCGTTTTGTTTCGTTTTTTTTCGTTCACTCTCCACTAGCTGTTTGATGCTGATAAGAGGATTTTCAATTATTAATGTTAATAATAACAAAATAATAATAATAACAACAACAACAGCCAGTTGTTTCCTACTTCAACACACAACACAAACAAACATCGCTTCATCACTTCGAACACACACACACACACACTTTTCATAATCATAGAGTAACGGAAAAAAAAAAAAAAATTCTCTGATAGTGAACAACAAACAACAGGAGAAAAAGATCACATATTTAATAAACGAAAGCAATAGAATTCTTCGGACCAAACAACAACAACAGCAATAACTAAACAACCAAAAGATAAGATGACGAATGTTTTTCTATAGGAAACAAACAACAGAGGCAACAATATTACGTACTATACGAGCAAGATCAAACAGCTAGGCATCAAACGCCATTATTGTGCGTTGTTTGTTTGATCTTTTGTTTTTTCTTCTTAGTGTTTTTTTTTTAATAGAATAATAAAAAATAATTTTAACGATTTCTTTGGTGTTGTTGTTGTTCTCGGGAGTTTTCTTAATCTTTCTTCAGAGTTTTTTTTTTTGTTTGGTTGTTCGAGGGGTAGTTGGTTTCTTATCTCAATTGCTGGGTGCGATGGTGTGATTGGCTTTCATTGTTGTTTTTATTTTTTTTTCTGGACAATTCTTGCCAAAAAAATATCTAGCTATTGTGTTGTGGATGATGATGATAATAGAGAACATTTAGAATTATCAGAAAACAACGACGACGACGAGTTTTTCTCTTGATTCGATTAAATAGACCATACCAATACAATTCTTTTAGATAGATCAAAAAACACAGCAAAAGCGAGAAAGAGAGTTATTAAAAGTTATTAATAATCTATATTTTGTTGAGAGAGTGTGTTTGTTTGGTTGTTTCTCAAGTAAATTGATACTCTTCGTATAACGTTCAAAACCAGTAGATAGTGCGATCCTGAACACTGATTTTCTCCAACTAAACTACAAAAAGACTGTTTTCACTATTGGGATATCATTTTGTTTTTATATTTTTCCATCTCCATCTCTCTCATATTGTTCGACAATATGAATTGGCAGCTCTATAAAAAAAAACATTCAATAGGAAAAATTTTTTAAAAAACTATATTTTTAAAATTTTTTTTTTTACTTTTAATTTTTTACACACCATTATATTAAATATAAAGCAACACACCTCATTGAAAAATTTCAGAAATGTGAAACATTAGTTTTGAGATTTATTTTTGTAGTTTTAGAGAAAATTATTTTTGAAAAAAATATTATTTTATGCATCTGGAATGGATCATTTAGAGGAAAAAAATTTTACAAATCATTTTCCAATAAAATCAATTAAAATAATTAGCGAGATGGAGTTTTCCTAACAGAGTTTCCAAAAAATCTTTGAGAATTCATCTTTTCAGCCTATCAACTATTTAATAATAATGTGTTTTATAATTTTAAGAAGAGTTTTTTCTAGTAAATCATTACAAAACTATTCAATCTAGTTAATTAAAGCGATAAATCAATATGCCATAAAGGTTGATGTCTACGGCGTTTGTGGGTGTTGTGTGTGTGTGCGATAGCGAGGACGATAATAATGTATTACATTGAGCCGAATGGTTTTAGGTTATTCAAACCAGTCATAACATCGTAGTGTTACACGTGTGATGGTGGTGGCTCTTGTTAGGCTCTTTGGTAAAGCCCAGAGTTTATAAAGTTTACTCTGTTTTATGATTTATAGGCATTAAGATTTTGGAGTTATTTAAGATTTACAATTATAATCTGACAAGTTGTACAGGTTTTCTTCTTCTTGTTTTTTCTTGGTTTAATTTTTTTGTTTTTTTCAGATACAATGGAAGAGTTTTTTTTTTCTAAATCGAACAACAATCAAATCATCAATTTACCTGTCATTGGTTCTTTTGAACATTGCAACTTTCCAATCAAAATAAAAAAAAAAAACGAATTCGATGATGAATTTATTTTCAATTCATCTTTTGATTAAATTTTTCTACTTTGATGAAAAAACTAGAAACTTTTTAGCTAATAAATTCAAGGAGAAAGCGCCTAATAACAAAGATATGGTAGCACACAATGGTTGAATAAGAAGAAAGCAGTGCCCTTTTCTTTCACTAAAACAAAAAAAGACAAAAGAATAGTAGTGATGATGATTGCCATTAGATCAGATAAAATACAAAACGCCTAAATGCTGAATAAAAAGATAATATCAGAGCTAATAGGATGAATATTTCAGTACAATCACCAATCACTGGCACAATTCAGTAGCGCTTGGCACTTAGATTATCATCCAAATGATGTGATGTGGCCTTCGAATGAAGTTTTTTTTCAGGGATGAGCTCCCAAAGAATTAATAAAGGAAGGATAAATGAAAGAAATTTCAAAGCTAAGCAAGAGATAAAAATCGTCGATCAAAAAAAAAATGATGATGGTGCCATAACCACCAAAATTCCAGCATTGAAGATAAAGAAATAGGAAAAAACTTTTCATTGAAAACTCATTGAATTTTGCGTTTGGCTAATAATGAAGAACAAAACCAACCAATGTTTAGAATCTGAAAAAAAAGTGTTTTGGGGTTAGCTAACTAACTAACAGCTAAACATCGATAGATCAATCGATCTTTTCTATTTAGTTTTTCTGCTCTCTCCCAAACCTGACAACCTACGCATTCAACGTAATTCAATGGGATTTCATTTTTTTCTTTGATAACCAAACAAAACGATGCACATAGAGATTGAAATGAGATGTATATGCCCGGGTATTCAGACACGGGTTTTGTTTTAATCAATTTCATTGAGCTTGAATAGAGCCACGATATTCGATCGAGAAAAATTGTCAATTAAATTATCTTTAGTAGTTATAATTCTTTTTTTTCACTCGCTGGCAAACACACACATTCATGATGATTGATTTGATTAACTAAAAAAAGATTTACAAAGATTTACTGTGATTATTACAAGTGATCAACAGCATTAAAAACGGCACACTTTATTCACGAGAGATATACAAGCTAATATCAAAGAAGAGAAAGAGTTTTAGCTTGTAATTCAAGTTTTTTATTATGGAAAAAAAAATATTAATCTTCGACTGCCGTAAAAAGAGAAAAGTTACAATCTAACTAAATTTAATGTTTTTTTTATTACAAAATTACTTTTAATTTAATATAAAAAAAATTCTATTTTTTCTAATTAAAAAAAAATCAATTGAAATGTTTTAGAAAAAAAAACAATAGAATCGATATAATAGTAGAATTATTATTTTCAAAATAAAAAACTTTCATCTAAATTGCAATTGACTTTGCTTTGATTTCAATACTAGAAAGCATAAAAATTTCTGTTTTGTTTCAAAACTTTTAAGAGGAAAAAAACACTAATAAAGATGTGTGCATATGAATATCAAGACAAAACTAAAAACGCTAATAAAACAACTGAAAACTTGAAATAAATAAATTTTATTAACAAGATAACACTTGTGAGAGGCAAACCCAAAAAAAACCAACACTGGAAAACTGATGAAAGCAAAATAAATAATCCACAATGTGGGAAAAGGAGTATAAATTATTTTGACCAGTTGTCCGATGTCAATTCAAAAGGAAAAGAGAAGAAAAGATTAAAAGATGAATGAGATGCTATAAATCACCTGCCATCATTGGCCATTGGTTTTAACAGCTCAGGCCAAGCAAGATGATAGAAACAAAAAAAAAACTCTAAAACTTTAAAATTGATTATTTTAAAATTCAAACATTTATTATAATTTAAAAGCCCATATGCACACTATATAAATGTGTATCGGCTTGAAACAGCAGCCAAAATAAAATGCATTTGACCATGTTTTTATTTCCTCTCCAAAATCGAATCTTTGATTTTGATGCATCGAGTTTCATCAATATTCTATTCGTTACAGAGAAAAAAAAACAATCGAATCATTTTGGAATAAATGGAGGAGGTGGAGAAGGAAATTCAAGTGATTAAAATCAAATATTCTTTCATTGACAAGAAAATAAATTCAACTCGATTTTTCAAAGTCACAACAAGCATCAAGACACACGCGCGACGGTCTCAGTTTTTTTTTGCTATTTCAAAACATTTTTCAAATTGAATATAGCCGTTTTCATTGGCTGCATCAGCCAAACACCGTTTGATTAATCGAATTATTCAAACGCTCTATTTTCGTGGCTTTTTTTAAGATGGCGGTCACCTGTATGTTACCAGCAATAATTATCTCATCAGTAGAATCGTCCTACCACCAATGTTCTACAATGTAATAGTTGTTCTTCATTAAAACATCACACTGTGAGATACATATGATGAGAGATAACAAAGAAAATTTACATCAGTACCGGTATAGAGGAGAGTATAGAAATCATAAATAACAGTGTCTGTGTGAATGTATAAAAATAATAATGATTCAGACAATTAATAAAACTTGTTAGCTCGTTTGTAATGTTTGCTCTGTGAGAAGGCAAAATTCATTAATAATAATTTACAAAAAAAAAAAAAAAATTATTAAAACAAAAATTATAAAAAAAAAATTACACAGAATCGTATTTCAGTTACATGATCAGCTTTTATGATGATTTGCGGTTGTTTTTTTTTTTTTGTTGTTGAAACACTGCTTTGGGAAAAACCCAGGAAAAACAGAACAGAAAATTGTTTTTCGAAAAGAACGGCAAACGAAGCTTTTTTTTGTTTTGGGTTTGTTGAAAAATTCTAGAATTTCTTGACAAAAAATCTTTGAAATGCTACGATGGAATGAGATGAATCTTTATCATCAATATGATCATTGATTAAATTTTTTCTATTAAAATATTTCATCTTGTCTTAAGAAATTTAACGAAAAAAAAAAAAAAAAAAAATACAGGGCTAAATTAATTAATGAATAAAATTATCACCATTAAAAGATCTTATTTGAAGAGATCATTGTCTCAAATCATCATCATCTCATGTCTGGGAAAATTTAGGGAAATTTTTGTTTGACTCTAGCAAACAGCTACAGTGTTGAATGGATGAATGGTGTTTTAATTTATGAATTTTATTTTTTTTTAAATCAAGATAATTTAGAGATTTTTGGTTTTTTTGTATTTCTCTGTTTTAAAATAAGCTGTCATGCTGTTTGGATGTTTGCTTGCTTGCTTGCTAGCTTTTTTGGCTTGTTTTTTTTGGATTTGTTTAAATCAACATAAATCTTGAATTGAGCTAAATTTTCATATTGCTAGAGATCGTTTTTTTTTCTAGGCTTATAATCTTTTAATCGAAGCCATGTACAAGCGATGTGCCAAGTGAAAACAATTCATACACCAAACACAATTCAAACAAGAAGATGATCAAATGGAATTGATAAACTGTGCTTGAATTTTTTGTTTTAAAAAACGAGATGATTTTTGCTGATTATGATTTTTGAATTTCTACAAAACTTTTTATAGAATTTTTTTTTTTTTTCGCTAACAACACGTTTTTGACGAACGATTTGATCTTGTAGTTTGCGTAAATAAAACGTGTTCGAAACAAATACATGACAGATATCATGATGTGAAACACATTCTTCGTTGTTATCGATAAATCAAGAATGATGATATTTTATAAAATATTATATATAATAAACAGCAAAGATCATTTCAAAATATATTTGGATCAATGTTACGCTTGAAGCGAATCATATATTGTTGCATTGAAAAATAAGTTACGTGATTCTTGTGTTTTATTTTAAACTCTTTCCTAAAATAGAAACACTAGAGTATTTGCTTTTTTCTTAATTAGAAAATCAATTTGAGTGGATCATATGGTGAAAAGGTGACCCTCATCTTAATCTGTTATTGATGAACGATAACAAGTTGAAATAACGGTAATCTAATTGAATGGCCGAAATTCAAACTGGCCAACAGTGGACAATGGTGTTGGCCAATAATAACAATAAAACACACGCACTCACGCACCATCTCATTGATGAAGTTTTTCATTGTGTGCCTATGGACGACCAACAATCTAACAATGATTCGATTAACTCGATTCGGTCGTTATCGTATTGTTACAATGATGATGATGATGATGATGATGGCTTCTTCATTCAAACAGAATAGCTCTTTTCTTCTAAGAAATGATCTCAAGATAAAACAAGATCTGTATTATTTGTTTAAGCCCTCGATATAAAAAAAACATTTCTCATGTGAAAACAACAGTGAACGAACGAAAGCAAATTTCGACAAACAATTTCAGTAGTTTTCAGGGTTTTTTCCTCTGGTCATGTCACCTTGTTTGGTTTGTTTCAACAGTGTGGATGCGATGATTTATTTTCGATTATAATCACACCTTGGATGAAAATTTAAAGCTTTTTTTTTGAAGAAAAAAAATAGACATTAACGCTATTTTTCAACAGAGAAAGAATGGATTCACATCGAATCATTTAGGATATACAAGGTGTTCTCAAATTAAAATTGGCTTGGATTTTTTTTTTGAAACAAAATGATCTTGAATTTTTTTTTTAAGAAAAAATATCAGCGTTTTAAAATCAAAACCTCTTTATCCAATCCTCACTTTGCTTAATTTCAACATTGATCAAAACAGAAAAGAAAACATCAATGATGTTTTTTCAAAAAAAAAATTCAATCAAAATAGAGCTTTGGGAGTTTTGGGACATTATCTTAACATGTTGATCCTCTAAGGCTGATTATTTTCTTTTAAGTAGATTGCCTATCTCTTAAAACCAATGATAAAAGCTTAATTTAGTGAAAAAAAAAAAGTTTTTTTAATTTAATTTTATCAATTTAGTTGATCTGTAATCTTTAATCAAGTCTATTTCTTGTAAAAGCTTTTCTTGAAAATTTCATAAAAATAGTGCATTAAAATTTATAAATGCTTTGAATGACATTGATATGGTTCCTTGATATACTCTACCACCATCCTTATCTATGCCAATCCATCTGAATGAATATTATCAGGCTGGTGTCATCACCTTTTCCCAAAAAGAACGAAAAATGCATGATCAACCATTTTCAAATGTTAGGTTGAACTGAACAAAAAAAAAAAAAAAAAAACCTTGTCATGTGAAACATGTCAGCGTTTTCTCTTCTTTTTTTCCAAAAGACAATACCCAAATCGAGACAAAACCCTAAATGCTTAAATCATGAAGCTGACGACGTTCGTTCAGAGTTTAATATTTTTTATTCAAATCAACTGATAAATTTGCGTTGCGGAATTGGCTTGATAAAAAAAGAAGGAAAAACAACAAAACTTCTAATGACGTAGAATCTGTATATATTTTCTTTCTCCATAGTGAAGAAGTGGATGAAAAAGATCGAAAGTGATCAAGATATGATTGCCGTCTATCTATCTAAACAAGGTACCAATCTTTACTATTGATGCCATACACACACACACACACAGAGTTGATTATACAAAAAAAACTAGCGTATAACAATGTCTATTATACAACCAGCGAGAAAGAGAAGTGATACGAATACGAAACACACACAAGCAAATAAACTGAAAGGCACGCAACAACAGAAAGCAGATAGTATACGCGCCTAAAGTTTGCCTTGATGTCAAAATGATGATAAAGATCTTTAACGTTTTGAGCGTTTGCAAGTGGTGTGTTTTTGTTGTTGTTGTTTTTGCTCCAAAATGCTTGGATAGATCGCTATCAGATGATTGGGTTCACTTTTCGCTGGATGTACATTCATTTATTGCTTTGAACTTTCAAGGTTGTAGTAGTTGTATTGTGTTGTATGGAATGAAAGTTTAGGAAATCCCTGCCACCACTGTAAAAAAAAGAAGGCAAACAAATAGAAAAAAAAACAAAAATCAGACAGCCCTGATGATGATGATGATGAGAGGATGATGGCTAGAAACTGATATCACCGACTGACTGACTGACTGAATGCTGCGGCTGCTGACTCAAACATGATGACTGAAACAGCATTCCGAAAAACAAAACAAGGCAGAATTTTTTTTTTGCAAACAATCAGATCGATAGTGAGATAGATGGAACAACGAAATGAAATGAATCGATAGTCGAATAGCTTGAAATAGCTTGAATATTTTATCAAAAAAAAAAAAAAGAATCTGATTGAGGATTAGTGTTAGTTGTTTGTTCGTTCGGTTGGTTGGTAAGTTGCTCAATTTTTTTTTTTTGAATAAAAAATTCATTAGCGAATAGAGTGAAAATTTTTTTAGAGAGATCTAGTATCGGAAACTAGACACTAGAAAACAATAGTAAAATTTCAAAGCACACGTGTACAAATTTCTGATAAATTTCTTCCACTGGTTGTCTGTTAGTGAGACGGAGATTTTCAATCAAAAAAAGCTTAATAAATTAATCATTGAAAAATATTTTTGAGAAACTTCTATCAAGCTTTAGAATTTCAACCTTCAATTGGAAAACACTGTGATGATGAAGTTTTCCCTGTGCAAGATGTGTTTGAATAGAGAAAAAGAATAACTTGATAGCCTACCTAAATCATTTATCATCATTCAAAATGGATTGGAAATGTATAAAACTGAGTTTGGGAAACACATTGCCGACATTAAAGATCACACAGCAATCACGATAAACAAGAATAAAATTTTCTTCTGCTGATGCATAGTTTCTGGGTTTTTTTCTTTCTTCTTGAAACTAATCAGATAATCATCTTATTGAGCTTTAAAGTTTATTCAAAACTTACTAGATAGAATCAATCAGTTTGAAACAGAGTTTTTTAATAATAAAAAAAAAGATTAAATAAATAGATATAAGAAAAAAATTGTGAGACAAGCAAGAACAAAAATTTATTAAATTTTTTTTTTAAAAATTGATTGAACGATTGATAATCGATTTGAAATAATGATAAATGTTTTTAGAACAAAAACATGCTCATGCTTTCAATTAAATTATTTAAATCGTTTTTGTTTTTCTTCTATTTCTTTTCTAGAATTTAAAAACTTTGAATTGTCGATTGAGGTCAAAAATTCAAGGTATTTCTCTTGTGATAATATTATGTAAACACTTTCTCCGTTTGAATTGTTTGAATGACTGAAGGATCACGAATCCATTCAATCAGCGTCACAAAAATTAAATTAAAAAAAATGTTTTTTTTTTTTTTTTGTAGAAAAACTTATGTATAACAGTAATTAATTATTATTAAAAAAAATTAACCGAAAATATGCTTGAGATGCGATTATCTTGTTTGGTAAGACACACACACACACACAAACAGCAAGTTTTTGCTTGTCTCTCCAAAACTTTAGACAAGCGCAAATTAACCGGAGAAGATCGAAAACTTAAGATTCGATACATTTTCTTAAACACCAGAATTAACCAAAATTTTTTTTCAAAAGCAAGAGATAAATAAAAACACTGAATAAATCAAATTCTTTTCATTTTTAACGAAAAACCAGCTCAGATTTTTATCAAAATCAATAAAAATAATAAAAAAATTGTTCCGGTGATACAGAATGTCTTGGCCAGAAATAAAAATAAAAAATAAAATTTATATCTATCTCGAGTTAATTCTCTTAACTTATCCTTAATAAATAATTGAATTAGCTTTCTTCTTCACAAAAAAAAAAACATAGCCTTAAGAACTGAACCTACGAGGAGGATGAAATAAACCTGGTGGTTCTTTTAACCTTTTTTTCAATTCATATCAGAAAAAAAAAAATTTAATATATGATCGTCTTCTTGGTCATCGTCTGAATACCATCCAGGAGGTGATGTGTCCGATAAAGCGGATAAACTTTCAAGCTGACCCTACTCCTCATCATCATGGACAATCAAGACAGATGATGGCATCCCAATCATAGATATCTGCTTGGAATATGAAAAATACGAATCGACATTTTTTAATTTCAAGTAACAAGAGAAAAAAAGAGAAAGACCGCTATCTTTGAAAGTTGAATCACGTCAAACGTATCATTGAAAATCTGAAACGAAAAGCGAAAAACTACAAGTCAAAAAAAAAAAATTTTGTTCTCTTCCCAAAGATAAGAATCTTTGGAGGAAACATCAGAAAAGATGCCAAACAGAAGGGAATGAAAACAAGAGAAAAAATTGTTTATTTAAGGGTTTTCTTCCCTTGAAGACCCTTCGAAGCTTTCAAAGTTTGTAAAGTATGGCCAGCGATAAATACAAGTACAAAATCTCAACAATAACAACAACAAAAACAACTCGACTAAACTACACCAGCCAGAATATTCGAATATGTGCAATAGATCGAGAGATTCTATTAGATCGGTATCGGATATCAAATTGGAAAATGATCAAAAAACACTTTGACTAGAAAAAAAGTAGCAGAATTGGCAAGAAGAGAAAAAAGTCGATTTAAAAGTCGTTGTTTGGTGAATGTATTTACGATGAACAAAATGAAGAAGAAGATGATGCGATTAAATCGAATCTTGGCAAACAAATATAATTTGAAATGAAAAGATAAAATGTCAATGATAAGATTGAATGAATTTTAGCTTCAAGAATGCTTTCAAACTCACTTACTGGCTGAACAGGATTCAACAAAGAATTCTCTCTTAATGATTGAGATTCGATGATGATACACGATTGATTAAAAAAATAAACTCTAATCACCATTAACATCATTGACCAGTGAATTTCAAGTCAAGAAGAAATTCGAGTTTGTTTTTTTTTTTCTCGAAATAAATCTGATCGATTATGAAAGTTTAGTTTAGAAGCTAGAGAGAGAAAAACATCTTAAAATCTTTATCATTAAACACTGATTCTTGATCATTAAATATCATTCGATCTCACTTACTAGAAAAAATCATCTAAAAAAGGCCATTTTTTTTTGAAAAAAAAAACCAACAGCTAAACTGACATGAGACTGATTAACGATTCAGAAATATACAGCAACTAGAGAAATCACTGATAAAAATCAAAGTTTTTTTTTTCTTAAATTTAAAATAAATAGGAAAAAAAAACTCATTATGATTATGAGAGACGATAAGACGTCAGTTTTTTTTCATTATATCGTTCTGTTCTTTCTCGTCAATCTCCTTGAGTCTTTGATATTGGAAAAGCTAAATTTAGTGATCAGAGATCAAAAAACGAAAGAACAACAAACTGAAGAAAAATATCGAAAAAAAACATTGAAAAACAGAATTTTCAAATTCAAAACTAATCTCCTCGATTAATCGATAAATTAGAATTTTATGTTAAAAAGGGAGAGAGAGAGATCGGTTTTATTTTTCTAGATTTCCAAGAGCACCGTCATTAGTTTTCCAATTCAAACCCTTTCAATAAATAAAAAGTTTCTGGAACAATTTTTTTTTATAGATTTGGAAACTTTTTCGCAATCAAGCCATGTCACAGGTAGATGGCAAAAATGTGAAGTTATCTTGGATTAGAAAAATAGTTCAGCTAGATAATTGTTTTATTGATAATTTTTTTTTTTTCATAAACGAAAAAAAAACAAAATTCACACTAGTTGCACGTCACAATACTAATTTTACTGGCTTTTATGTATTAATTTAGTAATAATATTTTTTTATAAATAAAATTTAATTGGCTTTGAGTGTTGAAACGCCTTGAATTAATTTTTTTTTTTTTTGTAGAACAAGTTCGTGAACAAAATTTTCAAGCTGTTTTATTTTTTATTTTTTTTTTCTCAGATAAGACGAGTTGTGAGTTCTCTATTGTTTCTAGGAAAAATTTCTAAAATAAGAAAAAAGTTTTAAATTCTTCAAGTTTTTTCACATCCATCGAAATCGATGGATGTTTTGGGAAAATAATACCGCAAGTAATTTGAATTTCTGAATCAGATTTGTAATTGACCGACCGTTTGTTGCAAGCCATCAGAAGAAAAAAAAAAATAGAAACTTTCAATCATTCGCTTTGAAAAGAATACACTAAGCTTGTCAGGCAATTAATTGATTAAATTTGTGATTTGATTGAAATGATGTGAAAACTAGCAGAAAAATTTGAAGGATTTCAGATTTTCTAGATTAATAGATTACATATCCGTGTGTTTTGTATGCGTGCGTGTTAGCACACTGTTTTATTGTTTCCAAAGATACAAATCGAGAGATATAAATTCAACACGCAGTTTTTTTTGGGAAACAAAAACTTTGAGTTAAATTAAAAAAAAATTAATGGCTTGAGTATATCTGTTTTGTTTGTTTTGTTTGTTTCAAAGCCATTGAAGGTTGCAATCAATTCATCAAATTAAATTTGATAAACAAAATTAAATAAACGTGCCAAACAATAAGATAACACTGGAAACACATTTGAAAATCCTTGAAATCTCTGTAATCATTGGATTTTTTTTCTAAACGAACAAATTGAGCTTTGATGATGGCGTTGCGATAATTCTCACTCGTTTTTCGAATAATGGACAATTTCATTATCGTCCAATATTATTCATTTTATTTGCAGAAATTTCCTTCTTTTTTTTTAGACAAAGTTTCATATTTGTTCCTAAATGGAAAAAAATATTTTATAAAAAAAAACAAGCCGAGAAAAATTGACAATGAAATTTACTAGAAAGTATTAACATTACTATGATACAATATATACACGACGCATTATTATCATCAAGGCATAAATTTATGATTATTCAGTAGTAGTAAAAAATGCACTGGAACGCCATTATTACGATAATTTCATTATAATTTTCTTCATTTTATCATCCCAACGATTACGACGATAAGATGAGATTTTTTTTCTGAAAAGAGATATCAAAAAAAAAAAAAAAAATGACAAAGAGAACAACAAGCAGAATAAAAATCATCCTGATTAAATTATTGTTTGCATTCAAAACAATTTTTTTTAAAATAATATTCTAATAATAATTACTGGTGAAAAGCCGATAAGAAATTGCTGCAAACAATCAGCAACAGCTAGGAATAATTTTCGAGTAAAAAAAAAGTTTTCGACATCCAAAAGCACCAAAACACAACAAGAACGAAACAGAACAAGTTAAGCAATGGAAGCAACATTCACCAGGAGATAAGATACAAACACCAACTGGCCAACCAGTCAACCAACTAGGACAATCTCAAATTCAGAGAGAAAAAAACAACTGAAGAAGCACTAAAACTAAAACTAAAAAAGTCATAACCAGCCAGAAAAGAATGAAAGATAGATAGCTAGATAGATAGATGGATAGATAGTATCAAACAAACAAACAAAAACCTAAAACGTATCGAGATAGAGCAAGGAAACTTAGGAAAAAAAAAGTGCAAACCATTTACGCGACATCGATCAAAATTATTGATAAAACACACACACACACACAACGAATGTATGCCAGATAATAGTATTATAATGAGAGGACAAAAAATAAGATAACATTCAATATGAAATAAATAGATAAATTTCTTTAGAAAAAAAATTCTGTGTTTATCATGTTTCAATCATTTTCACACTGGATTAAAGAGAGAGAAATAAATTATCTCGAAATTTTTCTCGATACAAAAAAAAAACTACGACAGAATATCTTCCAAAGGTTCGTTTTTTTTTTGCATAGACAAGAATTGTATGGATGGATGGATGGATGTGACGTGATGCGATATGATAAAGAAACCGGGGAAACACTTTGCAAAGAATCTTCTTTCTTTCTTTTATTATCGACTTTCAGTCAAACAAATAACGTTTTTCATAGTTTTTGATAAGAAACTTTAGTGAAATTCTAAAGTTATCGATGTTGTTGTTTGGTTGGTTGGTTGGTTGGTTGGTTGTCTCATCATCAAAACCATGGGATGGTCCAAATTTTATTTTATTTTATTTATTTTTGGACAATCAAAATAATAAATAAATTGATAGATAAACTATAGATCGTACCAGAGAAAAATTCAAAAAGTTTTTTATCTACTCCAACCCGAGTGAGTGGTTTGTTTTTTTCCTATTTTTTTCGGTTATGTTTCACCAACGAAGAGATAAAATAAGGTTCCAAGATAAGAAACAGAACCAACCAGAAAGAGAGAGAGAAAGAACAGAAAATGAATTTTCCATGAAATTCAGGGGTGTACAAAATGGAAAAAAATAGATAGATAGAATACCAAAACAAAACAACAACAACCAGTTTGTTTAGAAGATTTTTTTTAGTTCATATAAAAACTCCGTACACTCCATAATAATAATAATAATAACGAATGCTATCGACATAGACATATACAATTCCAAAACTGATATTGATCATCATATAACGTTCTGGAACGAGATAGAGAGCCAAAAGAATTTTGTAGATATGGAACCAGAATAACACTAACAAAAAAAAAAACTGTGAATTTCAACTAGACCTAAAAAAAAACCCAAGGACCTAGAAGAAGAGAGAGAGAGAGAGAGAGAGAAAAGTAAAATAATAATAAAAACGAGATAAGAAAATTACATCCATGCCCTGTTGTTGTATTGGTGTGTGTGTGTGTGCCAAAATGTTTGAAATGTAAATGAAATGCGTGCTCGAAAAGATAAGTTTTGAAATTAGATCATATCGTTAGTGTATTTTTTGTTGATAATGGGCGCACTTTAGAATATAAATACGATGTTATATTCACAGATACACAAACACACACACACATACTGACACTAGCAAACAAACACACATCACCGAAAAGAAGAAAAAAACGTTTTGTGATTTCAAAAGAACTCTGTTGGGCTGTTGAAGTTGGTGCTGATTTCGTAAAGCTTTCTTGCTTGTTGTTGTTGTTGTTTTTCCTTTTGTTATCATTTTCTTTCAATCTAGGGTTGAGCTCTAGGCAGCTTCTTTTTTTTTGTTGCTCTCTATTATTTGCTTTATCTTTCACTCTCTTTGCCTTGTTGTTGTCGCTCTAGTTTTAATTTTATTTCGTTTTAGATATTTGTATTATTATTATTATTATTATCTTTTTGGCTTCGATTCTCTTGGGTTCACTCGATAATTCAAGCTTTATAACAATAATACGGCTAATTCATGTGTCCAAAAGAAGATTGGAATAAAAATATAAAAAAAAACTGGAACAAAATACAATTCCTTATCTTTCATTTACGGTGTTATTTGAGATAAACAATTCTCTTCATTGGGTTTCATAATGGAAATGAATAAATGGGTATAGCCCGATATATATTGATGTTGATATGGATTCTGCTATTAATTTTGATGGGTCACTTAATACACACTCACTCGCACATACACACACACATATCAGTTTAAATGGCCATTAAGCTGTTGGTTTTTCATCGATTTTGCTGACGACCTGACAGCGAGACCCTGACACATCGGATTGCTGTTTGATTATATCTTGCCTAGAAGAATAAGAAAATGGCAACAAAAGAAAAGCTTGATCAAAAAGATAGCGGTCAGATGGACTCTTGGTATATGTTCTCAATTCAGAACAGAGAAATGAAACTTTTTTTTTCGACTAAAAAGGAAAAGTGACAACTCAAAGTGATGACTAACAACTGATCATCGAAAAAAAAATCCCGACGATGATGATGATAATGATGACGGGAATTTAAAAAATCAAATTAAAAATTTCAGAGAGTCTCAATCTAAATGTAATTGAATTTGTGTGATCAAACTACACAAACAACAAGACAACTGATAGAATTCTCATCAACTTTCATCATGACAAACAGTATTCGATAGTGTTCAGATTGTTTTTTGAGGTTTTGGGGAACTGTTTTTTTTTAGGAGGTTGTTTTGTCGTTTTAGTTTGTTCAAAATCAAAACCCGAATCTATCTATCTTGAGAAAAAAAATTTTCGATTATGAATTTTTAATTAAAAATAAAAAAATACACCCGACGACAATCCAATTTTCCGTCATCCGTCACCAACTTATTTCTTGCAGCGATTCTCTTCTCGGAGAAAAAATTAATATCGTGGTTGTGGTGGCGGTTGTTGTTATTTTGGCTGGTTCCCGAAAAGTGCGATACGGAAATGCCAATGTCTTTCTCTAGGAAAATGTTTATCATATAATTGAAAATAACACTATTCCTATATATTCGATAAACATGAGAAATTGTATCATCACTACCACCTTCAGTTTGTTTCGATTGAAATTGAAAGATAATATTATCCGTTCAGTGCGCTACTAAACAAAATATTTGCATTCGTTGTTTTTCATTAAAGAAATAATTTAATTTCTCCTAGCTAACAAAAACTTAAATATGTATTTAATATTGTAAAGTTTTTAGCCTAGGTTGTAGTTAGGCTTTGGAGCCGGGGAGAATCCAATCTGATTGTTGTTGTTGATTCATTTGATTCGATAACAAAAGAATAATGGTTTATGATTAAAACATGTTTTAAAACAAGCGCTAAATATCCAAACTTTCCTATCAAACAATTAATTTTAAAAAAAAATCAATTTAAATATTTTGAAAATAAAAACTTGTAAAATTTTTTTTAAAATTTCTAATACAAGATATTTACTTATAATTTTTTTTATAGAAAAGTTTTCTAAAACTTTTCAGAGCTTTGAATTTTTTTTAAGAAAAAAATGAAAAGTTTGATATTTTTATAAAATGATTTTAAAAATATTATTTAAAAAAATATGGTCACAAAATTAGTGTTTTATGATTTTGAGATATCAACGAACAGATAAAAAAAAACTGAAACAAGATATTTATGTCGTCGTCGTTTTGGTCAAGTTGTCCCTTCCATTCAATCACTTAACATAAAACAATTTAATGCATTAAAGTTTTTAGCGAAAAAATCATCTCAAACTTATTATTAATACAAGAAAAAAATTTGAACAAATTGAAAGCATTTTGATGTATTAATAACTTCATGACATGACTTGATCATTCAAAATGGTAGAAAACGTTTGAGCTCAGTGTCAACTTTGATACACCAATTCATCAAAGAAAAGAGTTGGAAAAAACTCTTCGAAGAAATTCGAAACCAAACAAGAGAAGAAAATTTAAATAAAATTTATTTAAATTTATTTTTATTAATTTGTTTATTTTTACTTGTTTTTTCTGTAGAAAATTAGTGTTATTAATCAGGGTGTTTCAAAAAAATGTATACACACTTTGAACTTCCATAGCAAATTATTGACCGTTTTTACAAAGTTAAATTTCAGGAAAATAGCAAGCTATAGGTGCTTCAAAAAATGTATACACACTTTAAACTATTGTATTTAATTTGCCTGGTGTAAATGTGTGGTGCGGTTTGTCTTCAAGGAGACTTATTTGACCTTTTCGATTTGAAGGCACTGTAACTGGTATTGATTACCTAACAATGCTTGCTGATTCATATTTCCTGCCATTCGTGCATTATACGGAACCACGTAACCTAGACATTCTTTGGAATGAGATTCAAGCAGTGTGAAGAGAAATCTCATTGGACGTTTTGACACGATGTACAGAATCAGTGGTGCCTCGTACTCAGAATTGTATTGATGCTGCAGGTCACCAATTTGAACAGTATTAACATTTTTTATTTATGTTTCATTTACATTAGACTTTCAGCTTTCTATTTTCTTGAAATTTAACTTTGTAGAACGGTAAATAAGTTTTCTTTCGAAGTTTAAAATGTGTACATTTTTTTGAAGCACTTAGCTTGCTATTTTTCCTGAATTTAACTTTGTAAAACGGTCAATAATTTTGCTATGGAAGTTCAAAGTGTGTATACATTTTTTGAACACCCTGTATTAAACTTTAATTATCTAAATAATCTTTTTTTCTAGCGAAAAAAATTTAAAAAACTTGATACTTTTGTAATTTTAAAATTTTATTGAAATAAAATTCCAAGAATCGGCAGTAACGAATCAGTGAGTCTAGAATTAATCTCTTTGAAACAACGATAGTATGTCACTTTGTAATCAGCATTACAACCTATTGTTCAAAAGGCTTGTTAATAATTTTTTCTTAGAAAGAAAAAGATATATTTCTCTCTAAAAAGTTTAAATCTTCTTTAAAAATGTTTCTCAATGATAAGATAATGTAGTTTTCACAATTTAGGTTTTCTGATAACAAAAAAAAACAACCAAATTGAGATGAATGAAAATTACAAAGTTGTTTTTTTGTTGTTCATTTGTTTCTGCTAATGTTTTTGAATGAAAATTATTTTTTGGATCGTTCACCCGTTTAATAAACAATTAAGAGACCGAAAACAACAAAACGGCGACTTTTTTACTTGATTACAACAAAAGAAAACTATCAAACTACAGCAATTTAAAATTCAGATTTTTAAATCTTAGTTTTTTTGCTTTGTTGTTGTTGCCCAACAGATTTATCAACAAGATTATCATCAAATAGAAACCAAGAGAGAGAGAGAGAGAGAGAGAGAGAGAGAGAGAGAGAGAGAGAAGAGAGAGAGAGAGAGAGAGAGAGAGAGAGAGAGAGAGAGAGAGATTGGTTTATCCATAAACAAACAGAATAGAAACAAAATTCTTATGTTGAAACTTGGAAATAAAAAACCAATTGAGAGAAGATTGCTGATAAAGAAGCAGCAAAAAGAAACATTCGATAACACTTTGAGCCCAACAAAATGTTTTCAACTTTTAATAATTTTTCCGAAATAAAATTTTAGAAAAATTTAATTTTTGTTTTTATTTAAAAAAATAAATAAATAAATAAAACCAAGATAAAACTCAAAGGAAGATAACCCTTCTGTATTTTATTTTAAAAATCAAACAATTTTTTATTTTTATTTAATTGAAAAAATCTAAAATAAATTTAATAGAAAAATTTTGAGAAACGAACGCGATACATTGAATCGTATCGAGTTTAATGAATTTATTAAAAACAAAGCAAAACACTTTCCCAAACATATCAAAATGACTTGAAACTTGAATTTTTTTCCCTAGTTTAATATAAAAATATTCTAGAAAAAAAACCATCATTTGCCATAGAATAACTGTTTCTGAATTTTTTTAAAGAAAATTTCTTTTAAAATATCAAAACGATTCTTTCACTGTTCAACACTAAAAAACCACTAAAATGATTCAATTTTACAAAAAAAAACTTAGTTTCTGTTTTTTAACTTTTTTTTTAAATTTTTGTAACTTTTAATTAATTAATAATTCAAGACAAAAAAGACTTATAAATAACAACCTTAAAATATTTGAAAAAATTCTTGATTTTATCTTTAATTTCAGAAAACTAGTTCAATAAAAACAGATTAGCTTGAAGCACTGTCTATGAATAGCAGATAGATAATGGTTAATCGGAATGATCTCTGAAATCAGCTTCATTATGCTTCCAGGGTGTTTGAAAAATTGAAAAACTTTATGAAATGCGATATTAAATAGAAGAAAATAATTAATTTTTTTCTTTTTCTGTGAATACAGCAACATTTTTTACAAGTTTAATTAGAATAAATTTAATAAATTTCGTTCAATTCTATGCTCGGATAATATGCTTGTAGCAAAATCGTTTCTAGCTAAAAGCTTTGGAATAAAAATTGAGCTAGGGAAAAAAACTACCAAAAAGTCTTTTTTTCTTTATCAATGTTTTATCGTTATTTAATCATTTTTAAGTTTTCTGTTTGAAAGAAAGAAATTGACCAACAACAACTCGTATTCACTGATAACACACAAGACGACAAGAAAATTTTTGTCGCATTCAAGTCAATTAAAAGGAGAGGAACGTTTAGAAAGGAATCAAAATGAAACTTAAAAGCGAATTGGTGTGTGCGTTCTTCCAAGAAAAAATAAAATATTTATATCAAGCAAAAAATTTAGAGATAGAAGATATTTAGTAAAAGAGATAGAGAGAACAAATATCAAGTTCATCAAAACAGAAAACAATCTTTCAAATTTTCTAAGAGAGAGAACACAAGCACTCGAAACACACATCCTGAAGAACGACGATACGGATGATAGTTATCAAAGGTTTCATCTTTCCAAGCTTCTGCCCATCTTCTCTATCTCATCCTTATTGTGCTCCAAGAGTGAAGGGCAAAATTTTGAAAAGTTTTCCAAAGAACAATTTGGATTGTTCCACCAATTTTATAATCATCCCACCACCACCATTAAAACTCAATGATAAAGATACTTTTTTATCTATACCGAAATTAATTGTTTAATTAACGATGTTTTTGCTAGGTGAGATTCTTTTTTACTTTTAGAAAAAAAAACACTACCACTCGACAAGTTGGCATCATCTTCATGTTCCACAAACAGTTATTTTCCTGTTTTTTTTAAAGTTTAAAATTTTGAACCAGAATACATAGAAAAAACTTAATCAACTTGAAGTAAAATTAATTTATTCTATTATTTTAGTAAAAAAGTTTAAAAATTTTTGAGAAACTTGGAAAAAAAGACAAGAAATTTACTAAAATTTAATTTTGTTCGAAAATAACGCTAGTAGATGGCGACTTGAGTTCTAATCAGATTAATTGATTTTAAAGAAAAAATTTGCTTTTTAATTTTATTTTGTCATCAAAAAAAAAAAAAACTGTTTTCGATTAAAACTCCAATTTTAATCGGTGGAATATTCATGTTTTCTTTGGATTTTTTCTCGGTTTATCTTAAAGTTTTTTCAAGTATTTTGAATCTAGTTTTACATAGATAACATTTTATAAAAAAAAGTTTTTCGTAAATCTAAACGTGAAGAAGGTCTAAAATCGACCACCGTAAAGCTCTTTTTTTTGGTAAGCTTATCAGCCGACCTGGTCAAGCCAAAAACATCATCGACAGACGTGCTTGCCAAGAAACTAAAAGCAGCAATAGTAAGAATATCTATCGCTAGGTCAGTTTTAGCATAAAGCGAATACTGTTCATAACAAGATCTTGATATCTAGACCGTTTGTTGAATGAAATTCAATGTTTATAAATTTACATAAACTTCCATTTACCAATTGAGATTTGTTAAAGTGAAAAATTGATTTTAAATCGTAAAATAGTTACACGGAAAATGGAGTATATTGAATAATATACAGTATTATATAATTATATTATTAAATATAATAATATTTAGTAATATTGAATGCAGCAACAAAAAAATTTGCTTCACTAAAAAGAAAAACAACATTAACAGGTAAACAATGAGAATAAAGTCAATTAACTTTTGTTTTTCAAAAAAAATTGTTGCCTATGGTCAAGTGAGTGTTGACCATTGACAAACACAGCCATCAGGATTTATTTTCTTGGCTGTACTTCAAATCCAAAACACACAACAAAAAAATTTTCTACCAAAATTTCCAACAACCAATTACATTTTGAACAAATCTAGGAATCAAGGAGAAGGCAAAACAAGTTGCCAAATCAATAAATCGAACAGCAGAACGTTGAACAGCAGCAGTTTTTTTTTTCGTTGTTGATTTAAAATTTCGTGTTTTTTTTCTCGTTCCACGAGAATCCACACACATAAACAAACATACACATCGTTTTATGTCAACAGAAATGTATCCACACACACTGAAACGTCTTTCATCGAAAAGATTCTCAAAGAGATTCTCTGGCGTGCAGCTGAAGCGACCAAATGAATGTTATCTGAGGTTTCAGATCTAGGCCAGTCAGTGTGCTCCATCAAGACTCCTTCAATCAACAATATGATTAATTAAAAAAATAATAAATAAGCAGCAGTTTTTTTTAAATTTTCAATAGATTTTCAACAGGATAAAGCTGCTTTTAAGAAAAACTGATACGGTCGTTCGAACTTGAAAGAAAATTTTTGTTCAGAAATGTTCCAAAAAAGAATTTGGAAGAGAAAAAGGTTTTTTTCCTTGAAAAAAAAACTCAGTTTTTCTCTGTTGGCTCAGTATCGGGTATATTTGATTTGAAACTTTAAGAAACTTCACGCCACTATCAAGGTAAATATTTGTTTTCAAATAATTAAAACAAAACAAAAAATTAAAAAGATAAAGTTCAAAAAATTCAATTGTTTGATGATTTTAACATTGTCGAATTTCTCATGCGATTCTCTAGCGTCATTTCGATCGTAATATTTTTCCTTTTTTGTGTCTAGTGTCCAGTTTTAGAAGCTAAACTTGGTGATTTTGATCTATTTGGCTTGTCTCAAACAAGCGCCACACACACACCCAATCAAAACAAAACTACAGAGACGAAGAGCAAAAAATTAAACAACTTGACAAAAAAAAAAATATAAAATAAATTCAATGGGTGTGAATTTACAAATATTTGATCAATAAAATAGATTAACTTTGTTTTATTGAAATTTATTTATTTTTCTCGAGAATCAAATTGAATTATTTTTTTCTTACAAAGTTTTTCTAGCTTGAAAGCAGTTCTCTATTATCACAAAAGAATTAAAAAAAATAGAAGAGAAACAACACCTTGACAAATTAAGTCTAGGTGTTGATTAAAATACAGAAGAAAAAAAAACTTTATATTTTATTTTTTTTAATTTAATTCAATTTAGTTTTAAATTTATTATTTTTTCGAGCGTCTCGTTTTTATTTCTGTTAATTTTTTTTAATAAGAGGAATTTGCTTGGAAATGTATGTTTTCCATCACCAATTAGTCATCATGTCACATTAAAATTTTTTTTCTATTTAAATAATGTTTTCATTTTCTTCGTCTTTCCTCATCTTAAAATTAATTTATAAGCTTGTTATTCAAATTAAACAACAACAAAAATAAATTTTTAATTAAAATTACAGAAAAAAAAATTCAAAAGTTATCTTTGTAATCAGCGACAAACTCCGTTTGAATGACAAACGGCTGCGAAAAAAAATTAAAAGATAATTTGTCAAGGTTTTATTATTAGTTTTTTTCCTATATTATAAAAATAAGAAAACTAGAGATCGATTTTTATTTTAAAATTTTTATAATCGAGTAGTACCCAACAACAACAACAAAAAAAAAAACGTTCAGACTGTTAAAAAAAACCCATTTTATTGAAAGGAAAAGAAAACTGATTAACGATTAACCAAGAGAATCATAATTGTTGATAAGTTGATAAACATCAAAATACGGTATTTATAAATAAGTTTTTTGCTTCAATTATGCAAACGATAATTTAAAATATTCAATCACATTCATTCAGAAATCCATTCAGAGCAGATCATCTTCTTATTTTTTTGTTGATTAATTAGAATATTATTTTAATTTTTAAAAGAAAAAATAATTTAATAGTTACTTGAAATGAATTACTCAAAATTGATTCAAATTTTTGAATTCTAAATCAAGTAAAAAGCTAATTTTTTTTCAAAATTTGAAGTTTTTTTGTGGTTGAATCTGGCCATCGAGCAATCGATTAGAATCAAGCTTGACCAGTTTTTTTAACAAAACTATTTCTTCTTATCTCTTCTCTTTTGAATATAGCTACAAAGTTTTCAAATTTAAAAACTTTAGATTTCATATTCGAGTTGATTGATAAGCCTGATAAAGTCTGATGAATGATAATGGTTATGTCATGAAGAAGAAGAAATAATGTGCTGGTTATTAATTGGTTGGTACTTTTTCCTCAGTGCGTGTGTTTGTGTTTTTTAAAATTAAATTATTTTCTCCAACCTTCAATTATTTATGGTGGTTATTGTAGTTTTTTTTTGGGATTTTTTTTCTCTCAGAAAATTAAGTTATTTAAGGTTTAAAATAGTTTTTCATTTTAGAAAATAACATTTTTTTATTTTATCCAGTTTTAAGTATAAATTTATTTAGAAAAAAACTGACAATTAATGAAGAAGAAAAAACTTGAAAAAATATAACAGCAGTATAAATCAATATGAATATCAAATTTCATATTTTAATAATTTAAAGATTTCTTATCATAATTTGATTATGGATGTTTGTTGATTCAATGCGCCCAATGATTCTCTTCGTGCCTTCTTTTCAGAAAGAAAACAGTTTTTGTGTTAAATTTGATGATGATGATAGGATGATAATTGGATTCTGTACAAAAATTTTATGATTTATATCAATGAGCTCACAAGGACACACACAAACATGATTTTTGAGCTGAAACCAAAACACAAACGTATTGTGTTAGCTACCATTGAAAAAAAACAAGCTTCAAGTTTGATTTAGGATAACAGAAAAAAAAGATTTTATCATAATAGCACAGTGTTTTTGTTTTGTTTGTTTTTTTTCCAATTTTTATTTTGATTGACAATGTGAAGAAGTCATAGTGAAGGAACAAATTCACTATCAAGAGAAAAAAAAACGTGCCAAAGCTTTTCAGAGAATCAGAACATCAGAAAATTTCATGATTAATGAGTGATTTACTTTTTTTTTCTAAATCACAGCAGCGATGCATGAAACGATAGCAAGTGTTCCGTCGTTGTTATTGAAATCAAAAATTCTGAAACACTGAAACAGTTTTTCTAGTAAAAAAAATTTTACAAAAGATTAACGCTGAATCCAAGGTTCCATTTTCAACGAGATATTAACAATTTTTTCAAAAAAAAACTCGAACTTATTTTTTTCCACTTTTAAAAACCTGTTGCCTTTCAAGTTTTTTTTTTTTTGATTTAAATCAATTTTAATTAAAATTTCAAATTTTTCTTCATGATTAGCGAAAAATATTACAAGTTAGATTAGAAAAAAAATTTGTTTTTAGTTACCGTTACAACTGATTCACAACTTGAATAATTTTTAATTAAACTTGTAAATCAGCATTAACAGTGAGAATTATTAACACCAAAATGTTTTTTTTTTGGGAAAAAAATTTCAAGCAGTGAATAAGTTTTTCTGAAATTTTATAAAAAAATTATTAAATTTTTTCTGATGTTTTATTCAACACTATTTTAGCACATTAACTGAAAAAAATTTCTTAAAATATATTAATAAAGCAAAGCGTTGTTATAGTTTCATCTAGCGAACTTGTAATAAAGTTATTAATCGGTTCCATTAGTGAATAATTTTTCTGCTAATAATCTTGTTTTTTTTTTAAAGAAATCATCAACCTTAATCTTCTTTAATTTGACAACTAAAAGAAAATAACAAGCTTGAAATAAATTTAAGATTTTTTTCAAGAAAAATTCATTAGAAATAGTTTTACTTTGTGTTTGCAATAAATTCAAAAATGGATTCATCTTACAAAAGGAGAAACAATCAAAGTTTACAATTTATAATTATTCATTACAAAACCCCGGGTAGAATCGAATTTTAAGAAAAACAAGAATATTTCAGATCAAATACTTTTAAGATTAGAGTTTCGAAATTTCTTTTTTGAACATTCATCATTCACAATAAGAAAATTAAGTTTTTTTTTTTTGAAAAAATTTGATTACTTGATTTATTTTAAAAAAACAGGTAAAGAAACAAAGATTTAGATAAATTTAAAAAAAAAATCAAAAGATTATCACCTATCAAGATCTTCTCTGAAAGAAAGTGAAAATTCATTAGGCTTTCAAAAACATTTTCTCTGAAATAGACAAACTAAAAATGATTGAAAATTGAATGAAACGAGATTGAATGATTCAGTTCGCCACCACTGATGGCGAGCATATCCTAACCGAAGAAAAAGGATTTCTTATCTCGTCACCTCAAGCATCATCGTTCTTGAAGATAACAAATTTTTTTCTCTTAGTTTTTTGATTCATCACAGTGTTTTGCTGTTATCTAAAAATTTTGTATTTATATAGAAAAAGTGCTCTTCAAAAGAAAGAAAATGAAAAAGCCAAATGATGTCAAAATGTTTTAAATGCTAAAACACTAATAATGTGTAGGCTTTTTGCTTTTTTTTTTCTTCAAAGTTCATTTTGGCTTTTTAAATCAGATATTTTGTTTTTGGTTGAAACAAAAATTGGATACAATGTATGAGAAAAAGTTTTTTTTCTAAAACCTTCAAGTAACAATAATTCATTTGAAACCAAGTTTAGGTAAGTTTTATCGAGCAACAACAATAATTTCATTACGATTGTAATTTATGTAAAATCTGACTTTTATTTTTTCGAAAAATTTATTTTATGAATGAATAACCGAAAAATTTTTTTAGTAAGAAAAATTCAAAAACTTGATTTTCAGAAATTTTTTCTCAATAACCTCTAGTGAAATTTGATATTATTTAAGTTTTTTACTTATCAATGCAATCTAGAAACAGAGAACTAAAAAAAAAACTTTTCAATTCAGAAAGTTTTGAATTGGCTGAAAACGTATTTCTAAAATAAAAAAAATTTACATTGCTAATCAAGTTTTGTTTTAAATGAAGATTAAATTTTTTTTCTTAATTATAGTAAAACAGATTATAAATCAAGAAATCGTTGAATGAAAAATTCAACTAAATTTAAACCAAAAAAAAAAAAAAAAACTCAAGTTAGGTCATCAAAAGTTTAAAATCTTAAAAAATATTAATGTACATTCATTTTTTTCTTTTTAATATATGGAAAAAATTTAAATAATAATTATTTTAATGAATTTTTACTTTATCTTCTTGATCGTCGGACGAATCGATTTGGAAAATTTTTTTTTCGATTTTATTTTTTTTATCGATTAGATAGAGTCGATAAATTTCAATTCTGAGTTGTTGAGTTTTGAAGAATTTCCAATTCAAAACAAAAAAAAACCAAGCGGATAGCAGTTGAGATACGTTCAAAAAAAAAAAAAAAATTATGCAAACTACAAGCACAAATTAAAAGCGGTTAATAAAATCAAGATAACAGAAGAGAAAAAAAAACATTCGTTGGATTTTCCGAGTCCAAAGATTTTTTTTTCTGCTACTGCTGGGTGTTACTTTAATTCTAAGCCACACAACTAAGCAAGCAAGCAAAAAGTTGAATAAAGTTTGAAAATTTTGGAAAAAATGAGAGAAAAGATGCCACAAACAACAAACCAAAAAGAAAAAAAAAGCCATTGATTGATGTGCCAAAGATGAATGATGTTGATTAGATTGAAAGTTCTCTCGTTTTTTTTGTTAAGAAAAAGAGCAGAAAATTTTGCGATCAGGATGATGATGATGGGAATGGATTTCGCACTAATGAAACAACAACTAGGCAACAGACAAACATCAAGATAACAAAACACACAGAGATGACAAAAGTCACTAAACTTTGCTTTATTATAATGATGTCGACATCGATATGTACATTATATAAAATTTAAATATTTTTTTTAGAAAAAAAAATTCTCTTATGCAAACCAGATAAAACACTTTTTAAAGAGAGAAGTTTTTTTTTTCGATGTCGTGAACCCTTTTTTTTCACGCTTCAATCAAAAAAAAAAAAAAAAAAAAAATCTCTCTTAAATCATCAGGTAAATAAAATTAATTTTTAATTTCAAAATGAATAGAAATTTCACTCTGTGACACTTATCTAAACGTTGATCGAAATGGAGAAAAAAATAATTCAACCAATATAACTCTACCAGAATGTATATGGTGGAAATATTCGAGATTTTTCAATTTAAGAATAAAATCCAATGAATTAAAATTGAATTAAAAGAAAATGAATGAATTTCGATTCGTAATAGAATTGTGAACTGAGAAAAAAAAAATTGAACTAAGTTTATCAAGAAAACAATACAAATAACCAAAATTACATGATAAGCTGAACATGACAGAAGAACTGATCTAGAAACAGAGTTTAGTTCCACCAATTTATAATAATTCTCTGGGCAATCTGAAGAAAGACGAAGGAAAACTAAAGAAACAGTGGTGTGCCAATCATGTTTATTGTTTGCCAATCGGGCGTCAAGAATTTTCAACTAATCTTCAAAAAATTTTTTCAGAACAGGTAACCACCACCTTACCTAAGAAAATAAAACACAGGCGCTCAAGCTCCATCTAGTTTGTATTTTGAATGAAATAGTTAATTTTTTGTCATAACCTTCCCAGTTGATTACAGGTAATGAGTCGTAATAATAATGCATGGCTATAAAACATGGAAATTTCTTAGCTAAGCTTCGTTTTTTTTTTAGTTTCAGTTTTTAGATTCTAAACCAAAGGCAAATTTATTGTAAATTAACAAAAAATTTTCGCTTCCCTGGCCATTGGTCGATTGATTTATAGCCTTTCAACATTGAACAACATGTTGTTTGAATGGAAATCACCCGTAGTGCAACGAATAAGCATATAAAATCTGAGGTAATATAATAAAAATTAACTGTAAATGATGTCTGAACTGACGGCGTAAATCACTAGTCGGAATTGATTATTATCCGAAATTAACAGTAACCGTTTGCTTGCTTGCAACTGTCGATGAGCGGATTCAAGGCAAAATTAATCCGTTTTTGAATTCGTTTTATTTGGATGTTTATCAATTGGGGAATGGATACAAATTTAGCAGTCTCAAAATTTTTTTTTCTGAGTGATATACAGTTTCTCCCGAAAGTTGCTTTAAATTTTTTGATTTAAAAAACCACCACCAGTATCATTTAACAGATAGACATTGAACAGCCGGTGGTGGTACCATCCTGATAATATCTTCTGAGGGAAAGAAAACAAATCAACTTCCTCATTAACTCAGCATTGGATTTCTGATTTTTTTTTTTTTTGGTAGAACATTTTTGCCAAAACTTTGAATTTTAAAAGTTTATCAACTTATTGAAAGAGAACATTGAAAGTCGATAAGAAAAGTAATTTTTTTTTTCAAAGATAATCATAGATCAATCGACATCCAAGTGAACAAACAAGTTTATTTGTCTTTTAATTTGATTTGCTTTCGGAATTCAGTATCCTTGGACTGTGGACTACTTGCCTGTTTGGTGTTTTATGTTTCAAATTGAAAATTTGTGCTAGAAACAAAACTAGATTAGTTAAAGTTTTTCTATTAAATCTTCAGAGTTTGCTTTTTTAGTTTTAAAGTTTTTTTTCGAAGAATTTTGGAGTAATCTTTTAAATAGAATTAAGAAGTGCCTAGTGCGGGGAGTGAAGCAAATGAATCGGAATGACGTAAATTTGAACTTAATTTGAACCAAATTTGACAAATATTGAAAAGTTTGTTTTTTTTTTTTTTAATAAAACAAAAAGATAAAAGAATTCTATGAGCGATTCTTTCTATTTTTATGATCGGATCCATGATCCGGGATAAGAATTATTAATAGAAATGTTGATACAGAGCAACATAAATAACAATCGCTTTCAACCGCCTAATTGTTCGAGTACCAATAGAAAAAAGTTTCAGCTTTTTTTTTTTGATAGCTTGACAAATAAAACTTCAAATTTAAGTTTGTTTTCCCTTCTTGCTACTCCACCTATAGGAAAGTTTTCGTGATAAAACTATTTTTTTGGTTCAAAATTTAATAAAATTTTCAAGCCAAATATTTTTCTAAAAAAAAAATGTTTTTCTTTGGTTTTTTTGTTTCTAGGAAAAGATTTGATGTGATATCTTTTTCGATGAAAAATAAGACGGAGAAAACAAAAAAATCCGAAAATAAATAAACCACCAAGTTAGAAAAGAAAAGACAAACATTAAAGTCTACCATGATTGACTTGGAGATCCTTCAAAAAAAACTTTTTCAAAATTTTCTTTGTCACTTTTTTCAAATTTAAATTTTTTTAGGTTAAATCATTTGTGGAATTCTGATTAGCTGATTTTATTACTAGTTTTTAGTATTTTATTAACAACCAGAAAAGACAATCCCTTAAAAATTATTAAAAGATTTGAGAATAAAATTAAAATCTGATTAAAAAAAAAAAAACTAAATAATTTAATTATAATAGCTTTCTAATTAGCTTGGCTAATAAAAATACTTTTATTGTTTTTTTTTAAAGATTTTTTTTCCACTCAAAATCTTGATACAAGATTTCAATATTTTTTTTTTTTTGGTGCTAATTGAAACAGTGATTCATGTAATTAATTTTTTCTGTTGCTGCGGCTGTTTCTGTTCTCAATGATTGAAAATTGAAGCAATAAAAATAAATAAAATTCAATGAAATTAATTTTCATTTGATAATGACTAATAAAATTACTAAGAAGAACGTAAATCTTGTGTCACTCAACTACAGTCCAGACAGGATTTAGACGCGCTGGTTTGTCCTGAGTGAAAAAGAAAATAGTTTTTTTTCATTTACCGTTCGATTGTTTTTTTTCTACAGCTTTTCTATTTAATATTCCATCATGTCAATGTAAGTTTTATGAAAAAAAAAAGTTCGAAAATCACTCAATTTGAATACTGGTTGTAGTGTTGAAAGAAAAAAAAATTATTGAATATTAAAATTATTAATAATTGGTTCATTATGGTAATTTAAATTTGCAAAGATCATTCATTTGATGATTGATTTGTGATCGGAAAATCTCACTTAGTGAAATGCCTTGAATTCAAGGCAAGAGAAAAAATTGCTATTAAAACAATCATCGCAGAAATCTATATTGATCAACAACAACAACAATGATAATTGATTCTGTTTGCTACTGAAAGAAATCGGAGATCTTTTAACATTGATGATTTCTAGTAAACAAGGCAATATCGAAACTAATCCATAAACAACATTTTTCGATTGGTTGATTGATAACACTAACCAAATTTATTTCTCTTTTTGATATCAAATTTAAAACAAATTTTTATTTGTTTTGATTTCAAATCACCAAATGATTTGAAAATATTTTCTTAAAGCTCTTGAATATCGTTGAGTTATCAGAAGGTTTTTTTGTCGAAAGTTCAAAATTCGTTCCATAAAACTTTCTTTTTCTAGTTTTTCGAAAAACTTTTTCCTAAAAAAATCATGTTCCGAATCTTTTATCTTTGTGGTTGAGAAGTTGTTTTTTAAAAGTACAAATCTAGTGAACAGAAAATGAAGAGAACTTGAAACAAACAGGTTTCATTCATAAAGCCCTAAAGTTTTTGAACGAAATTTCAAAAAGTTAATGCTCTCTCTCTCTCTCTCTTTCTCTCTCTCAGTTTGTAAACAAACCAGAAAATTTAAGAAATTGAATGATTATTGTGTATCATTTGATGATATGAATCCAACTCATCACGAATTTTTTTCTTAATACTATTGATCAAGTTTTAGTGGAAAAATACTGTTGGAAATTTTCTGGTGATTGTTTTCAATCGCTGTTTTTTTTCTGATTCGAATGATCACATGAAAGTTGTCTTGTTTTTTTTTCTGGTTCCGATAGGGGCACGTGAAATTTCAAACAATCTCGAAAAACATCATTTTCAGTAGTAGATTGTAGAAATTTGTTGCAATGTTCGTGTTGCTAAAATTTTTCAACAATAACAACAACAAAAACCAGAAGATAACAATAAACGATGCGAATGCCTTCAGTTTCAGTAAACATTACACATCAAACTGATAAGAACTAGCTATTTAAACTTTAGACCAAATACGATGCCCTAAAAACAAAAACACAAAAGTTCAGTCAAATCAGTTTTTTTTTTGTGGTGCTCCTTTAAATATAAATTCAATTCTCTTTTATTCAACAAAAAAAAAAGACATTCACATTGAAATCATGGACTCGATACTGTTGAATTTGAAAGCGTTGTTGTCGCAAGAGTTTCAGTTTTTGAGAAAAAATAAAATTCCAAAAAAAGAGATTGTTGTGGTGCCTGAATCACCATTCAATTGTGAAAGGTTGAACTGGTGGTTTTCAATTGAAATTCGAATAAATAATCAATGTTTTTTTTTTTAACTTCAAACAGCATCCATTACAAAGATATCGATGAAATCGTCAAGTTCTTAAAGCCAAAGGTCCGTCTGGATGAATTGCAGCCAAAAATCGGTATCATATGTGGATCGGGACTAGGTGGACTGGCCGACTTGATTTCCGATGCTCAAGTAATCGAATACAAAAACATTCCTCACTTTCCTGTCAGTACAGGTAAAACTAACATTCTGTTCGGTTCAAAACTTTAATTAAAAAAATTTTTTTTTCAGTGGCTGGTCATCATGGTGCACTGGTGTTTGGAAAGCTTCAAAATGTATCCGTTGTTTGCATGAAAGGTCGCTTCCATCCATACGAAGGCTATTCTCTGGCCACCTGTACGATACCGATTCGAGTGATGAAAATGCTTGGAGTTCAAACTCTTATCGTCACTAATGCGGCTGGTGGGCTTAACGCAACTTTTGAAGTGGCCGATATAATGATCATTAAGGATCATATATTTTTTCCAGGATTTGCTGGCAACAACCCTTTACGTGGTTGGAACGAGCCTCGTTTTGGACCCAGATTTCCGGCCATGAACAACTGTTACGATAGAAGGCTCATCAAAGTTGTGGAAGAGGCAGTGGAAAGATTGGAAATGACCAAATACACAAAAAAAGGGGTTTACGCTATGCTTGGAGGCCCGAACTATGAAACAGTTGCGGAAGCTAATTTCCTTCGTCATTGTGGCGTCGATGCTGTCGGTAAGTGCAACCATTTCATTGAGATTGAACAAATTCTCTGATTTTTTTTTAAATTAAAGGCATGAGCACAGTTCATGAAGTTCTCGCCGCTCATCATTCAGGACTTCATGTACTTGGTTTTTCATTGATAACCAATAAAATAATCACTGACTATGATACTGAAGAACAAGCTAATCACGAAGAAGTTCTGGCAGCAGCCAAATCTCGAGCCCAAGATTTTGAAAACCTAATTCGAGAAGTTGTCAGTCGTATTGGCGATATTGACGATCATAACGAGAAAACCAATCTAAATGATAATTCGAAATGAATTCAAAATCTTTCATTAATTTCGAGACACATTCCTTTGTTGTTCATCGAGTTGTTCAATTTTGACAAAAGTATTGTTTCGGCTCATCACTATAAAATGGCCATTTTTATTTATAAACTTTGTTTTTAAAAAAAAAATATGATTTTAATTTCAACTTTGTTTTTTAAACAAATAAAATTTTTAAATTTGACACTTGAAACCTTTTTGAAATTTTTTGCAAAACAATTTTCAATTGAGATTCAAAAAGTTAGATTCATAAAGTTACCAGCAACGTATAAACATGTTTTTTAACAGGTTTTAATTTGTACAAAAAAACACATTAAATCTCCAATTTCGAGATTCTTCCAAGGATTGATGATTGATTTAAATTTTAAAAATGTTTTTGAAAAAAAGTGACGAAAAATCTTATTTGCTGCAGGAAGTTTTGGATGATTCGAATCGGCTACTACCCATGTTTGTGACCATGATCGATGATTTTAAAACTAGTTCTAATCGGACATCGGTTCTTGGTCATATCATCAATTCACATTTGATAAAGAAGCGAAACGTTACAGTTTTGCTGCTCGGTACACATGAGGAACAATTTTTGAGAAAATCTTATCTTCAATTAAATTCCAATGTACGGATTGTTCAAGATAGTGAATCTTTTTTGAAAGATAATGAATCAAACAAAAATCTTTTCAAGAACCTTCATTTGTTGAGCAAGGAGAGCTCTTCAAATGTATTAATTATTGATTCGATAAATCCAATCTATTTGACTTTAAACTCTCAAAACGATAATCAAATTAAAAATTCTATCAATACTATTTGCAAAAATTTATTCGATCTTCGATCATATTATCAATTTGTGATCGTTACTTATCACTCGGATGCATTCTTTCAATCGGATGATTGCATGAACTACAATGAGACTGGGTACGATTTTTTCATTTTAGTTTCAGCATCAAACAATGATTTTTAATTAATTTAGGCTTGATCATATTTCAAATGTTTTCATGGATTTTCGGTTAGAAAGCACCAACACCGAAAGTATCGCCAAATGTTCAATCAAAAATTCTATGCATTGTTTGATAAAATTGAAATTTAAACATCCTCGAACACATTTCAAAGTCAGAACTCAACATGAACATTTCAATATTTTTGAGTTAGCTCCCAATATGTATTCGATTAAATTCATTTCTCTTCTAAATGAAAATTCTTCAAACGACGAAACAGTGAAAAAAACACTGGTGAATTCCTCATTTCGATTGACTTTGACCGAAGACGAGCAAAAAGCCAGAGAGAAGTTGATTCTACCTTACATAAAGTGATTATATAATTTTGAGAACCAATAATTTTAATAATCTAGATTTTTTTTTTTACAGAAAAAATTCTCAATCCAAATCAGGATGTGTTGTTAGCAATGAACAACATCCAGAAATAGCCTATGTTTACGACAAATATGATGATTTTGATGACGAAGACGCGTTGGATGATGATCTTGACTTTTAACTGTCACCTCAATTTTGAGCTTCATTTTCTAATTTTTCATTTTCTTCCATTAATTTTTGTAAAACTAATTTCAATTGTGATTTTAAATTTGATTGAGAATCAAATTTGATGTAAATCTTTTTGTTAAAAAAAAAAGTTAAAAAGTTTTTAAATTTTAAAAATAATTAATTTCTTGAATACCTTCAGTAATTTTTCAAGTTTTTCCAAAGCCACTGGTTCTGCAGATTGCTCTATTTTACAAATCAATGTAATGGACTCGTTTTTTAGTTGAGCTTCGCTAAAACTATTCACAATTTCTTTGGGAACTTGATCTCTAGAATTTACAATATAAAAAAGCCTCAACAAATGGTAAGCTTCATTGAATCTTTCTGATACTATCAAATGGAACAGTAAAGGATCAATATTTTTTTGAAAAACATAATGAAACACCATATTGCCATAGTGTCTGGTGAAACGTAGATGGTCAAAGTTTTTGTTGATTGCAACATGTTCATAAACTTTCCAACAAAAATCATTGTAAACAGGATCATCTGGCTCGTAATGAAGACAAAGGTTGTCCAAAAATAATTTGTACGCCCCACGATTAAACATGTTCTAGAAAAAAAACTTTGGACTTCAGGTTGTTAAAAACAAATGCTTACAGTGGTGTTTGGTTCTTCAAACATTTTAGGAATATCAATATGTCGCTCTTCAACAGGGTAAAATATTTGATTAGATCGATGTCTCTCTTCTCTTGTGGCTTCCCGTAGCGTTCCATCGGCTTCACGAACAACAATCAACCGATTCTTTGTAAAAAAATTTCAATAAAACAGAAAATTAAATTGTGATAAATTCTCACATTATCAGCGAATCCTGGAGTAGCATCAACAAAAATGACTTTGACAGATGGATCGATCAAACCTTGAATGGCTATATCTTTTTCAAAAATACGAGGTTTGAATTCACGAGAATATTTAATTGGTGGCATTTGCAACATCGAATCAGCTCGAGAATCAGCAGAATTTTTCTCCTTGAAATCATATAAAAACTTGTTTAGTTTGAAAAGTTTGGTTAAAAAATAAAACCTGTTCAAGTTGTTCATCGGTTAAAAACCGATACTTAGGAGAGTTTAAATTATCTAAAGACTTTTTATTGAAAATCTTAAGTGGATCAAATCCGGTCAAAGCTTTTAACAAATACTGAACTCGACGATCTAAATACAAATCCTCCATATCTGTTCGTTTTATATTGTTTTGATTTGAATTTGAAAAAATATTCTGATTGCCTGTTTGTTGAGTCGAAACACTTGACAATTGAATCCATGATTTTTTCAAATTCCTGGATAGTGAAAACCGTTGAGCTTGAGTCTGATTATATTGGACCAGTTTGAGTAGCCACATTTTATTTTTAAAAAATTTTCTATAAAAAAAAATTCAAAACAGAATAACATGTGATGATTTCAGTGGTAATCGATTGTACTATCGATAGTATTCTAGTTTTCCACCAAAATTTCTAAAACAATTTTTCAGAACAAGAATCACCAATGTCAAAAAATAGTGTTCTGAAATTGTTGCTTTTTAATTCATTTCATGCCTTTATTTTGGTGAAATTTAATTTTTTTCTGGTTTAAAATACTAGTCTTTTTCACTTGATGCAATTTCTTTTTTAAAATTAATTTTCTGTTCTCTTTGGTAAAAATTTTGAATAAAAAAAAAAACAAATGACTTTGGTGGTTTTAGATCTGAGCCACAGACTTTATTATAAAAGGATTATTTACAAAAAAATGAAAGAAAAACATTTGAACAGAAAGAAAAAACAATATCACAATGGAGCTTTTTTTTTTTTGGAAAGGAATTCTCCAGAAATTTACATAGAAAAGTTGAAAAAGTTCATTTCGAATCTCGATATGAAGGCAACGATGGAAGAGCCGAATTACAGTTTCCATGATAAAGTTTAACTGATGTTTCACATCGATGATAATTGTCAAACACTTGCCCATAGCCATGGAAACGCCACCACTGGCAGAGTTGACGATTCCAGCCACAATTCAGAACATGAAATAGTTGTCGGTGTTCGATGGCCATCAACGTGTAAAAATCTTGATCTCCCAAATGTCCTCTAAACCGATACCGTTCACAAGTGTTCGAGATCACTGCAGAGTTGAGTAATGAATTGTATAACTTTGATTCGCGTAGTTTGCGAAGATGTAACAGTACAACGCCTGAGTTGAAGCCAGGAAATCCGTTTTGAGGTGGCGAACCGATTGTCGTGTTCTCATGATTTCGACGATGCTCTTGAAGAATGTGCCTAAAAGAAGAAGTAAGATTTTAAAAATCTAAATCTATTGCTTTAATCGCTTTTTTTTCACTTACCGATAAACTGGTTGCTGTTCGTAGGCTATGCCAATCACTTCGTCCGGTTTGAAGCGGCCAAACTCTTCATATAAATCCAGGATATTGGCATCAAGTTGAACATCGACATCAAGCAATATTAAACGATCGGCCATAGTGGAAGGGATTGCTTGATGCAGAATCAATGAGTAAAAGAACAATGCATTCGAATAGTAGGAGTTGATTTTATGAGTGAACGATTTTCTTAACGTTGGAAGCAAATACTCTAAACGAGCTTCGATGACATTCGAATCAATGAAAAAGTATTTTGTTAATGGCCGATGATGTTGATCCATATCGTCCACCATTCGTTGTTTTTGATGTTGATGACGCAATGGTGGACTGTTTGTGAGTAGACTACTTTTCTCAATCAACTCTTCATGCACTCGGGCAATAGTTTGAGTGAGATAGGGACGAACCGAATCATCGGTAATCAAATGAATGCATAATGATCCAGGATCTAGATTAGTAGAGTTGATATTGAGCAATATTGATGTTAGTGTGTGACTAAATTTTCTCATCAATTTCGAGGCGAACCAATGTTCGTTGTTGGATCTTTCGATCAATGTAAAAGCCAAATGATAATTGCAATCATCGTATAAAGATTTATTCTCTGATTGAGATCCATCGTGACTCGAAACAGAGTAACGATGAGATTGCTGGGATTCTTCTAAACTATTCCGCGAATACGCCGACAACAGACGTGAAAGCTTCGATTTTGAACGAGATGGCGCTTCATTTTGAGACAAACTTTGGTCTTCGTGATGATCGATCTGATTGGATTGTATTGGTGGTTGTGGTTTGACCAGAGACATTGCTTCGGATGGTGATGATTGAGAGATGTGATGTTCGTGATGGAAAACAGTGAATGAATGACCGGTCAGTACACAGACCACCAAAAAATAGAGACATAACCCACAGCAAAGGGCAATCAACAAGCGTGTGATGTTGGCCAAGAATAGTTTAGCAGTGTTCAACATCGTTTTTGATGATGACGAAAAGATGCAGAGCGATGAAGAAGATCTTGAATGTTGGCCCAAAGCCAATTCGGCTATGTTTAGCGACATTTTTTTTTCAATGTTTCAATTCAATCACAAACATTGAAAAAAATTCGACAAAGTTGAAAGTTTGTGCAGTTCGAATCGAATGAACAGAATCAGAATGACACTTGGCCCGACTACTAATCGGTGATTCTCTGTTTATATATTCGATAATCATAAAAAAAAAAGTCAAGTGCAAAGCGAGCTAGCGGTTGTTTAGTTGAAAGATTGAAGACCGCAGTGGTGGCATTGCATTGTGTGTGTGTGTGACCCGAAGACACAGGGGCCACAATTATTTATTAATATCAGAAAATAAATGACCCAACGAAGAACGAGGTCGGCAAGCTAGTGCCCGACAAACAAACAAATTTATTCTCAGCACTCGTATTTAATCGATTTATTTTGAGCCGAGGAAAGAAAAACTAGGGACCATAAAACCCCAAAAAAATAAAAGTTGACTGAAAAGGTTGAGATCACGTGTTTGGTTCGAAAAATGTTTTGTTGTTGTTGTGTGAGAAAACACTTTGCACTTGTCCCATGAGATTTTTTTTTCGAACTGAGTGACGTGTGCCTTCACAACACTCTCTTGCTCAAAAAACAATAGACTCTCAGCAGTACGATCCTGGGAACTGGATTAGAAAAAGAGAATAAGAGACCCGGTACCCGAAATTAATAAAAATTTTGCTTTGAGAAAAAGTGAAATATGAAAAAGAAGGCGAACGCTCACGATACGAACGAACGATACGATGAGAAAACCAACCACTGACTGAATGATTGAAACTTTTTAGCAGAACGCGCGCAACAAACCACCACCGCTCACCACCGCAGCAGCCGCCGCCGCAGCACAGATCGTGGTTGGCGATGCACAGTCCGTGTGCACGACACACGACACAACTGTGACTGCCCTCAAACCAACGGGACAAAGTGTTGAAATTAAAGTGCAAAAAAAAAAACCTTTACAGCGAAACCCCTGAGCATTGAAGTTTTTTTTTTGCTGGCTTACCACCACCACCATCAGCAAATAGATTTCCTTCAGAAAAATTATTTAAGTTTTGTTGGTTGATAATAATTTCTTTCAAAAAACATCAAGTGTATCATGAGGAGGAGAGCAAAAGAAGAAGATATCGTGAAGAGCAGGTCGAACACGATTTTGCAGTTCATTTTTTTTCGAATGTTTCGAATAGGAAAAATTTATTTATTTTTAACGTCATTTCATTTTATTTCAAGTTTTTTAATATTCTATGTCAGGTAATAGAAATTATTATTATTGCAAGGTAATAAAACCCAATAGAAATTCACACTCACTTTGTTTTTTCAATCAATTTATTGCGTGATTGTGTGATAGCTAATACTCATCTCTCATGGTACAATAGAAGAGATGATCGCATAAATAAATCGGTGTTGTAAAAGTTTTCTAGAAAAATAAATAAGAACTTAAATTTGAGCAAGAAATTTCGAAAGATATTTCTAGATTTTTAGAGATATGTTCGGTATGGTCGGTTTTTTTTGTTGGCATTTTCTTCGCCAATTATCTTGACAAATGGATATTTTATTTGGGTTTTTGAACGAGCGTACGAAACTAGTGAAAACGTTCGAAAACTTTTGAAATGTTTTGACTTGAATCGAATTATTTGTTGTTATTTCTAAGAAAATCGATTTTTTGTTTAGTTTGTTTGTTTTGTTGTTGTTGTGTTGGTGAAATTGAGACCAAGAGAACAAAAAAAGCCAATAAAATGTTTACTATCATTGGCTATGGTGATGTTATTTATTCTCCGTCTACTTAAATGGCCGTAATAATTTGCCAGGTAATTTACAACAACAAGAAAACTGTTTTTGTCGTTTTGATTGCCCTAAGTATTTGTATGTGAGCATTCGATGTTCGATAGTATTTGAAGTTATCGCTTGTTTTTTTTTTCTAAAGCTTTAAGACTGGACGATGATGATGTTCAAATTGAAAACATACACACCTGAGTGTGTCTGAAGGCCAGCAGAATGATGATCACAGCTTCCACAACCAAAGAGACAAACCAAATCTCAAACGACTTTTGAAACATGATTTGAACCTTTTCTCCTCCTTTGAAGAACTGTGAAATTGGACAATTTATTTGAAATTGTTTCAAATGTCGACAGGTTAAAATTGAAAGGTCTGATTTTCTTTTTCTCTTGGTTGATGGTAAATCACACAATGGTCATAAGATGGTTAGTCCTCTTAGAAAAAGAGAAAGGGTCAACAACACTTTAAAATATTTAAATGGTCAGTCTATATGTGTGTGTGTCCATGTCATTCATGGCGCTTAAACTTCAACCAATTCTACCAATGCAAAAAAATCCATAAAAAAACATTTTAAACATTTTAAATTTGATTTTAGAAACGGAAAAAAAAAATTTCCATAGAAAATATACACTCACAGATTGAAAAATCGATTTGAAGAGCTTTGTAGCTTTTTTTTCTAGAAAAATTTTCAGGTTTCAAGGGTATTTTTTGTTTTTGAAAAGCTTAAAAGGGAGCTTAGAGCTTTTTTTTTTTTTTTAAATATCACACCTCACAAGTGCATAGATTTCAGCCTATAGGCACTTCAGCTTTAGCTTCTCTGGCTTGACTGGCTTGAAAGCTTAACTTGATTTTTTTTTTTTTGAATGCTCATTCATATTGAAATTGAACGATTCATGGCATAAAGAAATTATGAATTATTTATTCTATTTTTTCCATTTAAAAATCTTAAATCTTTATGATGATGGTAGATAGGTAGAGAATGGAAGAAACTGAATGAAAAAAAATCCATTATGTGGACACACACACACCGAGACCATCACACACTAGAATCTTTAGTTTAAAAAAACTTTTTACAATTATTTTATCTTTATCATAAATAATTTCTCTCCAATCCTCCATCACCACGAAAAAAAAAATGGAGAATAAAATTCAATTAACATCTACTCAAAAAATGAATGAAATATGATTGTTTGTTTGGCTGGCTGGCTAAAGTTCACAGCTGGAAGTTTAATTCATATTCGTAGAAAGCATCTTCGATATCGTCTTCGTCCTCATCAAAATCAAATCAATCAGTAGCTTCGTGAATGGTGTGTGTGTGTGTGCATGTAAAGCTATGTGGCTTACCGTGAACGCCAATCGTTTGGTCAAACCAATCGGTCAGACTGAACAAAAATTTCCATTTAAAACTACCATCGAGAAACTACCAAGAGAAAAATTTAATTCTTTTAAAATAAAAATTCATTTAAAATCAATTACCTTTTAGTTTTGAGTTTGTAATCTGAAAAAAAAAATTTCAATTAAAAAGGCATTAAATGGATTTTATTTATTTTTTTCCCCAAAAACTGAGTCTCGATAGAATCGTTAATGATTATTATAATGGTGATAATTTAAATTTTTTGGTTTTTGTGTAATATGATCATCAAACATCGTCACGAAAAATCGAATGTTTTCCATTCCAATATCGAGATAACGAGATAAAACGAGTAGAGAACAAAAAAAAAGCTTTTAAAAAATCAATTTCTCAACAAAAAAACATTGAGACAGAGAGAGAGATAAGGCGTTTAGTTTTTTAGGCGCTAGCAAAGCCTTGCAATGCATCAAAGATATCTTTTTAAAAAAAAATTAGCTGAATCTGATGGATTGACTTTCTCTCTGGTGTTAGTTAATTTTCTGATCTTTTTTTTTAAAAAAGTCAATGTTTAAGAAAAATTACAATTTGTTTTTTTTAGTGTTTAAATGTTTTTTTTTTGGCTTCGTTTGATGTGTTTCGTGTGTTTGATTAGAATCGTTTTCATTTCTTTCGCTGTTATCAAAAATCAATTACAAGAGATTAAATTACAACATTCATTTCATTTGAAGAAGGAATGGAGAAAACACAAGACATGTTTCTTTTAATTTTCTTTAAGTTTTCTTTAAGAAAAAGAGAAAACGATTGTGACGATTGAAATTTTAAATGCTTTTTTTCCTATTGGAATCCATATGATCATTTGATGACATCCCATTCTGACATTTGACTCTCTGTTGCCAAAACATCAGTTTTTTTTTGTTAAAATTTCCAAAGGTCAAACTGGGTTATTGGTCGAGCAATTGGAATTCACAGAGTTTTGATTGAAATGAGAAAATGCAAAAAGGCAGTTTTCTCCAAAGTTCTTTTAAAACAGAAATTTATTCTTAATCAAACTAAAACTTTAATTCAATTAAAACACCAAAGTGTTGTTTTATGATCCAGAAAAGTTTCTAAAACTTGGAACAACCAATAAATGGACGATTGATGGAACAGACTATAGTTCAGGGGTGGCCAAGACGTCGACCGCGGTCGACCGGTCGACCGCGACGGTTTTTGAGGTAGCCCGCAAAGTTAATTTGATTTTATATAATTGAAAATCTTAATCTAAATTTGCCTCAATATTTGAAAAAAAATAAATTTATAATGAAAGCCATTACATTAATTCTTATGAGCACAAAAAATCAATGCCTGTGGAAATAGATTTTTAAAAATATTCAAATTTTGCATTGATATCAGGTTAGCGCCAGTAGTATGAAAATCTATTAAGAAAAACAGTTTTTTCAATTAACACGAGCTACGTACAAATTTTATTTCTGCGAGCTATCTTTCCTGCAGCTATCTTTTCTGCAGCTAGCAGTTCTGCCAACATGCTATTCGACCAACATGCTATTCGACCAACATGCTATTCGACCAACATGCCGTTCGACCATCTTGTTTTCGACCAAAAGGCTGCACACGCTTAAAAATCATTAGTAGAAGAATCGAAAATTGTTTTAAAATTTCTCATCATATTTAAATAGTTTTATATTTATTGTATAATTTCAACAATTGATCACAATTTAAAAACAAAATTTGTATTTATCAACCAGTAAGTTCATATTAGATTCATAAATTTAAATTTTACCACATTTATCGATTCATAGGATTCTCATTTATTCAAAGTTTTTAATATTCAATTCTATCATCTCAGAATGAATGAATCCAATACAGCTCGTAAAAAGATGAAAACTTATCATTATCATAGTGAATGGGAAGAAAATTATTTTTTCATTATGGTGAAAGATAAATGTTTGTGTTTGATTTGCAATGCCACTGTGGCTTTACCCAAAAAAGCTAACGTTGAAAGACATTATTCAACAATTCATAAAAACTACAGTGAAGTTTATCCTCATGGTAGTGCGTTAAGGAAAAACCAAGTTCAAAAGCTAAAGAAACAATTTAGCTCTCAACAAAGCAATTTTTTCAATTATAATACGAGCTCTAAAATTGCTACAATTGCTTCATTAAATGTTGCTGATATTTTAATTAAGCATAATAAACCGTTTCAAGATGGAGAAGTATGGAAAGAGGCTTTTATTAAAGCCGGTGAAGTCTTGTTTCAAAATTTTAAGAATAAATCGGAAATTTTAACATCAATCAAAAATATGTCACTATCTCGCAATACAGTGATGCGCCGGACGGAAACAATTAGTGATAATCTTGAAGAAATTTTACGAGAAAAAGTTGATGAATGCGTTGCATTTTCACTTCAATTTGACGACTCAGTTGATTACATTGGAACGGCTCAATTATGTATTTTCATTCGAATGGTTTTTGACGATATGTCGGTTACAGAAGAATTATTGACAATCATTCCTATGCAGGGGCGCACTAGAGGACAAGATGTGTTTGATTCTTTCAAAAGTTATGTGGCTCATAAAAATCTTCCAATTTACAAATTGGTTTCAATCACTACTGATGGAGCTCCGTCAATGGTTGGCATCAAAAATGGCTTTATTGCTTTGTGCAAAAATGATGAAGATTTCCCAAGTTTTTTAGATTATCACTGCATCATCCATAGTCAAGTGCTTTGCTCAAAAGTGCTCAATTTCGACCACGTGATGAATATTGCATTCAAAATTGTCAATTCTATAAGATCCAAAAGTCTTTCGCGTCGCCAGTTTCGGGCTTTTTTAGAAGAATGTGGCGATGAACATGTCGAATTGTTACTTCACACGGATGTTAGATGGTTAAGCCGTGCTACATTTTTGAAAAGATTCAGAGAACTGTTGCCTCAAATTTGCTTGTGTTTGAAAAATAGAGGCGAATCCTATTCTCAGTTAGAAAATAAAAAATGGCTACTTGATCTAGCCTTTTTTTGTGATATTACTGAGAAACTTCATAATTTAAATTTACAACTTCAAGGGAAAGATAAATCAATAATAGACATGATGAGTAATTTGAAATCTTTTGAAGAAAAACTCAAAATTCTTGCCGAGCAACTAAAAAAAAAGAACTTGAGACATTTCAAAAATCTCCTTGATGAATCAGAAAATAAAATTAATTTAATACCTGAAGAATACACTGAAACAATTGAAAAACTTTTGGAAGAGTTTCAGAGAAGATTTCATAAGCTGATTCAAATTCAAGATATTGGAAACTTCTTGCTATGCCCATTCAATGAAAGCTTTCAAGTTGAAGATATCGCCCAAAAGCTAAGCATGTTTTTGGGATCAACAGACTTAGCAGGCATAGAAGAAGAAATTATAAATCTCAAATGTGATATTACCCTCAAATCAATATTCCCAAATTGCGATTTTTTCAAAATGGTTCAAAAAACCAAATACCCTAATATTTGGTTATGTATGATCCATATGAAAGCTTTTTTTTGGGTCAACCTATCTATGTGAAACAGCGTTTTCTTTCATGAATGAGATAAAAACTAAAAATCGATCAAAACTGACAGATAAGCATCTAGAATCGTGCTTGAGAATAGCATTGACCTCTTTCACGACAAATTTTGAAAAGCTAGCATCAAAAATTCAGTGCCAAGTTTCTTCATGTTAATCGAAAACAATATTTTGTAAATATTCTAATAAACAAATATATATTTTTTACTAAATCGATAAAAATTTTGAAAAAGTAGCCCGCAGACTTTATTTTGAAGAAAAGTCGCCCCTGAGAGATAAAAGTTTGGCCACCCCTGCTATAGTTGAACCAACACGTGACCACACATTCATAAACCGTGTGTAACTAGTAAAAAAAAAGTTCCCAAGTCAAAAATTAAAATATGAACGAGGCACGTTTTTTAAATATTTTAAGAGAATAGATTTTTTTTTTTTTTGATTCTATCATCATCAAAATCTGGTTCATCTGGTTCCCAAGAATCCACTTGACGCGTGGATGTGAGAATAGTTTTGGGTACACTTGTGTGTGACTCGAGAGTCTATTTACATTTGCTGTTTCCAGCCGATTTGAACAGCTTGAAAATGATTGAAACCAAGCTCAATGACAACAGCACGCTAACCGACCATAGGGACCATTTTGACTGTTCCCATCAAATCTGACTTTCATTTTTTTGTTGTTGAATATATTCGGTGGTTCTGAAATTCATGGGAAAATTAATATCTAGCAGGCGTTTTTTTTTTTTTTGGCTAATACTTTGCTATAAATAAAAATTCAATAATAATCAAACAAGCAAACACATAGCTTAGATTGGAAAACAGATACGTTAAAGTGTGCGCGAGTAAAAATTGACTAGGGACCTATGGGCCGATAATAGAATAATACTAGTCCGATCAGTGTGGTTTCAATATCTGTGTCAGTATATTTGAAAAGTATCAGAGTTTTTTCCTAGGGCCCTATTTTCTATGGTCAAACTTGTTACTAAAAAAAAAAACCTAGAAAATATCGAGTTTATTCGGGCAATCGGTCATTTTTTTTTTGGCCTAAAAATCACAATGAAGTGATTTCTAATTTTCTACAACGAAGGAGTGGCATCATTAAAGTTTTCTTTAAAAAAAAAAATATTTAATAATGATAAACGTCAAACAAGAGGAAGAACGTGAACAAGGACCTAAGAAATTCGAATTTGGTTTTCTTTGGCTATAATGATAGGTTTCGATACCATTCAAGATCATTATCGCGCTTAGGTTAGGTACTCTTTATTTTTTTCCTATGTTGGTGTGATAACTTGGCTTAACTTGCTTGATTGTTTGATTGGCTTTCCTGATCGACAAACTGGAAAATAATTTTTTTTTTATTTACTTTGGGTAAAAAGAGCCAGAGAGAAAGGCCAAAGTTGAATGGGCGAAAAAATTGCCTCGATATGCACGGTTGATGAATGAATACGGGAATGAGCTTGGCTTGCACACGAGACCTAGGGTTGTACAGAGAAACAAAATTTTCTTCTTCATTTGTAAATCATCGTCTTTGTTCGAAGTTCAAAAGTTCGTGCACACTTGATGATGAAAATGCTTTCGAGAAGTTTTTATTTAATTTTGTGATTTATCTTAGCCTTTGACATGACTTGATCTGACCACCACCATCAAGCAGACAACCAGTTTAAAGAAAACCCCTGCCAAAGTGTTGGGCAAGGTCGGAGTGAACGGGAACTGAATGTCAATGTGTTGTGTCGACCGAAATCACCACCACCATCATTAGAAATATCGTTTTTCGTTTCACTCCCGCGCAAGCTTGATGGCCGAGAAATGGCCAAATTGTCATGAACCATGATTATGATGATGATGATGATAGAAAAATTAAATACGGACATTTTCTTAAAAAAAAAAGAAACCTGTATTTACGATTATTTTCACTGAAAAGAGGAAAAAAAAATTGAATTTCTTTTTTCTTCTTATTCGTATCGGGCTTTTTAAGTGTTGGTAATAACCTGCGAAAAAATCTTTAAAGATTAGCGTTGAATAAATAAAATTTTAAACAACAACAAAAAAAACTGAATTTAAGCCGTCGTCATCCTTAATAATGATAAGGCTATATAGTTTTGTGCAGAAATTTTTCTAAAGACTTAAAATTTAAGACGGGCCTGTTCTCTTGTTACCAAACGAAATCTAGTGTTTTTTGGAAACGAGGAGAGTTTTCCTTTGAAACTGCACCCAGCCAGAAAAAAAACAAGCGGTAAACAACAAACAACAAGCCTTAGTTAGCTTAGGACAACCAAGACGAAAAATAAACGACGTCTCAATAATAAATAATAAGAAGAAATTTGTTGAAAAAACACTAGCCCAAAGTGTTTTGACAGAAGCCTAAAAAAAGAAAAAAAAATTAAAAGATTTGTTTGCGTTCGTTTTTTTTTTTTTAGGTCTCTTTCAGAGATAGCTTCTTCTTGTGCCAGAGAGCTGAAGCCGCTTATTTTTGGCTTGTGTTAGGTCCTCCTAGGCTGTCCTAGGTTTGTTTTACAACTTTTTTTCTCGTTCGAAATTGAACCATAAACAAGAACATTGTGTAAAAAAAAAATGTTTTCAGACAAACAACAAATAGAAAAACAAATAGAAAAGGCCATAAAAGATTTGAAATCAATGTTCTGTACCCGAACTGTAGTTTCTGATGATCACTGTGTGTGTGTGTGTCACCCATGATCATGATAATTATCGTTGTTTGATGACCGAATCGTGGTATCCTATTTCAACACAAAATGGTTCAAGTTTTTTCTTGAAAAATCCTATAGGAAAACCGTGTTTTCTTCAGATGATGAAATTATTTGAAAATTTCAATTGTTGAAAAATTCAAAGTAAAAATTCAATTATGGACACAAGTATATAAAAAAACGCTTTGAAACGTCAAACAGTTTGTATCAGAAGTATTCGAGAGGGTTTGTAACTCCAAAAAAAAAAAAAAATATAAAAAAATGAATGAAATAATCGATTTTTTACGAACAACCAACCGTTCAGCTGTTCGTGGACAAATTCAAACAGGATCTACACATTTGTTTGCTGTTTGTAACGAGCTTGGTTCGATCTATTTGGTCAACAATCAAGGTTCTGTATTGCGTAAGGCTAACGTTCAGGGACATCGGGACATCAACGTGAACAGACCAATCATGATCATGACAGAAATATTGCACTCTAATCAACCTACAGTGACAATCTATTTGAGAAACAATGCTACGGTATCGATGATGTATTGTCACCGTATATGTCATACTCTCCGTGCGACAACATGTCAAAAAATTTGCTTGATTGGACCAACCGGTGTGTCATTCAACGATCCAGCCATGGAGACTGATTTTTTCTCAATGATGTCATCTGATGACTTACGTCAAACGAATTTCAATTGGTCATTACCAAGATACTATCATGATCTATTCGATGAAGACGAAATCGAGCTTTGTAATGAAAATTTTCGAATTCGTGCCAGTGGTCATAAGCATTACATTTACATAAACCCCAATAAATACCGTTCCGATGTTCGATACCGATCTAATGATTGTGATTCGATTCGAACATTAGAATCGTTGGTCGACACTTTAACCAAGTCCTGATTGATTTCTAAGTCAATAATTTCGAAGATAAATAGAAAAACTTGAAAAAAATATATATATTAAAAACAAAAGAAACAAAAAAACATCATCCTTCTAACAGGTGAAGTACCTGGTCGTGTTTAGATTGAGCTGTTTTGAAACATTCAACACCATTTTTTCATCGATTGTTGCAAAAGTTTCGTCAGTTTTGGCGATTAAATAGCCACTCAGTTCACAAAAGGCAAGATTTATGTGAGCGTTGTCTTTCAAACCAAATCTTGGTTCCACTAACCAGATGAACAATCTGATGGAATTAGTTTTGGTTCGAGTTAAAAACAAGTTATGCGCAATTTGGCCACTTGAAAAACAAAATTCGATTATTTTCATTGTTCTCTTGACTATTGCCATGATAGAATGATCATCAAATTGTGTCAATTCAAATACAATAGCTGGTGTTGGCCAATCCAATAACAGACCATTTTCTATGGGTAAATCTTCAATGATCAATCGATATTCAAAGTAATAGATATGCCAATGAAGATGATTCACAGAAGCCATGGCACCAAGAGAGTTGAATCCTAAACGCATTGAACAACTATCAGAAAAGCTAAGCACACTGATGGCCAAAATTAAAGAATCTTCGGTCAAAACCTAGAAAGAATCGTTAATTAAAAATTGAAACAAAAATATAATAAAAAAATATAATAACCTGTGGTGAGCATCGATTAAGAAAAGGCACCAACAATGAAGAACAATAGGCGAATGGACTTTTGTTTACTAAAACAGTGGCTTCTAAAGGAGCGTCCCGCAGCGAAAAATTCAATTTAAGCACAAACAAAATCTCTTTACGATCAACTTTAGTAAAATTGAACTTTTCCGGATTGAATGGCATTTTCAATGAGGTCATACCGTCCGGAGTACGACGAATACCTGGGCCACGACCTTTTATTAAAGCAGCAACGAACCGATATCGATCCATGGATATGATGCGGATTGGTAAACTATTGGGAGTGATTCCATAAGTGAGAGCTCCAGATTCCATGGCTTTAACCCACCGAGATTTGAATTCTTGATCAAAAATCGATTCACCATCACTTGGATTTGGAATGTAATCTTTTTGAGTGAAAATAAATGATGAAACTGAATCTTCACGATGAGCTGTTACTGTTGATTGTTCGGTTTGATTTTTCATTTTGAAACAAATAGAAAAGATGAGGAAAAGTTTTCGACAACCGAGTTGTTTCAATCCGTCAACAAGTTTAGATTTTTCAAGATAATCATTATTAAACGTCCACGTAGGTACGTATGAAATTAAAAAGCACTAGGAACGTAATTTCGAATCGAAAAATGCATACAGCTGAATATTAGAATCCTACAGCTGGCGTATCTCAAAAAACAACATACTGTTTGTCCCGCTATCTAGTATCTAAAATACGAAAAATTTTAAAGTTTAAAAATTCGGAATTCTTATTTTGCATGAAATCCAAGAAATTGCTAAATATAAAAAATTTTTAAAATAAAAACCTTACTTAATCTACAGATATAGTTTATAATTTTTGTAGTCTTGTAGCTTACGACCATATCACGTTGAGCACACCGGTTCTCGTCCGATCACCGAAGTTAAGCAGCGTCGAGCCGAGTTAGTACTTGGGAGGGTGACCACCTGGGAACACTCGGTGTCGTAAGCTTTTTGTTAGAAATTTTTTCAAATTTTTCGAAAACCCTTAATGTGTTTTATGTCATATACAAGTTTATGATGATGATGGAACTTTTAAAATTGACCACTTTTCGAGTAAAATTTTTTTTTTCGGTCAATTTAGCCGAAAAAACATATTGACCGATCAAAAAATCAGAAAAATTAAATTCCAATCTGAACCAAAAGAAAAAAAACAACAAAAAGCTTACGACACCGAGTGTTCCCAGGTGGTCACCCTCCCAAGTACTAACTCGGCTCGACGCTGCTTAACTTCGGTGATCGGACGAGAACCGGTGTGCTCAACGTGATATGGTCGTAAGCTGAGTTACAATAAGTAAATACTGAAGTTTAAACAAAGCTATAATGATATTTATTTTAAAACAAATTAAATGAAAATCTATTAATGTAAAATGATTAAAAATGGTTCTTCTGAATGTACTTTCAAGTTTTTTTTTTTGAAATTTTGACAAATTTTCACATTAATGAAATTAGATATAAACTGTATGATAATAATAAACAGCGGAAAACCCAAGGATATTTAATAGGAATCAATGAAATGACGTCCAAAAAACTGTAAATTGAGATTTCAATGTTGATAAATTTAGTTCAACTGCTGATGATTATGATAATTTTTTTTTCACAACGATCAAATAACGATTTGTATTTTTTTTGAAGCAAAAATTATTTTGAAACAAACAGACAAAGAAATATTCGAATATTTAAAAAAATTTTCGTTAGTGAAAGGACCAAGCTTTTTGGGTCATTCTATTAGTAATAGAATTGATAAACACCACCAAATCCTTGATACAATTTTGGAGCTTGCATTTCGAATTTTCGTTGACTTTCGGTTATGCTAGTAAGCCTAGATGAGAAGAAAATCCTTATTATTAGAGAAAAAAATTTGAAAAACCGAATTACCTATGTTGAGAGATAAGAAAAACAAGAAAATTAAGAATCATTTATTAAAACTGAAGAGATTTGATCAATAAACGAAGGAGAATACATCATCGATCCATACCCGTTTCCACCGTACCCACCATATCCACCGTATCCGCCTCCATAGTTGTCGCTGTAGCCATTTTCACTAAAATAAATCGATAAATCTCTTGTTTTAGTTTAGTTTCCATCCCAAGAAATACAAACTTTTGAATGACAAATATTTTTGGTGCCATCATTAGAAATGGCAACAGTTTCTTGAGTTTTTTCTTCAGTTTTTTCAATTTTTTGGCTTCAGCGAAAAAACTTGAAGTTTGCGATGTTGTCTTCAAACTGGCTACAAATGTTTTCTGCCTCGAGTCAAAATTTTGCGAAGATTTTGTATTGGAAGCAAATATCGGTTCATCATTGAAACTATCATTCAATAGAATCTTTATCATCGATACGATCAACAATAATGTGAAACAATTTCGCCAAAGTTTATTGATCGATACAAAAACCAAACAAGACGATAACGGAATCTGATGATTAGTAGCGATGGTCATTTTCATTCCCAAAATAATTGGAAAATTCTGGTCACAAGGTTGGAAACTCTTGAAACTTTTTCTATGGGAACATTTTTTTTACATGTTAAACATTTATTTGTTTTTTTTCTGACCAGAATTTAGTTGAATCAAAACTACAAAATAAAAAAAACTTGAAAAAATGATTGCTCTGGAAAATATGTTTTTTAAATACTTTTTTTCGGTGATCAACTTATGGATCAAATTTTAAGAAATAACAAAAAAAATGTCTCTGTCATCCTTTCAAACTTTTTCCGGATTTTCTTGCTGTTTCATTCAAAACTGAAATTGAAAAAAAATTTGCCAGTCTGTTTGGTTTGATGACCGATTGCAAATTTTTTCGTGTCATCATTCAAATGAAATTGATGAAAATTTTTGAAATCGTGAGGTTAATATTTTGACGGTAAAAGTTGAAAGATTGTTGAGTGGCTTGATTTTTTTTGAAAAAAGAAACTGAATAAAAACGAAGTACCCTTGACTTATAAAATAAAATTAGAAAAAATCAAGTCAAAGTATCAAGTTCAGGCCCGAAAAAAATGAAGATTGAATTACTTGACAAACTTGGCCTGGTTGATTTAATTTCAATGCGGATAAAATTCAAGTTTTTTTAGATAATCAAAAAATGGAGTAACTTGATGATTGACAAAATTTGCTTGACAATCGTTTTGTTTTACTCGAAAACACAATAGCTCCTCTGTTTTTGATAGTTTGATGAAATAATTTAAATTCAATAGATTTGGATGAAATTACAAATCAACGATTATAGATTTGATGTATCAAATATGTTTTTTCCCAAATTAAAACAAGTTTCATAGCAAAATAATGTCGTATTAATGCTTTTTTTAATGATCATTTAAACATTTAAACAACAAACATGTCTAAACGGATTGAACGAGAGCTACAACAAATTGATTCAAAATCTCTTTACAAGAAAAAATTGAAAAAATCACCTGAAGATATGTCCGAGCCAATTTTGTTGGTCGCCACAAGTATCGAGAAAAATGATTCCGAACAATCATTGCCTGGGATGGAAAGAAAAATTGGTCCGGAAAGCATGAAAGTACCACCAAATAGCCCAATGGGAATGATGTGGAATGAACCTCACTCAAACGATCCTTTATTCCCGCGTTCAGCTCCTCATTTATTAGTACCTCAAGTTTTGTTTACAAGAAATAAAAAACTAGAATCTTCCGACAATCAAACCGACAAAGAAGAACAATTAAACGATGACGTTGAGAAAACGGTGATTGTCGATGTTGAAAGCAATAAAAACCGATTTTCAAGAATTTTGAAACATGTCAACCAGAAAAAAATGCTTCGAGATCGTAAATTATTGTTTGGATCTCAAGATTCATTGGAAACTCAAATGGAGATGACTCAGGAGAAAAAACGGCGAAGAATCGATAGAATAAAGAAATCGAAAAAATTACTTCTAAAATATCAGATTTATGAATTTTTAAAACGACCATCAAGTTTTTGTTCGACTTTGTATCATGCCTTGGCATTCATTTTAGTGATGGCTTGCCTAGTGGTTTCTGTTTTACCACAAACTGGTCCTCTAGTTCAAAAATACGGTGGAAAAGCGATGATATTAGATTTTTTAGAGAAATTAGTGTTACTTTGGCTATCCCTCGAATATTTGCTTCGGTAATAAATTTTGACCAGAAAAAAAACCATTAATTCAATTGTTTTTTGCATAGACTTTGGGCTTCAGAATGTCGTCCCATGTACACTGGATTGATGGGAAAATGGCGGTTCTTCATAGCACCCGCTCATTTGATTGACATTTTTGTCATTATTTTATCAACAATGGTGATGCTCTGGCCTCATGAAGGTCATGAAGTTTTTGCTTTCCGTGCTTTCAGAGGTTTTCATCGATTTTTTCAGATAATTCAAAATATTATTGTTAAACGACAACTTCGACCTTGGCGTGTGTTTTTGTCCGTTCTGTACGATCAACGGGAACAATTGATGATCATTTTCTATTTAGAAATAATAATTTTTTCGTTATACGCTTACCTGGGTTTTCTTGTCGAGCATCAGAACAACGATATGCTGGATTCGGTGGGAGATGCTTTTTGGTGGAGTGTAAGTTGGAAAAAATAGTCTTTCTGATTGAACTGTTCAATTCAATTTTAGATAGTTACATTGACAACAGTCGGTTATGGAGACAAGGTGCCCATCACATGGAAAGGAAAATTGATTTCTGCTTTGTTCATTTTGTTTGGATTCTGTATGTTTGCCTTGCCGGCCGGTATAATCGGCGCTGGTTTAGCGCTAAAAATCGAAGAACTTGAACGCAGTCGACAACGTCGAAAAAGAATAAATGCCGCCGCTCGGCTTATACAAAAAGCTTGGAAGTGCTTCAAAAACAATCGTTCGTTTGAAGAGTTGAGTGTATACTTCTATCACAAGCCTCAAGACAATAAGATTAACAAGGTCCGAGTTTTCGAGAGTCTTAGTCAAGCGTTCTTGTCGAACGTTCAGTTTCAAATGGCTAAATCGAACTTTAAACAAATGACACGATCAGTTGATCTTCAAAACGTCATAGAGTCTTATCGATATGGACAGATGGATATTTTCTCCAAACTGAAACAACTAAACTCCTCGTTAAACATTGTTTTAAATAAGATGGTTGTTATGGAACAGGAACGTATAAAATCCATTGAAAAATTGAAAAATACAATCCAAAAAATCTCAAACACCGAACCAATATCCAAACCTGGAACAACAATGATTCGAGCAGAGAACAGTACTTGTGTTATAAAAACAGTGGGCGAACACTTCCAACAACAATCCCTAAATGAAAAAGAATATTCCAATTTTGAAAAAATTGGCGAATCTCAAATTTTCGACATTATCCACTTTTCCGATGATAATCAAAAACCACTTCGACCAGATTTTGAGAATGAGAAAACAATCAGAAAACGAACCAGCCATTCAGAATCGCCAAGAAAAAGCTATTCTGAATAAAATACAACATTAAACGGAAATTTAATATAAAAAAAATTAAAATCATAATTTAATTTTTTACAAATTAAAAAAAAAGTTTCAAAGATTCTGTTAACGGTATTTGCCCGTGTGTTACAAGACATTTTTCGTATTTACTCTTATTTATTTAAAAAAGAAATTTATAAAGTGAGATCCAAACATTTGTTATAAAAAAAAGAATAAGTTCAAGTCAATTTTTCCGTGATGAAGCTATGGGCTAAGGCTTGCGAAGGTGTCAAACGACGTGACGGATCAAAAACAAAAATCTTATCTAACAAATCTTTGAGCTGGTGAACTTTGCGCGCCAATGATTCAGTCAATTGTTGACCAGCAACTAATTCCGATTGCAAATCTCTGGTGGGAACTATATGCGGCATTGTAACAATTTTATGTTTCTCTGTTACACGATCGATATCCTGATATAGGAAACTATAATCCTGATCAAAATGCTTATCACGAAAAGTTCCTTTGCGAATGAGACGATTGGAGAACTTTCCCCTCAAATCCATGAAAAACTTCAACATTTGATTATTGTTTTTGCCGGAGAACATAATTTTACCAGTGTACATTTCGTAAAGCGTACAACCCACCGACCACATATCAATGGCATGATCGTATGGACAACCCAAAACTGAAACAAAATAAATACAAAAAAAAACAATTAGTAAAAACATTTTTAGCATGGAGAATTAATAAATTATCTTAAAAAAAAAACAGTAAAAGTTCGGTAAATTGAATGGAATCGTTTGGTCGCAAAGACGGAAATTCTCAAACATCCAAAAAACGATGCCTATTAATTTGAAAAAAAAAATTATTAAAAATATTTGGATTCAAAATCTATAAATTAAAGGAAAAACTTGCTCACAGCAAATCACGAGTCTCCGAAAATGATACTTTTCAAAAACTAGAAAACAAATACAGAGTTAAAATTTTTCAATAAAACAAAAAAAACCTTAAATCAATTAAAACTTAATCTACCATGTGTGAATGGAAATGAGGATGGATGTATACTTTGAAAACTTTTAAAATAAAAAACAAACTTTTGAAAAAAGTGACGAGAAGGGCTGCTTGTCGTTGCTGCTTCTCCAAATCAATTGTTTCAACTCTGGAAAATAAATTTCTTCAAATCGACAAGACTGTGAAAAAAAAACAAAAGCAGTATGAATCATGTTTCAAAAGTAATCCAAAATTAAAATTCTAACTAATATTTCAAAATTAACCCGAACTTTTACCGTTTTTTCAAGACCTAAAAATGGAGAAAACTTTATCCCTTCCAAACTTGAATTTGGAGAAGAATAAATTCAGTCAAAAACTTACTGATTTCGGGAGCACGATAAAATCTGCTTACTAAATATGGGGTTATATCATTGTCTTTCAAATAAGAAGCCGAGCCAAAATCGCATAACTTCAAAATGGTTTTTTTTTGATTGACCTAATTGCAAAAAACTTTTGAAACAAACGCAAAACATTTTCAATAACTCACCAGAATATTATCTGGTTTCAAATCAGCATGCAACACCGAAGTTTTCTTCAACAGTCGTAGCGCCAAAAATAGTTGATGAGCATAGGAACGAACTGCATCAATGTGAAGACCGACATCTTTTCCGTATTTTTTCAAAACTTCCCTGAGATTCATGGACAGTGATTCAAAAACTAAACATAAATGCTGTCGATGATAGAAATGAGTGAACAGTCGAACACAATGATATTTATCATCCGGATCAAATGCATTGAGACATTTTAGAAATTCTAATTCCTTCAAACCAGTCTTATGCCTAGAAAAAAATATTAAAACTTTTATCCAAAGATTATTAGAACATACATCACTTCATTATTTCTTATGATTTTGATGGCAACCTCTTGCTGATTTTTAGTTTGATCCCTAGCACGTACAACATTGGAGAAAACACCTTGTCCAGTGAAGCCATAAACAGAATAGCGATCATCTAGTAGTTCCCCGATTCGAATTCCTTAAAATAAAAGAATTTAAATTCAATGAATAGATAGGAAAATGGTTTAATACGATAATATCCTTCGGCGTCATCCCAATTATCAATTAAATGCAATTGATTAGAATTTTTAGAAGAATCCTGAAACCTAGAGCTATCGATTTTTGAAGAAACAAGGTTATCGTCTTTCTCATCAGCGAACATGTCGAATTTTTGTGGACGTTTGTTTTTTTCGTCTGGGATTTTAAGATTATCAGTTTTTCCATTGAGGTTGTTTTTTGAGGTTTTATTATCTTTAAGAATGGCTTCAAATGTAGTGGGTCCCGTCACTTGATTTTGATTAACATTCGAAGATATTGATGACAATAGAGATTCTTCATTTTCTCCATTTTTACTTAATGCCTCTGATAGATTTGAATCATTACAATTTGAAAAGTTCGTATGCTCATTAGAAGTTTCCACAGGATTTTTCTGCTGTATTTTCATCAAAAGCTCTTGTCTTTGACGACGACGTCGTTCGATTTCTTGCTCTTCATCATTTTCATCTTTCAGGTCAATATCTTCATCATCATCATCATCATCATCATGTTCTTCGCCTGAAGAACGATCTTTGAAACGATCGAATCTTGATGATGAAACACGTTTTGTATGATTTTTGGAATCACTTGTTGTTTTAAAAGAATTTCTATCTCTATTATAATAATTTCTATCATCACGACTAGGATAAGAATATCTATTATTGCAAAAAAAAAAATAAAAAATTGCTCATATAATTGAAATATAAAAAAAACTCAAAAAAATTACCGTGATCGATCAACTCTTCTAGAACTTTCGTATTCATTTTCTTTGTAATCTCGATCATGTCTACGATATCGATGATCGTCATGCGATCGTTCTCTCGATAACCGACGATGGTGTCTGGATTGAATTTCTTCATGTTTACGTTCATGTTGATGACTTCGAACATGATAATCATCTCGATTATACCGTTCATCACGTGAATATTTTGAATCATCATGCTTCGGGCGATGAGCTGGACTAGGTGAAGTTAGATGAGAATATCTGCTCTCTTTGAAATCAGGTTTCAAATCTCGGTATTTTATGGATTTTTCTTGATTAACTGAATTTTCAGCAATTTGATCTTCAGAACTTGTTTGAAGATTATGCTTAGACCTTTTATGTGATTCTTTATCAGTATGATGATGATGATGATGTTTGCACTTTTTCTTTTTTTTCTTAAAACTCTTCTCGTGATCTTCGATTTCATCATTACGATTTCTTTTTTCTTTTTGTAGAATTTGAGTTTTATCCAGTTTTGTAGAAATTATCTCTTTTTCATTAGAATTCTTCGCAGAATTTTTATCTATTATAATTTTTCCATTTTTCGATGATGATTCTCTATTGTTATTGTTTTTCTCTTTCAAATTATCAGTGTCACTTTTGTTTGATTCATCATCTTCATCATTCAAATCTATCGAATTCAATTCCAGATCCAATTCATCGTCTTCGATGTCATCTTCGTCTAGTTTGCATGAATTGAGTTTTGCCATCAGAATAGCTCGTTGTCTCATCAAACGCTCTAGCTCTTCAAGTTCTTCTTTGTTTTCTTGAATGAATTTAACTTTGTCGACCAATTGTTCTTTGCCCAATTTTTCTTCTAGCTCTTCGAGATTGAGCTTTTTCTTTGATTCTTTCTTTTTTACTTTATCATCTTGGCCAAAAACTTTGATCCATTTGTTTCTGACATCTAAATCAGAGCTTGTTTTATTGTCGTTAGCTTCTTTCCGAGCTTCATTAAGAATTTTTATATAAAATTCCAACTTATCAAGCTTGTTCATTTTTTTAAATGAATTTTTTTGAATACTGGAAGAAGAGCTTGATTTTTTAACTTTTGATTTTTTATTTTTTCGAATATTTTCTTTATTCTTATCATTTGCTTTATCGTCTTCCAAAGTTTCAGAAATATCCAGAGGTTCAACATTAGCATCAATAATTTTGTAGGCTGAAAACTTTTTTGCTATCACTTTGTTTTGAAGAGATTCAGAGGTATCTTTTTTTTCAATATTCAACAACTTTTTGGTTTCTTTTTCAGTCATATTTTCAGAATAGATCCATTTTTTGTCAGTTTCAACTTTTCTTGGAACAGGATTGTTATCGCTTATTGAATAAACCCATTTTCGAGTCTCCTGTGGTTTGTTCATATCTGAAAAATGTTTTTTTAAATCAATCATTCGATTTTCCATTTCTTTCCGTTTAGACGAATCAAAATATGAATCTTTTTCGAGATTCTTTTTTCTGTCATATTCGCGCTTATTTAGATCATCATTTTTTCGAGAACGATGCGAATCACTACGCTCTCGTTCGTCCGGTGAACTGTGCGAATGATGAGATTTTTTATTGAAAACAACTTGACTGATTTGGCTTGAAATCCTTGGAGTTTTATAATTGTTCTTGCCACTGAAAAGTTTTAAAAAATTTAGCTATTCAACTTTAACAAATTGAGCATAGCTCACCTCAAATCTGACATGATTTCAAATTTAAAAAAACCGAAATAATTTTTTTGATTTGACAAATAAAGATGATTTTTTTCCTTGTATGTTTTGACCAAGAGCAAAATACCGAATTTCAATGAACCGGTCTCTCAAATGGAATAAAGAAATTGATTTGGCAAACAAAAGAACCTTGTGTGTTGGTTTGTTTTTGTTAGAATTCAATGTGCACGTACTCGATGAACAGGACAACTTTGTGGAAACTCATTGTATTGCCTGAATTTTGTTCGAAGTTCTTAATGGAAATTTTTTTCTTAATTATAGTTTTATCTTTTTTAAGGATAACTTTCACATTATCACAACATCCCAAACCAGCTTAATCAAATTCATTTGATCCTTATCTGATAATTTTTTCTTTGAGCAAGAAGTTTTTATTTGAAATTTGATTTCGCGAAATTTTAGCAAATGAAATACTTAAATTTGATGATGTTTCGAGTCAACGATATCAATCATATAGTCAGAAACCAAGAGCCTTAACTTTTAAACTTCAAGAATATTTTTCTTTTTTAATTATTTTTGTAGAGTTAAAATAGTTGTTTCACCTATCCGAATAAAAATTTGATAATCAAAGGAAATTCATTGGAAAAATATTGATCTCAACCTGAAAGCCATTCAGGCACACAGGCCGTTCAGGCCTAATGCTGCTTCAACAATTTTTTTCCACTCTTGTCTCTGGTATGCCAACTTCAGACTCGCTTGCGGGCTAAGGGACTTCAAATCTTTTACGGCTACGTCTAACACCTGAAAGCCATTTATTCTAACTAATCTCCGGTTATTCTACAATGAATTAATTTTTTTTTTTGAAAATAATAATTATTATTTTGAATAACTAAATTTAATAAAAATTGATTAGAGCAATGATTTGACTCAATGATATTTGAAGAAAAAAAAAATCTTACATCAATAAACTGGTTTTAAAAAATTTCAGCAGCATTTTAATTAAATCGGTTAAACTTGACGATAAATTTTTTCTGCTTCAAGTATGATTTGTATCAATTCAAAAAAAAAATATTGTTAGGCAACTATATGGATTTAAACATTTCATTTGTCTCAAAAACATTTACTCAGATTTATTCAAAATCTATTAACTTGAAATAGTTTTTTTTTTAAATTTTTTTTTTTTTTTTTGTAAAACTTGAGTCAAAAATAATTGAAAATCTGATTACTTTTTGTGAAAAAAAAATCGAAAAATTCTCTGATAATTTTTGAGACAAAATTAATGATGTGACATAACAATGATAACATGGAAACAAACCTTTAAGCAACGTTGTTGTTCAACGTGTCACATTCAAGATTTTTAAAATATGATTAAATAAAAAAAAAAAAGAAAACATAAACAAAATCAAGGTAAAATAAGTTTTTTTTTAACAGAGAAAGAAGGCAACTTTTTCAAAAATGAAATTATTCTTCGATTTGGGATAAGTTTTTTTTATGATTTTTATCAGTTCGTTTCGTTTCTCCTCTGTGATGTAGGCTGGGAAATTTTGTTTATTTCTAGTTCTAGAACATTCAAATATAAATAAAATTTAAATTTAAAAAATTCATTATCATAGATCTCAAAAAAAATGAGTGAGTGGTTGAAGGTTAGTGAAACATCATCGATTCTTTCTTGCTCGAATCGGCTATCAAATCGAAGATTCAATTTTTTATGAAAATTTATAATTTATTGAAAAAATTAATTTTTAGTAAATGTTGTTGGAAAATGTTATGATTATTGAGGATTTTAAAATAACTCAACCAACTGCTTGTTGATTACACAACCAGAAGCTTCATCAATTTTTCCTAAAACTCTCTATTCAGTTTGGTAGAGAAAAACTTTTTTTAGAATTTCTGAAACCTCGACTCATCTATCACGATCATCGATCTTACTTCTGAAAATAATTCCAGAGAATGGCTGCAAAGTTTTTGTTTGATTACTACTAAAACGCAAAAATAAATTAATTTTATGTTGAATGATTTCTGAGAGAGAAAGAGAAAAACTATTTCAATAATAATAAAATAAATAAAATTATTGTAATTTAAAACACTTAGCCAAAATCACCAACCAATCAATGTTTATATGAAACAGAATAGAATTAATCAATCCATTTGTAATGAAAAAATCAATTAAATCTTAAAATTCAGCCTTGAGTTTACTGTCTGTAAGCGATGTTCATCATAAAATCATTACGACGTTCCATTAGAAAATTCGATTTCATCTATTCTTGTCATCTAACAGATAGAGAAAATTATTATTAGAGGCAATCAAATTTAAGATATGTTTTCATGAAGATGGAATAGTTCTGAGTTGTACTATCAATTACCAATTGAAACTCTTGAAATTCATTTAGTTCGTTTTTTTTTCCTAACAAAAGTGTTGAAAACTTAAATTTAAAAAAATAAAATTTTCAAAGTTTTTGTTTCAGAAAAAAAATCAAATAAACACTTTTCAAGATTTTTTTCGCGATAAAATAGCTGTTACCAAGCAAATTGGAACAATCAAATCCAGTAATTTTGTAATTAAAAAAAACCGAAAATTTTTAATTACTAAAATATTCAAAAGAACCATCGATTATATTCTTCTAAAACAAAAAAAAAAAAAATTCGATTAATCAAGCAAAGAAGTTTTTCCAATGAAAATTCTCACTATCCGATCAATGATAGTGAAAAAATCTCGAATCAATTTTCCAAAATCAACCTTGATTTCGATTTTCTAGCTGCTTCTGTTGTGAAGATCATTCTAGTGATTTTGTTATGAGAATTTTTCATTTTTTATTTTTATCAAATAATTTGATTATCTGAATAATTAAACTTTTTTCTCGTCTTCTTGTGTATTATATTGAGAAAACAGTCAAAGAGAGATACAGTTTTTTTTTTGTATTCCAATGAAATAACTCGTTGGTTTTTTGTTGTTGTTGTTGTCTCGTCTTATAAAAGCTCAGAATTTTCCCAACCAAGTCTCATTATTATCGTTTGAAAAACTGTTACAAAAACTTTGAAAAAAAAATTCTTCAAAAATGAAATCATTTGTAAGTTTACCTTTTTGAATTACTTTTGGGTTTAATTTTGGAAAAATTTTCCAAATTTTCAGGTAGCAATCGTTGTGTTGTTTGGCTTGGTTGCCACCGTTTTGGCCACGTATTCGACCGCCAGCTACGGATACATTCCATCATACTCTTCCTACTCTCCAATTGTGAGTTCAGCTCCAATTGTGAACTCAGCTCCATTGTGGGGTGGTTATTCATCCATTGCTCCTCTTAACTTGGGTTATGGTTTGAATTATGGCTCGTATGGTCTTGGTTCATCCATTCTTCCATCGTACTATCCCTACAATACGTATGGAAATTATTGGTATAAAAAATAAAGAAATTGAATGAAGAAATTACAGGGGAGTGCAATCGCTTATTAAAAATTTTGCTGTTGCTGATTGTTGAGTTTAATACTTGACAAAACCAAAACAAACAAAAAACTGCCGATGTTGTTTTATTATTAAAGCTTATTATTATTTTTTTTTTTCAATAATAAAAAAATTGAAAAATCAATTCAAATTCTTGTTTTTTTCCCTTCCCTTTCCTAGATTCTTGTTTTCAAAGTTTTGAGTTAAAAAAAAAAATATTCAAATCGTTCAAAGATTCAATTTCGTTTTCTTCAAATTTTTTTGAATAATTTAATTTGACAGAGAAGATGAAAATCTTTGTTACTTTGTAACCAGGTTAAATTTTTTTTGAAAAAAGTTTTAAAATTCTTTAAATATATCAAAAGCTATGCCATTCAATAGATAGATTCAGTAGATAAGATATAATTTTCCAATGTCTAGCAATTCAACACGAGCTATATTTTTAGTTGCATGTTAAAATGGAAAAATGTTTTTAAAAAAATCGTCGTTCCCTCTTGTTATCGAAAGCTTGCGTTGAATGAATTTTTTTTAATAGAAAAATCATTATTCAAAAAAAAAATGATCGACCTTGGCTATGAATCTCTATCGTCTAGATAAGGATAACATTACGTTAAAGACTAATTTTTTCTTTCTAGATAATATGAAATGACACCAGTTTTTGTAGACTTTATTTTTTTCTCACAAAATATGTAACAGAGGCTATTCGAATAAGTTTTATTTCGAATATAAAAACACAGAGATCTTCCAGCAAAAATTCATCATTCTCGAATTTGAAAAAACATTATTTCTCAACTCGTAAAACTTAAAAAAAAATCAAAATGAAGAGCTTTGTAAGTTTTTTTTTTCTAGGAAAACTAATAACTTGCCTATTTTAGGTTGCCATCATCGTTTTGTTTGGTTTGGTCGCCACCGCTTTGGCCGTTCGAATAATCACTCCAACCTTGTCGGCGGTTCCGATTGTTGACACGGTACCCTATTGGAATACCTATTCGTCCCTTACTCCTTTTTATTCTGGCTATAATTCGATCAACTACCACTCTGTCCCGATTAGCTATTCATCCCTCTCGCCAATCGTCTACAACTCCTGGTGGAAGAAATGAATCAAATCAACCGAAACACAAAAAAAAAAGGAATTGAACATTTGAGCTTGCTATTGTTTTTGAATGTTTTCTAGAGAAAAAAAAAGAAAATTTGTCAATGTTGTTTTTTATTATTACCCAAAGCTTATTATCTTTTTTCTTTTTTTAGTTTTCAATAAAAACTGTTGAAAATTAATCGAAAAACTCAATAGAACAAATATTTGAAAATCATTAAGCAATGTTTTTTGAAAAAACAATCCTTCAAAACAAGGGCCACCAATCAACAACGTTACATGATTTTAAGCCCGCATATTTGAACGAAAAATCCTTGAATATTTCTGAAATGTGAATGGCGTTGCAACATTTAAAATTAAAACTTAAACAGTATATAAATATGATTGAATCAATGAAGCATCTTTAACCAAGAAAAAAAAAATGAATTTTAAAGTCATAAATTTAACGTTTCTCAAGCGTATCGCTAGTTTTGGTTTGTTTTTTGCTACTTTCCTGGCACCGCCTGGACATTCAGTGATTTTGTCAATCCTTGTAAGTTAATAAATGTTTGTCGTCTTTTTTTTTAATAGTCAATCTTCATGGCTGTTAGAAACCTTGGCTGTTAGGACACTATTTTCCACCTTATGGAGTTTTGAGCGGAGGACATTTCGGCGCATTTGGAGAATACCCACATTTAGGTGGTGGAATGAATGGAAACGGTGGCTTTGGAGGCATTAGAAGTCTTAAACATAATGTTCTGAATCATCATCAGAAAGTGTATCATGAAATCGATCATCAGCAGCATAACCTAAACCAACTCCAAGGTTCTGGTTCGTTGGGAGAATTCTCAGCCGGTGGACTGAGCGGTGGTTTATTGGGTGCTGCCGGTGGAATAGGATAACAACTGTGACTTGTAAAAATTGGTGTTTTTAAAAAAAATTGTAAAATAAATTCATTTTATTAAAAAAAGTTTATTTACAAAAAAAAAATCCTTTTTATTTTAAAAAGTGATTACAAAAACGTTTATTGGAATCCAGTTCCAATGGTGCCAGAGGTGTAACTCTTGGATTTGGCTTTGGCCAAATTGGCTTCATCCTGTCCCATACGTTTATGATAGTCGCCCTCCATTCCATAGCCATCAACTTCATAATCTTTTTTGAATCCACCATAACCCATACCATAGCTGGCTCCATAACCAGCCCCGTAGCCTAAACCTAAAAATTTTTTAAAAATGAAAAATCATTGAAAATTTTTCATCTTTGATTCACCATATCCCAAGCCACCATGTCCCATTCCTAAACCTTTGAAGCGAAAAAAGTTTCAATACATTTTAGTAATTAAACCAAAGCAATTACCAAATCCTGGTAGACCCATTCCGTAGCCCATTCCCATGCCATAGCCATGACCTACAGATCAACAAGAAAAATTTAAAGGAAATAAAATTTCACCTGGAACACACCATATCCTCCACCAAATGGATACCCGATTCCATAGCCTCCGTACCACGGTTTCCCATAATGACCATAACCCATGTAATCTTTTTGATTGAAAAAATTTATTCAAAAAATTTTTTCACTAAATTCAATCGACTTACTCTTACCAAAACCAAATCCAAAAGCATTGGCCAAACCATAGCCATAGAAAGGACTAGAAAAAAAAACGAAATTAAAAGTTAATTTTGAAAAGACCTTAGGTTTAGAGTGGACAGTTGATACCTTGCAATCGGATTGTAGCCATAACCAGCGTATGGACTGATGAATGAACATTCAATCGAAGACGTATTCATCATGACGAGATAGGAAATCAACAACACACCAAGCGAGCACTTTTACAACAAAAAAAATAGAGATTCAACAAAATTTCAAACAAACAGAATCCACTTACCAATCTGTTCTGGTTGGCCATTTTCTTTGGTTTTCTTTTCAATTGGTAAAAAAAAAATCTTAAGTTTTATTCTCAAAGTTCTTCAAACTATTGATCGGTGGTGGTCACACTTGTGGATGATGTCCGATGATTGGAGAAAGTTAACCACTTTATATATTGCTTATTTTCTCTGTTTCTTTTGGTTCTCATATGAATTGTCCAAACCAAAGACACATTCAAGCCAGGTAATAAAAAATTTCTCCAAATTTCTAAAAAGGGTTTTTTTTAGAGAGAAAACTGAATCACTGTTGATGTTTGATTCATCTGATGATCAATGATTCAATCTATTGTTTTCAAATCTATCTGTAGTGTAATTCTATCCAGAGAAAAAAAAAAATATTCAAACGTCATGCTTATTCGTCATTTATGTTCATTGATCATGGAAAATAATTGAAATCATAAACTAGATGCATTTAATTATCAGAAATTGTGGCTTGAATCAACAATAGTTGGTTTCATAAAGAGACCAGACATAGCTTCGCTCCATTATTTTCCATTACTTGATAATTTTTGTAAAAAAAAATTATTCATAACTAATTTATAACGTTTGATAGCGTTTTATAGCCCGATTTTTCTGCAATGTATTTGAAAGAAATTTTATTTTAAAATAAATTTAAAATTTTTGGGTTAATTTTGGGTTTTTCAATTGTAACAAATCGAAAAAACCTCGAAACATTTCTTTTTGGGTTTAATTTAAAAAAATTTTAGAATAGCTGCTTTAATTTAGTAGCAAAGTTTTTCTATATTGATTTTGTTGTTTTTTTTTTCAAAACAATAATGTCCTCGACCAACAAAACAAACTGTCCTTGTCAAAATTGAATCGACATTGATGTCAAACGGCATCAAACATTTTTCTTCTGGTATTTTCAACAAAAATAAACTGAATAAAAAAAAAAAAAAAATGAAACTGAAAGTGTTTGAACAGCCGATGATGCATCCATTTAGATAATGGAAAACACACTAACACGACCCAGAAATTAAAGACAGATTTTGATGAATAAATATTTATATAAAAAAAAATTAAAATTTTTCAAATTATTTTTTGGGAAAAAAATAAATATCCGTTTACCAAATGAAAGAAAAAACATGCGTTCCGGTTTTTTATTTTTCTCTGACCAATGTCCTAATTTCTTTCAACAACTGGTTTTGAATGGACAATAGGTGGACAACAGTTTAATTTTGGTTCGTAAAAAAACAGAACTTACTTTCAATTGGCTAGAATAAAATTGAAAAAAAACTTTTATTAAGCGATAATTTAATGTTTTTGCTGTTTTCATTTGTAAAAAAAATTTCTACTTACTGAGATAAACTGACCATTGGCTATCTCGATATTTGACAATCGATTAATTTGTTTTAAATCAGAAAAAAAAACACACTAAAACCAACCAGTTTTTTGTAAATAAATGTTTTTTTATTATAATTGAAAAAATTATTTAAAACAAAGTGAAAAAAAAATCGATTGAGTACAAAAGGGGTATTGATAATTTGATATAATGATGGGTTTAAAGGTTTAAATCAACAAAACAAATTTAAACAATAATAAGATTCAAAGAACTGTGAACTGTTAGGATGATGAGGATACTAATTCAACATTATCCGATGATTGAGGTGCCAAAGTATTTGGTTTATAAGTGTTTGAATAATAGTAGCTTGTAGTTGGATAGGTGACACTTGAACTTCCCAAAGCGGATTCCGTATGGTAAGGTCTAACAGGTTCAACGGCTGTTTGAACTACTGATTGGGGAAGGCAACACAGAGAAGGATCAACGCATGGACCATTACCAATACCAGAACCATTCCAATAGCTGTGACAGGGAGAAGAGCCGGAGGCTTGTAATCCTTTGAGAAGAAAAAGTTTATTTACGGTTTGATTTATGGTTATCTGCCCCTATAAAAAAAAAAATTGTTCAACTCACCAAACTTGGACATTTTTCTAGTCCACCATGAACGAAACAACGACCCGGCACCGGGTGTCTGATGTGTCGAAACAACCGACGGTGTTGGATAATACTGGGGATTCGATGAAGGAAACAAAGTCGATGTATGAGGAAAATTTTGCAAATAATTGTACCAATTGTATCGATAAGAATCGGTGTTCGATTGAATCGGTGCTTGTTCCAAATGAGAATACGATGGTGAACTGTTCGATAGGATCGATGGTGAAATCGGATACGGAGAGTAGGGATAGTAACTCGGTGCATACATGTTGTTGGGATGCGAACGAGACCAAATAAAAACTATGGACATTCAAAATGATGGCCAAAATTATCAACAGAAAAGCCATCGTTTTAGTTGAGGAAAACATTGTTCCCAAAAATCAATTTAAAAGAACCCGAAAAAAAGTACCCGAAAAAAAAAACTTATCGTTTGAGCATCGATTTTGAAAATTGTAAAAAACTTAAAAACGACAACATTCAATATGATCTGAATTGAATAGATTCCGGTCAAATAAATAGGTTTTGGTTAGCAATCGTTGGAAACACGAAAACCAACATTCATTGAACCGCAAGACCACTAGTAATGCAGCAAGTATTCGTTTTCTTTGAACAGAAAGTGCAAGTGTTTTGTTTGGTTTTTTTTTCTATTATTCGCCTGGTTTTTTTTTTCTCTTCATTGTTTTTCTATTGAAAATTGAATTTTTTTATATTTTCGGTGAAATTGTCAAATGTTGACAAACAACAAAACTGTTTAAACATTGTGTTGTTTTTTTTTTTTTTGTAAAATTGTAGAACGTATAGATGCGATCAAGCCGAAAAAACTTGTCAACCAACAAAATGAAATGAAATGACCTCATTCACTGGACGATGCTTGGAAGGAGGATGACCAAAACAAAAACGACATCACTTTCTTTTTTCTTTTTTGGTTTGATTTTTCATTGAAGGTTACCGGTTGTTTATTTTTATATCCAACCAGCAATCTAAGGTTGATTTTATTTTATAAAAAAAAAAAATATAATAAGAAAATGAAATAATAAGAAAACAGTGACCAATTGTGGTTGGTTGGTTGAAACACCAAAATCTTCAGAAAACAATTCTTATCGAATGAATGAAACTTTTTTCTTTTTGTTCGTATTTTGAAGAAATGGAAACTGAATGATGATGATGAAGAACTTGAATGGAAACGGTCCATTCAATAGAAACCTAACCTTGAAACCGTGTTTTTCTTTTTTTTTCGAAAAGAAAACCATTTTGAAATGCTTTGAAAATCCGGTTGTTTGTTATTTTTTTTTGCTATTTTCTTTTAAAATGCTCACTGATAAGATGATATTGGTAAATAGAGAGAGAAAAAAAAAACTTTAATAAACAAAAAAAAAAAAAATTATTATAATAAAGGAAAAATTTTAGAGAAACTGCTAGGTTCACAGAACAAAAACTGAACCAAACCAAACCAAACACATCTCTATCGAAACAAATAGAACAATTAAAAAAACAATTGAAATTAAATCAGAAAAAAAAGAAATTTTTCTCAAGTGACAAGAAATTACAAATTTTGAAATATTTCAGAGAAAAAAAAAAAATATTTACAACAAAAAAAAATTATTCAAAAAAAATGGACATCGACTCGAATGAAGTATTGGTAGATATAAAATGTTTTAGAACTCGGAACTACGCAAAACAGAACTTGTAAATACACACGCACACACAAACAAACAAACAAAAATGGATTAATAATACTCGTTTCTTCTTATTCTTCGAACTGTTTATAAGTTTTTTATCAAAAAAAATTTTTGTGGAACCCAATCTGCCATCTAGTGTTTAAGTTCGACAACTAAGTTTTTTTTTTAGAAAAAAATCTTGGATTTTCGTTTTTTTTTGTCAGTTCTATTGGTTTTTTTTTTGAAAAATTTCTACAAGACTCTGACTAGAAGACAACAACAGAGAGAAAGAACGGTTATTGTTTTTTTTTCCAAAGGTTTTTAATATTTTAGAGATGAAATATTCTGAGAAAATCGAGAAAACTTTTAGATTTCATCTTCTTCTTCTTCTTCTTGTTCATCATCATCTCCGCCATCATTGATTTTCTCAGGTTTCTCTGGTTTTAAAGCAGAATCGTTGTTTGCTTTATCGCAGTTGTTAGTCGAATCATCATTTCCATTCATTTTGAAACGTTTGGTTGTTTTTAACTTGAAATTTTCCGCTTTATTTTTCTCATCATTTTCGTCGTTGTTATCCTCATCATAATCGTTTCTATCATCGTCTTCGTCGTCGTTGTCATCGTTGTCGTGGGTTTTCTCCTCGGTTTTATCATCGATATAGTCTTCGGTCTCTTCATCGTCGTCTTCCTCTTCGACCATCAATTCCTCTTCATCTTCATCATCGAAACTCTGTTCGGAGGTGGTTCGTTTGATTCCTCTGGCAGTTGGTTGTTCCTCATCTGGTAAATCATCATCGGCTTTTTGATTTGATGAAATGGTTTCTGGCGAGGCTGTTTCGACATCTAACTCGGATTCATCGGCATCATCGGAAAACGATTCCTCATCGGCAATGGTTTCATTATCATCTGCCAACGATCCATTTTTCTCATCCTTATTTGAAGCCATCGAATCATTTTTCCCGTTAATCTTGGCCTTCCAATCGTTGAGGTTAGGAAAAAACAGTTTGAAGGCATCGTAACCGGCAGTTTTAGAGAGGACATCATTCAAATCATGTCCTCGATTGACAGCGGCCACAGCTGCCGCAGCACTGCTATTCTTATTGTTCATCACTTTGCCCATAAACGAACGGATCTCGCCAAAATCCTCCGATGATACAGTATTGGCCATCATCATCTCTTTCATTTTCTCGGTCTCCAATTGACCAAAATTACTTTGCTGATCGGATTCGTGTTTCTTTAGATGACGATCTAGATTGGTTTGTTGACCAAAACACCGTTCACACAATGTACAACGGAACGGTTTCTCCTTGTTATGGATGTTTCGAACATGACGCTGCAAATTTGATGATATCGAAAATGATCGTTCACAGTATTTGCATTTGTATGGTTGTTCACCAGTGTGGGTTCGCAAATGTCTTGTGAGATTCGCTGAACGAGGAAACATTTTACCACAATAACGGCAAGCATACCGTTCTTTACCAGAACGATGACTTGCCTGTGGATTTGGAGGAACTTTGGGCAACGATTGTGAGCCATGAGCCGGATGATTGAGGTATGCCGATCTAGATTTATGCGACTGTCTTGGATGGTGAGAGCTGTTGTAGTTCAATTTATTATTATGATTGGCCATCATCTTGTGATGAGAACTTTTTTGATGATGATGGTTGTGACGGTGGTGAGTGCGTATCGGCTCACTTGGTTGTTGTTGATTTCTGGTCGGCAATAGATTATGACCAGAATCCTGATGACTTCCACTTCCATTCGAATAACGATGAGATTGATGATGAGAATGACTGTTGCTTTGCTTATTGAGGAAACTGTTGGTTCTGTTGGCATTATTATTATTGTTGTTGTTTTGATTGTTATTAGTGACAGCACCAGGAAACGCAGCATTCGAAAATGGCAACGAAAAAGAAGTGTTGAACAACGTTTGATTCTTCTGGCTTGGTGAAGATTTCAATGATGAAGCTATGAAGAATCGCTTTGAGGCGAAGCCACAGTTTTCTTCATAACATTATTATTGCTCGAACTTTTACTATGAGGCTCAAACATTTGCTGCATCTTTTGATAGAACGACTCTAGATTCGGATTGTTAGAGTTGTTTGGAAAGTATGAAGAAATTTTCGACGAAGCATTCATCGAGGATAAATATTGATTATCAAACAGTGGCTGTACATTTTGGTTGATAGCAGCTCCTCGTCCCTTGGTGTAGAATTCAACGAATTGATTCCAATCGAAATGAGGCATCTGACTGCCAGCCAAAGGCAAGCCATTTTGGTCGAAAACTGGTTGTGCAGTTGTTGTTGTTGGACTATTGTTTTGGTATAGAAGGGCTGCCAATGCCGCTTGTTGCTGCCTCAAAACATTTTGGTTGTTGATTGTTGTTGTTGTTGGTGGTGCACCATAATGGCCAAAAATCGATTGCTGCAAAGCCGCTTGAATGGCTGCGGCTTGTTGAATCATCGAGCTTGGATCTGATCCGATTGTTGTTGTGGTCGAGTTTGGTAAAAGTTTGGCCAAACCTTTTATTGATTCATCATCGGCATGACTCTTGGGACTGGTGGCAGAGCTCAAATCCAATGGTTGTTCACTATCAGATTTTCTGCTTGTTTTTTGATGATTATTGTTATTACCGCTGCTCTCCTGGTTGTTGTTGTTGTTCAAAAAAGAGTTTATCGAAAAATTGTTGGATTTTTTTGTTGGTTTAATCTCTATGGTGGTGGTGGGAGTGGTGGCTGAAGTTGTCGACTCATGATGATGAGAAACATCATGAGAGGCAGTGAAATTTTTATTCAATTGTTGTTGTTGTTGTTGAAGAAATTTTGATTGAATAGCGGCCAATGCTGTGACCGCTGCGGCATTTGAATTGAAATTCGGTGAAGAGAATGCTGAGAGATGTGGCGAGCCTAATGAAAATGGAAACATATTCAGATTGCTACTAGCCATCATCATTTCGGTGGGCAACAAAGAATTTTGCTGAGATTTCGATGATGAATGGTGGGATGAGGCACGGCCCGAGGAAGACATTTTCTGCTCATCCAAAACAACAAGTTTCTCTTTATCAACTTTCTTCTCTGGGCTGATTTCTTGTTCTTCTTGTTTAAGTTCAAAAATTTTTTCACCAGAAAAACTATCGACCACTTTTGGTTCAATTTTCTTATTTTCAATAGATCGATTGTCGATTGGTTGAATCAATTGGTTTGATTCGTCGTCTTTGGAAAATTCGGTTTGATCACTGTTCAACGAGACGATCTCTTCCTCGTAATCGGAATCCGCTTCCGATTGATCGGTTTCGTCTTAACCGTACTGGTTTCGTTAATTTCCGATTTTTTTCCCACCACAAATGGATGATCGGATGATTTCTTTGTTTCTTTTATCTTCTCTTCTTGTCGCTAGAATTTAAAAAAAAAAAAACTTTAAAAAAAATTGACAAATAGTGGTAAGAGCTTACTGTTTTCAACAGAAGATCGATACTTTTTTCTGGATTTGATTCGACTTCTTGTTTTGGATCTGATTGATTTTGATCACCAAGACAATCCAAAAATGGATTTTCCAATAACAAATTTTTCGAAGCAAACTCAGAATTAGCTTGAACAACTAGTTGATTAACCAAGATTAGCGATCTGACTGTTTTGCAAAAATTGTGAATAAGATTGCTTTGCAACAGATTGGTTTGGGGGTTCAATGGGAATCCACTTGGATTCGGAACTATAGAACTATTGTATGATTGGAATATTGGTGGATTATTGTTGTTTGGTGATTGCGATTGTTGTTGATGCTTCAATGATGGTAAAATTTTTTCAGCTGCCGCTAAACGCTGTTTCAAAGTATGATGATGATGATGGTTTTTTTTGTTAGCTCTAGTAGAAATTTGTGATAAACTAGCCGAATTGAGTTGTTGTGCTCCTAATGGTGGTTTTGTTGTGTCGGTACAGAAACGCTTGTGTTTGGTCAATGCAGTGACAGCAGAAAACGATTGCCCACAACGATCACAACGAATCTGTTGTCGGCAATTGGCGTGCATACGCTTGTGACGGCAAAGATTTGAGAATTGTGTATAGGCCTTGGAACAAACTTCACAACGAAACGGTTTCACCGATGAATGAATGTGTGTATGCTGTTTCAGGCCCGAGCTGGTAGCAAATGTTTTCCCACACTCAGTACAAGCATGGGCTCTAGCACCTAAATGTTGAGATCGAACGTGTCGTTGAAGATTCGATTGATCGGTAAAGGATTTTCGACAAGCCTCACAAGTGTATCGTCTATTATGATCATGCGACGCTTGATGACGTATCAAATTGGATCGCCAATGAAAAATTTTTGGACACTGGTCACAGGGAAACTCTCGATTAGGATCACTATTGCTATGTTGATGTTTGGAGTCTTCGCTTTGATTTTCACTACTATCATTGCCATCTAGTTCATCATCATCATCATCGTATTCACGATCGTTTGGTTCATCATCATCATCATCATCATCATGGTCATCGTCATTGTCATCATGGTCATTTTCATCATTATCATTGTTGTTGTCTTGTTCCTCTTCAATCACATTATCATCAGCTTGTTCGTTTTCTCCTTTTCGTCGTCGTTGTGATTGATGATGATTTTTTTTGATCGAATTCACGGATGAAGATTCACTGAAACTGGAAAGCAGATTGGTTAGTTGATAGAATTGTAACAAGGAGGAGAATTGCTGTTGAATCGAATAGTCATCAACATTTTGATTAAAATTTTCATCATCATTATTATCGATGATGATCGAAGAATCATCATCATCAACATGATCTAGAGAAGAATCTTTAATTTCACTTGACATAACACACAAACGATCAAACAAGAATGCTTGACATCAAGGACTAGGAACAGGGCTTAACTTTGGTTTAATTTTGTTTTAAAAGAATTTAGAATCACTCGGCATCAATAAAAAATCAGTCATCTGTCTCAATGTGTGTGTTATGTTCAATGAAATTGACGTTTTATAACGATTTCTTTTTTTGTTTCTTCAACGGAAAAAAAAAAATGTTCGAAAAAAGAAGTTCGTTTCGAGAAAAAATTACCCAAAGAAAAAAGGGCATTCGATACTTTTAGATTTGTCATTATTTAGACTCGATCAACACACCACGATTTACTATCAAAGCGAATTCAAAAATTTCGAAATAACAAAAAAATGAAGATACCTTGATCTTGTAAAAAAAAAAAACAGACTGAACAGATAATAAACAGATTAATTATATTAAATTAATTTTTATTTATTTATTTTTTATTTTTTTTTTTATTTTGATCAATTAATAATAATTTTTTTAGAAGATTTCCACCCAAATATTTCAAACATTTTCTCATTGAAATAGAATTTCAATTTTTTGGTTTTTTCTTATTTAAAGCAAAATAAATAAATAAAATTAATTTATTTTTCAACTACTTTTTGTTGTTGTTGTTGTTTTCTTTTTTTTAATGCTCTTGTGGTTGAGATGAATTTTTTTACAAATTTTAGCGAAATTTTTTAATTTCAAATTTTTCGATTTGTACTTGAAAATAGAAAGTCGCTAGCTTTCTATTTGCTAATCTCTTCGTATATTTTTTTTATATAAAAAATTGAAATCAAGATGAATATTTTAATTGATTATTCTTCTCTCTTTGTGTTTTGAATGGTAAAACTTTCGACTTAGTAGAAAAACAAGAGTGTTCTAAAACGATGATGGTAATGGGAGTTGTTTGTGTTCGTAAATTTTCTGATATCTAGCTAAGATCTAACGGCATCAAACACTTATAGATTAGTGTTAATTGAACCAAAAAAAAAAAAGAAATCTCATCAAGTACGTAGATTCGTACGTTTGTTTTCGGTGTATTTCAACTGTTTCGTTTGTTTGTTTGTTTTGCTCAACAAAAAAAAAACTCGATTAGTAAAATTCATTTCATTAAAAAAATGATGACAAATTAGCTAAGAGCGAATAGCTGAGAAAAACTATTTCTTCGATTATCAATCGAATCAGACTGTTAGTTTAATCAAAACCTTTTTTAAGAGAGACAAATAATTACGTTACAATAACATCGAAAACATCCACAAAAAAACAACAACAAGCTATTAGCATTTTTGTTCCAAATAGTTCCAAAATAAATAAATAAAAAAAATGCATAGTTAAAATGTCTAGTCTATTTATTCATTTATTCAAATAGTTTTGTTGTAAACAGAGAAAAAAAAAATCGAAAAACAAAACAACGCTCAATAACGATGATCAACGACCAAAATTTAAAGAAGAAAAACTAGATGAATGCAAGCGTTTCAATATCATCTCTTTGAGAAAAAAAAAAATATTCATCCTCACATTGGATCATTGGATCCAAACTCGATTGTTCCAAACAAACATTCATCTCCAAAACAAAACAAAAAAGAAAGCTGCTAAGATTTGATTTGTTGTACTAATGAAAACAAAAAAAAAAAAAAAATACAATATAACTATTATGAACAACTCCTGAAGCATATCAAAACTGTTGCAATCCAAAACTAACGATTCAAAACGTCAGAAATCAATCAATGACGCCCAATCATCATCGCTCCCGTCGCCACCACCACCATCATCATCATCATCATTATTTATTATTGATTATCGGCATTGGGGAATATTATACATAATATTGGAACACAAAAAAACACCTTAGGCCTAAACTGGAAAGTCGAAACAAAAACAAAACAAAACAAATCTACTTGATGATAATGAGACGAGACGACAACGACAACGATGATCGCATAAACTCTTTTGGAAGCAACGAACGAAACAAACAAAAAACAGAAAAAAAGATGAAAATCTTGTTTGATTCGATTTTTTTGGAAAAGAAATCAACAACAACAACATCCTAAAGAAGTTTTTCTCTATTTAACTTCGAACGATTAATCGAAGAAACAAGAAGAAGAAAATCTTGGAGAGATTTAAAAAAAAAAAAAACCTCAACAAAATATTATTGAAACAGATCACAGGGAGTGATTTGTGGGCGTAAATCGTTTTGTTAACAAGTGAACACCAATGGAACAGAAAAAAACATTCGAAAACCATCTTTCTTTTTCAGAGCATCAATTTCTAGTGTTGTTGTTTCTTTCAACTTATTCATCACTCTCAATACATAAATGAATTTCTGAATTTCAATTTTTTCGAATTCGAATTTCTCGAACTTGTTCAATTTCAAGTTTTTGTATTTGGAACAAAAGAGAGAGAACAACGTCTGAGAAGAACGTAGTTTTCTATTAAATAAGAAAAACATTAATTCGGTTAGTTTTTTGAGATTTTTTTGTTCCAAAAAAAAAAAAAATTCGAAAATTCTAAGAATTTCAATTTGAAAGATTTGTGGTGTTCTGCCCAACTTGCGGTGTGCGCGAACACTCACACACACACAAACACACACAATACGGTTAATAAAATCAAATAATGACCTTTTTAGTCTGTATTTCAAAACACAACAGTGAAAAAAATAAAATAAAATTTCGAAAACGATTTTCAATGTCCATTGTTAGTAAATTGTCCGTTTAAACGACTTATTGATGACCATCGATTGCTTGGCGCTTTCGCTTATTCGAACACTTATTCGCTGCTTCTGATGCTTTTGTCAATGACTTTTGTTTTTCCCAACACACAACAACAACAACAACACGTGCATATATAATGCGTGTGTGTGTGTGTGTGTGTGTGTGTAGAAGATTTCTATGTTATATTTTGGGCGTCTTCTTCAAGAACATTGATCGCGCCCGATCGTCATGGTTATTGTGAATAAGAAGAAGAAATACTTCGAAGACCATACTCTCTCTATACTGAACTGATAGAATTATTGTGAGTTTGGTGTGTGTGTTCACATTCGAGCTGAAGATGAGTTTTTCTAGCTGTTTTATCCTCTTTAAAAGGCCATCAATCAAAGGGTGTGTTGGTCATCATTATCATCATCGACATCGACATCGAAAAAAAATGGAAATCAACATTAACATACATTCAAATAATTCTAAAATGAAATGAAACAAAAATCTGTAGTTAGAGAGCTAATAATAATAATAATAATATTCACTAGCAATAGATCATCGATATTGTCTAATAATTATATGTCTTAGGCTTAAAAAAAAAATACATAAATATAATCTCAACGATTTAGGTTTCTCAATTTCCCATCCATTCAATCCTCACTTCGTACCTTAAAGAGACAAACACGTATCCGATCGATTGACGGGGAAACAAACTGAATAACTGTCTACTGTCATCTTTGCTGCTGCTGCTGCTGCTGATAGTGTTTTAATTTATTTTTTTCAATTACAATCGCCCAATGACGGTTTCATATCCTATTCATCATCCTACAGGTCCATCACATATTCAACATCATTGGCCAGAACTAGATTAGATAGAAACAAACCAGATCAAAACTTTTCATTGGAAACACTCTCTCTATTTCTGGGTTGTTTCAGGTTTTTTTCCTTGACTGTTGTTGTTTCGGTTATTATTATCAATAATGAGCGTATTAATTAATATAATGCATCTATAAATTTTTTTTTGGGTGAAAATAGATTATTAATAGATTTTTTTTTAGCTGTATTACAATTTTTTTAAGCGGTTCATAAATATTCCTAAATCCTAATGTGTTCGGAAGAAACACTGATTGGTGAAAAAAGCTGATGAGATGAGATGCGCGCTACTGTAAAGAAAAAAAATTTTTCCAACAAAAAAAAACAACTGAAATATTAGAAAAAAAAACAATGGAAAACTGATTTTGATTAATGTATCGGATTTGATCTGATCTTTGATGTTTAAAACTAGAAATGCCCATAGATATAATGTGTTGTGAACCAACAAACACACTAAAACACCAATTTATCTCAGGTAAATAATGGAACTATCTAGCTCTCCAGGTAATGTGATGATGATAATGATAATAGCGATGATGATAAGGTGTGTGTGTTTATGTGTGTGTAGCAACACTACAAAAAAGAAAACAACATTACATGAAAATCATTATCATTAAAGAAAAAGTGAAGCTTTTCTCCAATTGAAACTCAAGTCGATCCTGTCATCTGAGATAGTATCCTGGTTGATTTTAGGCAACAACAATTCCAGTTTCTTAAAAAAATAAGATAGAAAGAAATAAACTTTCCCTTTTCAACAAGAGAGAAGAGAGAAAGGTGAAGAATTAATGGAAATTTTTTTTTCCTCTCCTAAACACAAACGATTAAAAATCATTGAAATGGATCGTTGATTTAGGGTCATTTAAGGGAGCCATCAAATCAGTAGGAACAGGGGTGAGAAGTGCTACCTCATTTATTTTATGATGATTATCATCATCATTGAATAGAATGAAATGGAAGTGGCGACAACTTTCAAAATGAAAGTGAAAAGGCGCCATACACAAGACAATTCATTTATTTCGATTTTCACTAGAAAAAATATCAACAATGTATTTATATTAATAATGGCTTGGATAATGATGATGATGATAATAACGATCCAAAACAATAATATTTATTATCAAATAAATAACGTATGAAATTTTTTTTTTTTTTTTGCTGGCTTCTGTTGTTGTTGAAAATTGATGACAGTGTCTCCTCTCCATTGATTTGTTTGTTATCATGTTAGGCATGTTCATTGATTCAGTGTGTTTTTAGATGGATTGAATACTCTTCTGAATTAGATTCATAAGTTTTTTATGTGTGTAAATTGTTCGCTCCACTTCACACAACAACAACAACGAGAAGAACAAATTTTTACATACCTGTTGCACATTTTGACTACCGTTCTTTTTTTTTACCGTTATACTATTTGAAAAAACAACTTATTGCTTTCACATTCATCATTGATCAGTTCAGGGTTTGGATAAGGAAATTTTTTTTTTGATGCAAAAATTATTGAATAATTATTATAATAGTTTTGGTGTATTCTAGTGTTAGTTTTTTAAGGAGAACTAGCAAGCTAGGATAGATGGATGAATAGATAGATAGAAAAAATGAAAAAATGATAGATTTAGAGTAAACCATCATCAACTAGACGAAAACAAACACTCGAAAATCTTTCTTCTTCTTTTTTTATCATCGACACCAATCCAAAATTAATAAATTACTATGAGAATTGATTAATTAAGAAGAAAAAGAAGAAGAAAGGAAAACAAAGACAAAAAAAAAAAATAAAATAAATCTATTGCCTGAATATAATTAGCTGGGTTATTATCACGAAACGACAGCCGTTTTTTGTTGTTGTTGTTAAGATTCCCGTTTGAAGATTGTAATTGATTGTTTTTTGTTCGATTCGACTGTTCCACAGTATCTACCTGTTGAATCTCATCATTATTACTATCTCACCTATTTCACAAAAAAAGCAATTGAAACATTTCGAAATTTGGTGTTGTGAAAAGCTTGAAAACAAAAATTTGAATGGTTGCTGAGGTGCACCACTAGCTTTGTTGAGAAAATTTTATTTAAAAAAAAAAAACTAAATCGATGTTGAATGGTATTGAATTTCTTTTGAGAAATCAACTTAAATCGATGAAAGATGATAAATGTTTTATTTGATTAAAAAAAAAATTTATTAATAATAAAATTTCTGTTAATTTATTCATTTAAGTATTTTCCAGCTTGTTATCTTCATCTTTTTCTGCTTTAAACCTAATTCAAGAAGTCTAATTATTTCGATTGAATTCAAAATTTAGAAATATTTAAACCTCTAGAAGAACGTGAATTTTTTCCTTGCTAAGAAAATCTCACGAAACAAGCCAGTCTTTTTTTTTATAGAGGGTTTCTATTTGTTTCTACTTCGAAACAAAAGTAGTAATCATAATTTTACAAAAACAAAAAAATTAATTTCAAATTAATCCGATTCTAATGTTTTTGTTTTGTTTCAAAGAGATCTTGAGAGCCGATCTATATTTGAAAATCAGAGCAAAATTTAGTGGAAAAAAAAACTTTGATTCAATAAGAAACACGAAATTTTCGTTTTCAACAAACAAACGAAAATCTTGATCTTTATCATAGCAAGAAAAATATTTTCTTTAAAAAATTCTTACCAAGATAGTTTTTGTTTTCTTTTGATCAATTGCACGCATACATACACACAAACACACACTGATATCGAACGGAAGATATCAAACGATGATAACTTTCTGGCCGATGACAGGTCAATTAATATTTTTTCTTCCCTTCGATTCATTCAAAAACAATCAGCAATTGCATGATAGAAAGATTTTTCTTTTAAGATTTTAAAAACTACAACAACACAATGACAATGACAGGGGACTGTTTGGAAGACGAATCAATCTAACCGAATCTAGGCATATAGATCGAACAAGACAGTGAAAAGTGACTTAAAGTTATTAAAACTAAATTGATCTGATTGATTTCAACAACCAATGACCAAAAAAATCACACAGAAACCAACAACAGCGAAGACGTGCACAGAAGGAGAAAAAACGATGATGAGTAGAAAATAGAATATAACGGTAAAATAACTTTAAAAAAAAAAACACAGGTAAGAAAAATCGTTACAGATTGAAAATCACGAAATTGATTTTCGTTTGTTTGTTTGTCCGTTTTTTTTTATATTTATTATTATTATTATCATTCGAAAAGAATAATAGCAATATTTTTATCAATATGTATATCTATAAGTCACGAAAGCAAATCGACAACAGGTTGATTTAGTTATTAAGACAGGTTTAAACTGGCAAGTGAACCCAAAATACCTAGACACAATATATGACAGGTATATATTCAATTAGAAGATTTTCGATTTTCGATCGAACGCTTGTCGCATGTGAGATGATCGTAGCCGGACAGATTATAATCATGATGATTATGATGAGATGTTTTTGGCTATTTTTTCTGGTTCATTCATCAATTTGTTTTTCTTCAAATGAAACAGTAGCCAATTTCGAACAAATCAAAACATGTCAAACAAAGAAATAGAACAAGAATCTCTTCAAAAAAACATAAAAAAACATTGAAAACATCAAACATTAAAGATTCAAGTCCACGCGCATAAACAGAGAGTGGTCAATCACAACAGGGTGATCAATCAGTCTTAAAATTATCTCGAGAAAAAAACAACATCAAATCGAATGGTTTTTTTTTTTTTTGAGAACAACCACAAACACAACACGTTTATGCATCAAACACAAATCACATTTGAAATGTTTCAACAACAACAACGAAAAAAGTAAAACTTTTAGAAAGAAAAAACAAACATTGAATTAAGATAAAAACACAACTAGATGTCTTTTAGTTTTTAGTTTCACGACTTTTGTCGTTCAATTTAGACAACAGAAAATAAATGAAAATTCAATGTGTTCTTGATTGTCTGAGCTGTTGGATTGTTGGTGCAACACTGAAACACCAAATCAAACAAAAACATTGACGACGACGACAAAATCATCAGGTAAAAAATGACAATTATCAACGAGCGCAATGTGCGCACACCTGAGGAGAGAGAGAGCGAGAGAGAGAGAGAGAGAGACACGAAGCACCGAAAAAAATCCGATAATGTTTCCTTTGACAGGAAGTTTTCAAACAGTCAAGTGTCAAAAATTTTGGAACAACGATATTGGAAGAAGAAGAAGAAGAAGATGGTGGTGGTACAACCAACAGGTAGATCGACTAATAATTGAAAGGAAGAAGAAGGTTACCGGTGATATGAATTCTCTCTATTTGACACACACACACACCTGGTGGCACATTTACCTGGTGACATTTTAAGTTTTTTTTTTTTTTGGGAAAGATTGAAAACTAAAAACTTGTGTCTCGTGCTTCTCAATGTTCGATTCGAGATTGAATGAACGATGGAACACACACCAAACGACGATACAGAGAAAAAAAAAACGCGCACACACACTCACAAACAAACGGTTCGAATAGCGAAAATCAAAACGATACACTTTTTACTTCAACGAAAGTTGTTCGAAAAATTTCTCGAGCGAGAAGAACACAAGCCAACAACACTAACACGAGCCGTTGTTCTCCGTTTTTTTCGTTGCGGCCAATTGGCGAAGTTTAAACTAAACTAAGTTAGAAAACTACTGTGGAGAAGAAACTCGTGGCGGTGGTTCGGTGGCTTCAAGAACTCTTTTCAATCATCGACATCGACACCGTCCTCATCATCATCATCATCATCGTCAACAACAACATGATCGTCGCCACATAGACATCATCATCATACTCTTCTCTGTTAACCTTCTCTTAGAAGAAAACTCTTTAAAGAGTTTGCTTTGCATTACTTGGCTTTGTTTTCTGCAAGTTCAATCATTGTGTGTGTTGTTTCTTCGCTTTCTTGGCTATTTTAACAACAACAAGAAGAAGATGGAGAAACTTTCACTTGGCTTTCTCGCTAGGGAAGAAACTTGGTTTGAGGATATACACACACACACACACACAATTAATTGGATAACAATTTCGGTGCATTTGTGCCATCGAGAGTGTTTGTGTCTATGTGTGTGTGTTTGTTGATCTGTGTCGGGGTATTCGAATCAATGAAAACCATGAAGAGAACAAAATTTGATGAATAAATATTTTTCCCTTAAAAAAAAAACTCTAAATTTCTCGAGTCAAGATGATGATTATCGATTATATTGTAAGTGTTCCAATAAATTTTGTAAACCAACTCTCTCCTGGTAAACGATGATCATTATCGATAATTATCGATGTGCTGCTCTTCTTTTTTTTCGGGTTTTTCTTTAAGAAAAAAAAGAGAAAGCTCTCGATTTGAGACTCTTCAGTCCAGAAGTGACAAAAGTAAGAGAGAGAGGTGTTCGAGTTTTGCTTTTGCGTTATAAATCGTTGTTGTCACACATTATCTCAACCGACCATGACAGGTATTCCTACACGAGTACAACTGATACGCCTGATAGGAACTACCGGGTTTGGTGTGTGTGTGTCGAGTGTTCAAAGACGGTTAGATGAAAATGAAGAAATTATTGCCGGATTTCAAATCATTGGAATGACAATCTCTTTATGAAAATCATTGAGAACAACAACACTTTACATTTTTCTTCTTCTTATTCTTCAAATCACAATCAATGGCCCTTTAAATTAGAGTTATTACATTGAGAAAAATAACACACGAAAGAAAAAATTAACCTAACGGTTTGATGAATTCAAATTCATTCAATTATAACCCGAATACGGACACATGAAGAAATCATTTTGAGCTTCTTTTTTGGAGCACAAAGTGAAAAAAACACTACAATACAATGGAAAAGAATCTCATTGTCTGTCTGTGTGTGTGTTTGTCACAATTTGTTTGTTCTCAATTCTAGTTATTCGAATGACTTGTTTTCAATGACTTCATTAATGATTTCATATTATGATTGTCATAATTTAAACTGTATCCTGGCGCCATGTTGAAGAAAATTGTTTACACCAAAATTAAAGGTTGCTCTCACATTAGTAGTGGTTTTGGATCAAATTGAATACCATTTGGTTTACAAAACAATTACAAACAACAGCAAAAAAAGTCACTTCTAGTGGAAGAAAAGAATTAGCACATTGAGTGATTTCGAATTTGATGATCAATGATTCGAAAACACCCAAAAAAAACAAGCTTAAGCAATGCAAGTTTTCCATCTTGCTAATATTGCTTCTTGGTCAGTGTTTTCTTTGATTACTGAACACAATGGTCACACTCTGATTACATTTTTTTTAAAAAAAATTTTATCTATTCAAAATTGAATATGCTCCGTTAGTTAATTTGAAAGCTCTGATTAAATTTTAATGAAACATTTTATCAAGTCTACTAGTTTTCATGTCTTGGACATTTTTATCCCATTAACCGATTCAATGTTCGATGTTGATATCAAAAAACTTTCAATGAATAAAGAATTCCGATTCTTTAAAAAAAAACTTATCGTTTCTAGTTAATAAAATACCACAGGATAGGATTCAATCAATTGAACGAGAAACTAGGGAAAAAAACTGGATGCTCTGATTTATCGATATCGTCTTCAAATCAATCAATCAATTTTTTTGCTGCTGCTATTGTTTAGTAAATTAATGAAAGCGATTTTTTTTTTCGATGTTTCTCGATTTTTTTTTTCGGCAGTGGACAACATCGATTGTTCCTGTTTTTTTTCTTCTAGGCAGAACAAAAAAAAAACTTAAAAACGAAGAAGAAAATTATTCGAATAGAAGAAAATAATAATAAGAAATAGAAAAACTCAATAACAAGGAGATGCTTTAGGCAAAGGAGTGTTGCCGTTGTTGTTGTTTTTGTTTTTCTTGCCTCATCCTTTTCTCCCTTCCATCATTCGATTCACTTTCGATTTAATTTCAACGTTTTTTTTTTTTCAAGCTATTTCTATGTAATGGTAACGGATTTTTTTCTTCTTCTTCTGTGCTTAGTTGATCATCGATAATCGATGATGACGACGACGACGACTTTGGCGAATATTTGAAGTAGAAATGGAAAAAAAAACTAAATAAATTCATCGAAACACAAAAAGTTGTCTAGGTTGTCTTCGATAAACCCTGAGATTGGACATTCAAGATTGGCAAAAAAAAAAAATTATTATCATTTTAATCCACGCACACGCTCGATTGAATAGTAAATTTTTCTTTTCGAATTGAATTTCAATTTTGTGACGTTGTATTTTTTTTCGAAAAAAAAATATTTTCGAATAACACCAACTATAGAGATGGATAAATAGATATTTCGATCAGGAGAAATGATTTTGTAGTACAACACTTGTATCATCATCATCCTCGAGTTCTTTATATTTTTATACACAAAAGATGCTTCTGGCAAAATATAATTTTAATCTTCTTCCTATTTTTTTGTTCGTTCGTTCGTTCATGTTTCTTCAATTGAAATTATTTTCTTCAATTGATTTGTTATTATTATCATTTATGCTATGTTCCTATGCTTGAGCTTTGGTGGTTTTAGACTTTTCGATTTTTCTTTTAAAAGTTACAGTTTACTATCATCACTGGTTACCAAAAAAAAAAAAAAAAAAAATCGAAAAATCGAAAAATCGAAAAATCGAAAACGAAAACTTATCATTAGTTTTTTACACAATATTATTTTATGTAGTTATAATCTACACACTGTGTTTGTCGTAAATGTGTGAAGAAGCTGAAATGGAAACTGAACAACCAGCTGAACAACAGGTAAAACATCAACATCAAAAGCAGTAGCCGTAGCAGCAGCGTTCATTTTCGCTATTTTTTTTTTTTAGATTAATTTATTCTATGCAAAAAAAACAACTGAAAGAAATTGAATTTGCTTCAGTTTTTTTGTGTGTGTGTGTAGTGTGGAATATTTGATGTCAAATGTTACCTTCAAAGCACCGAAAAACAGCAAAAACTATTTCTTCTAATTCGACCAAGTTTCGTATAATTTTCTTAGAGAAAAATTTAAAAGATAAACGTAATCGCTCTGTTTTTGATGAGCATGTTACTCGAAAGCAAAAAAAAAAAAAAAAAATCCAATGAAATTTGAAACCAAAAATTTTTTGCCAAAAAAGTTTTCTTCTTGTTGTTTATCATCTTTTGTTATTGGTCGGGTTAGCTATGGTCAAATTATATTATACACATTGTGTATTGAGTGTGAGTGTGTGTGTGTGTGTGTGTACGGTACAAAAGCTTTTTCAGCAATAGAAAATGCTGATGATGATTCAGCATAATGATATCATCTCAGGTATTATAACAAGCAGCCGTCTCTCTCTCTCTCTCTCTCTCTCTCTCTCTCTCTCTCACTCACTCACTAGCTCAATGATGAAGAGCATCATTTTGCTATTTATAAATACATGATGAGTTTTATTTTCGACTGAATTTTTTTCTTTATATGAAATCACAATAGTATGATATGGAGTAAGCAAGCAAGCAAGCAAGCACAGTATGCGTGTTACACTTAGCTAAACCCCTTCACCACCACCATCACACCATCATGGATCATCTAATGAAGCGTCGGTTCATGATTGAATTCAATACACACAAACACTATACAGACATATAGACATATAGATTTGAAATGAAACACTTCCACTTTTTTTAGCACCTTTTCCTTTTGGATGATGCCCTATCGCTTTGGTACCGCAAACGATAATAATAAATAATTCGGATGATAATGATGATGATTTGAGAAAGAAACAAGAAGAAAAAAACATAATCATCATGATGATGAATGGTTTAGGCACGAAAATTCATTATCAGGCAACATTTTTTTTTTCTTTTCAAAAGGATCACCACCGTGATGATAATCATAATCATCATCTTCTTCATCAATGATAATCATCATAATAATAATATTATAAAGAAACCTGAGTAAAACATATCTGAGAAAAATATAGACTCGACATCATTATCATTATTATCATCCTCTTCTTTTTTTTTTTATTGTTGATTTGTCAATAATTTCTGGTGGCATTATTATTACGGTGTGATAAAATTCATTAACAACTCTCTCTCTCTAACTTGCTTTCAACCTACCTGTCACATTTTCATTTTTTTCATTAGTGAAGTTTTTGTTTTAATATAAGATGTTAATGGCTCTTTCTGTTTTTTCTGGACGCATAGGCATCCCAAATGTTTCAAAATTTTTTTTAGTTGGTTTTGGTTGTTAGATGGTGAAAATTTTAAGCAATAACAAGGCTTTAATTAAAGAAGATGCGAAAAAAATAAAATAAGATGACAAAACAATGTCACAAATACCAATATGAAGACGAGGCAGAAAAAGCAGCAGCAGCAGCAGCATCTCTCCAATCAAATTGAATGACTGGTTGGAAATGAACTGGCCAAACAACAACAACAAGAACAACAAGATTGACTTTTCATCTAAAATATTTTTATTCAACAGGTTTCAGGTATTTTAAGCTGCTGCTGCTGCTTATTCTTAATTATATACATCAACTAGGTCTACTAGACTGTGTTCTCCGTGATTCAAAGTGACTGGATGTCTGAAATGAATCAATGAATATTTCTCATAAATTAAGGTTAGAAAAAAAAGAAAGTTTCAATGAGTTGCAAGTGATATGAACAAAATTCATTTAAATCAATCAATGGGTGAGATTGGTTTGATTTGATTCAATTGTTTTTTTTCTAAGAAAAAGATTATAACTTTGAAAAAAAAAAAATAATAATATTCATTTGTTTAAAAAAATGTTTCAATGGCATTTGTTTTCAATAATAATCCAAAATCAGTCAATCTGACAATCTATCCAAGGATTCAGTTTCCGTGCTGTGTTTGTCAAAATGAAAAGGATAATTGGTAGAAAAATAGTCGTTCGGAAATCAATAATTTATTTGAGATTTTTTTTTCCTTAAGAAAATTGGCAACTTAACAAACGATTTCCCCTCAAAAAAAAAAAGTTCTAGAAAGTGAGTTTTTTTTTTTTGCTGAGATAAACAGTTTGCTGTCGTTGTTGTTGTTGTTCGTCACCAGGCCAATCGGACACCTTGACTACTGATCCGTGGCATCCCTGAGCAATGATCACCTCGATCACCTCAATCAAATGTAACAGTTGTTATGAATACACACAAACACACACTCATAGCATACAATCATTTCATCTTTCTTTTTTTTTCTCGAGACATTGTCATCGTCTCATACCAGTATCTTTGTGACAACAAGTATCATTGTGACAATCATTGTGTTGATCGACTTCAATATCCTCGTTTGTTGTCACCAAAAAAAAAAAAATTTCTGAACCAGATTGCTATAGAGCGAAATATTTGTCAATAATTGTGGCCACTGTCATGTTATGTGGATGGTTGAAAGGACACACCATTTTATCGCCACGAATCATAATTGAATGAAAACGTTTCAGATTTTTTACAACCGTTTTACAACCACTTTTCTTATATACTCAACGCGTATGCAAGTGAATGAATTTTCTTTAGAAAAAACAAACACAGGATGATGGCAATCATCGTGATCCAAACAAAAAATGATGAAATCTCAGCTCAAAGATTCAGCAGCAAGAGTGGAAATATTTTTTCTTTGACAAAAAAAAAAAAAAACATTTGCATAGAAGCTCAAGCGCAAATCCCAAAGAAATCGGGAGCAAATGATTTCCATTCATATCATTTTTTTTTAAATATTTCTCTCTGTTTGTTCCTTTGGTTGTTTCTATCCGGTTAGGTGTTTGAAGTGTGATCGGTGAATTGTGACCAAAATATCATTCTTCTTTTTCCACTGGAAGAAGAATAAACGGGAAATTTTTTTTTACAAAGAAAATGAATAATTTTATTAGACCGAAGATAATCGTTCAGAAAAAATGAGCGAATGTTTTCTGGACCGAAAAACGAAAAAAAAAAAAATTTCCTGAAACTCTCTGAAGCTAGAAAGAAGTTTGTTGTCACTTTTTCGTCTTCAATTTTCATTGTTTTCTCACCTCACAGATTGACTAAAGAACTGAGAGTTTTTTTTTTGACATCAAAGATTGTTTAATGAAATCTTGAATAGAATACCCCATTGATTCAGTAGATTTAATAAGATTTTTAAAATGATTTAAAACCATTAAACGATTTGAATTTAAAAATATTGATTCGATTATTATTAATCGAAAAAGAATAGTTTTATAATTGTGTTCGGTGTCACAGATCACATGTTACAATCATTTTCAACTGTCATTCCACCACTCATTCATTCATTCAATCGATTGGATTCGAATAATTTGGTTCACAAGGATTTTTGGCCTTTCCTCATCATCGTTGGGCTTTAGTGGATTCCAAGAATCACACACATCAAAAAGTTCATCAATGAGATTGACTTTAAGTTAGAGAGATGTCAAGTGATCGACGACATGTGATATGAATGCGCCCAGGCGATATTCGGCGCCATAATAATAATGACGGCGATGAGGATAATAATGATAATAATGATGATGGACAATCGAAAGACAATCGATCCATCACTCATTTCATTCGTCTTTCTTTGTGTGTAACTAGCATTGATTTTTTGTTTTGTTTTGCTTTGTTTTTTCACTTTTTTTTCTTCACTTTCGTTCCTTTTAAACTTTTTTTTCGAGTTCGAAAGCAAGCAGAAGAAAAAAAAACTAAATCGATGAATAATAAGGATATATCGTTGATATATTTAATGATAACGATGATTAAAGATATCAAACAGTAATTGATGAATTTCTTTCTTACTTTCTTTACTAAACTAAAGAGATTGGGCATACGCTTTGCTTGATACGCATTTGATCAATTGACTCCTCTTATTAAGCGAAGAAAAGGATTTTTTTAATCATCAATAAAACTAAAACAGCAACTAGAGATCTAGAGGGAAAAAAAAGAAAGCTGCGAAGACAACAAGAACAAGAGCGAGTAACACCAAGTATAACGCCAACGAGATACGCGAAGTTCAATGATGCAATACGATCATCATCATCATCGAATGAATGGATGAATTGAGTTGATAGATGAAGCATCTGTACACACACACACAACATCAATTCCAAGGTGTTTCATTTTCAAACAAACGTTATTTGATACTTTTACAGGCGTGTTGGCTATTACATTTTACTCTACTATTATTATCATTACAGCAATATAATAAAATAGATAGAAAGAAAGCAAGCAAGCAAGCAAGCAAGCAAGCAAGCAAGCAAGCAAGCAAAAACCACCACAACCACCACCGTTAGTTATTGACCGTCATTCTTTTGTTCATCTTATAATTTACAGTTCCAGTCTATGTTATTTTAATGGATTTTCAATGAGAATTCATTTGAATCGTTTGGAAGCAGCAGCAGCAGAGAAAAACGAGAAAAATTCGATTACTATGATCAGTAAAACAGTTTTTTTTCACAGAAAGCAGTTTTTTCACTGTCACTGATGATCGCTTTGCTAATGTAATCAATGTCTCAAAAACTTTTCCTTCATAACGAAAATCAATCTGAAAATTCTATTTCGTAAAACTTGAACGGATGAAGAAATTTTTAAAGATAAACCGTTGAAATTCTATGAAGAGATTGAATTTTTAGAAAAATTCGTTCAAAAATAAAATAACGGTGAAAAAAAAACTAAAAACTAATGGATGATGACCAAGCCAAAAAGCCAAAAGCTGTTCCAGGATTTTTTTTTTTTGGATTTTGAAATTACATTTCGTAACTAGTGTGTGCGTATCTTGGTGGTGGCGCGTTTCTTCATTATCTTTTTTTCGTTGCCCTATCATCTATCGACCGTTACGCGCTAAAAACCAAACTAATTGCCAACCTTTTTTGTCACCATTGAGGTTTCAATTCCAAAACACACACACTATTCCTATTCAAAGCTAGTTGTTCGGTTTAAGAGATTTGTGATTATCAAATGTGAGAGAGAAACGACAACGAAAATTTTTCGTTTTTTTTTTCTTGTGATCAATCAATCAATCAATCATTGTGCCAGAGTGTTCCAAAAAGAAAAAAATTAGCTTGCTGTTGTTTCGTTTCCCTAAGAAAAGATTCCAGAAAAAAAACAAGCAACACCACTTTTTTCCTATTTGTCATTGACAACAACAAACGTTGGAACATTGAACGGTGTCAAATGAATAGTTTTGAAACACTTTCGTTTTTTTTTTTTCTCAATCAGAAAGTTCTTCAGATCTTACCCAAAAGTTTTGGCTGATTATGTTTTAGGGGTTTTTCTGTAAGTTCCGTTATTGTTTGTTATTGACAACTGTCAAACTGTTAAAAGAAACCTGATTGAAATGGAAAAAGAGAGATCGGTTGGAAAACTTGAACCTTTTTTTCTGCTTGGTACCATTATGATTGAAAAAAACTTTAGTAAAAACAATCCCATTGATACGAATAAGAAGAAGAAGAAAAAAAACCAAGTTTTGTAACATGATGTAATGAAGACAATCTGTCTGTGTGTGTGTGTGTGTGTTGGTAGAGACAAGTCAAGTCTTAAAGTGATAATTATCTTAAAGAAAAAAAAGTGATTTTTTCTTCTTCTAATCAAACCACTTGTTTGTAAGAAAGCTAACGAAAAAATTTCGTAAAAAAAAATTTTCTTCGTAAATATTGCTAGTAAAGTTTGTAAAGGGCGACACAACGATAATGATCAAATCTAATCAGTCAGGCGATTGAAACTAATTGGTAAGACGGATTATTATCATCATCATCGTTGTCTTAGAATATTTTCTCTCTTATTGATCTTTTATTGATCATTTTCCTTGTGTTTTTCGTTTTTAAAAGTTATTGATTAGTGTTAGATTAAAACAGTTAGTTAATCCCAAAATGAATTAGTTTTTTCAAGAACGATTCAATAAGAAGAAGAAGAAGAAAAACGGTTCAACTTTGGAGAGAAAAATCTCCAAAAAAAATTTTATCAAAACAAATGATCGGTAAATGGATAATAGTAATAATAAAAAGAAAAATCGTTTTCATGCTACTTACGTTCTTGGTTTATTAGTTTGATTGCTGTTGTTAGAGTTGACCAAAGTTTTTTGAACAAAATCACTGCTTCCGCGATGTATTTTAGAATCCAATCTAGGATTGATATTATGGACACTGATTTGATGGTGGTTGATCGGTGTAAAATTTTCGTTAGATTTGTTTGATAATGAACACAACGAATCGATAGAATGATCAGAATGGTGATGGTGATGACGAACCAATGATGTGGATGACTGTCGTCTATAACCTGACAATGGTGATGAGACAAATGATGTGGTCGATGCGGTTGTTTGGGCTGTTGTTGTTGGGCTTGTTGTTGAGGACGATGACTTGCAATGATTGAAAAGACCTAGAGATTGTCGTCGTCAAAACAGAGGAAAAAAATATTTAAAAAAACAGTTATTCTAGAGAGGTGGGTGAGTTAAAATAGATGATCAGGCAGATATGTACAGGTGGTCAATTCTCACAAAGCAAAAAATTTTCATTACTAAAGACGAAACCGGAGAAGAGAGAGAGAGAGAGAGAGAGAGATGAAGAACCCTAGGAAAAAAACCTACAAATAAATGCTGGGAGGTGACATTGACGTTTAGATGTTATTGGTAACAATGTTTGTGTGTGTGTGTTTGTGTCATTGATGGTAGACCAACAACCAGGCCAACCAACCATTCACAGACACAGCAATCAAGGTTGACGACTGTTGTTGTTTTGTTTCCTTAATTTAATTGACTTTACCGTACGAGAAAAAAGTAGAGAGAAAAAAAGCATCTAAATAAGCCTAGCTTGCTCAACATTACTAGCCATCTAGTCCTTCACTCTTCAATCGTCCGTTTTTCAACTCGGTAGCTCACGAATCGAAAAAAGTTCATGAATATTGTCTATCAAGAAGGACACACACACACACACACCATGAGATTGGCAGATGCCATCACGCATCGACGACCTATCGTCCTAAGCTAGGGCCCTTGTATACTGTAGAAAAAAAAACATTTGAAACAATAATGTTCAACCGGTAGTTTGAACTATTCGATTCAAAGAATTCTAAATGAGACAGCTGCTGCCGAAGAAAGCCTTTGCTTAACATTTTTATTTCTGCCTAAACTAACTGTTTAGCTAATTTATTTTCTATAGAGAGATAGCCTAATTAATTCATCATCATCAAAGATGACTAAGACAATATTGGAATAAAACAGTTGTTTTATCTGTTGAAAAAATTTACAAACAAAACAATTAGAGCCACCAATTCCGCTTGACCAGTAACGTGCATCCGTTCAAAAAAAAATGCGATTGATTTATGGAGAAAAACAAGAGACACGCGACCCAAAACACCACAACACTAAACTCATCATCATCATCCTTCTGACAATATAACCGCTGTGTGTGTGTGTTAGGTTAAAAAATAATTTAAAATAAAATACCGCCTACATACCGTTTCCATAGCGATATCCGGTGCCATCCGTGTAGACCTCGTCTTCATGAATGAGAAGCACTTCGTTTGAATGTAGGACTAGCTCTTGACCACGTGTCAAATCGCGTGTCACTTCAAGATAAATCTAGCGGTGAGAAAAACAAGAGAGAGAGAAAGAGAATTAAGTGAATGTAGATTTTTTTTTTTTTTTTTTTAGTTGGTTGTAACAGAAATTTCAGGTGATGGCCATAAATTAGTGATAATGCTACACATCGATGTGTCATTATTCTAAATATTTTCTCTGAATGAAACTCAAGGTGCACCAGAAATTTTGTTAAAACACTAATCGAATGTTTTTATAATAAAAAAAAAATCAGCCTAAAAAGAAAAAACATTGCACCGGGCCTCAATGGACCGTGGACAATCAAATAGTCATTTGAGGGAACCAGAGTAAAATTTTTCGATCATTATTTTTTCGATTCTATTAGGTTTCGATTTTTTTTTTTTTAATAATTTCCAAAAATCGCTGAATTTTTGTTTATTGAACATAACGATTCATCGAATAGTTAAATAATAGAAAAAATTATTTAATCAATTTTCTTGATTAATTAATTTTTTTTATTCAATTAAAAAATTTCTAGTTTTTTTTTTTAAATCAATTTAATTAAAAATAATTTAATTTCTGTTCAATTGTAATTGAATTTTCTAATTTAAAATTTAAAGCATATCGTTTGTATCAAAAATTAAATTTTTGTTAAAAAAAAAATTTTTGCTATGCTTGAAAAAGTGTTGCGCAAATTTTTTTATTTTGAAAAAAAAACTTTTAAACGATTTAAATTATTTGAAAAATTAAATTAAACAAGAAAGGTGTTCAGCTAGCGATTTCACTTTCAATCACAAAAATTCAAGCTGAAATTTTTTTTTTTTTTAATAAATTTATTTTTCATTAAATAATTTTTTTTAAAAATTGTAATTTTCCAAATCTTCTTAACACACAAGAAAACAACCAAATTGCTTGTCCATCTTGTTTATTTATTTATTAATTTTTCACAAATAATCAGAAAAAACTCTATAAATTTAGCGTTACAAATTATAAATTATAAAGATTTTTTTTCAATTTTTACTGATTTTTCATCTACTTGCTTTAGCTTGTAATTTGTTACTTTAGAGAAAAATGAAAAAAAAATTCGATTATTAAATTAATGCTCTCAGTTTGTTAGTTTGTTCACTGACAATTCAACTTGGAATGGCCTGAATTCCTGTTGTTGTTAATGTCCAATTTGTTGTTATAAAAAAAAAATCGATTTTATTAAATCGGTTATCGATCGGGAAGCCTTTTCTTTTTCTCTCTCACTTCATTATCCTCGATGATCAGATGAGAGATGATTGAATGAACCAGATTGATGATGATGATAAAACAAACAAACAAACAAACAACAACAAACATTAATCAAATTGAAATCGAATTCTATTGACTTGAACATAGGAAAAGAAAAAAAAACACCCAGGTGATGATTTGGTGTGTGGTTGAGAAAAAAAATAATCGTTCGCTCGCTCGTTCGCTCGCTTTCTTGGTTCATTCCTCTGTGTGTACAGAAGCCAAATTATCGAATTAGATTACTCGTGACACCATAGACAGTCATAGAAACAGACATTGCTTTTGCTTTGGAACAATAAACTCAAAAATATATATGAAAAAACTGATATCAAGAGTTTTTAGATAGACGATGAATATCTTATATCATCATCTAAAAACGATTGTTTTTTTTTTGTACATAATTGTTGTTTGATACCTGTTTGGTTGTTTATTTGTTTGTTCGTTTGCTGCTTGCTTGCTTGCTTGGCTGTTGTTGTTTTCATTTAATCATCGTCATCATCTCTGTTTGTTTGATTGATTGATTGAATGACTGACTGAATGAATGAATGAAAGGATGAATTAATGAGTGAATACAAACAACAACAGATAAGCCATCTAGCTAAAAAACTCGATTTTAGCTGGCCAAAATTATTTTAAAACCAACAACAAGATTATCTTAAAAATGAAAAGATGTCTAGAAAATGATGATAAATTAAATCATTTTTTTATTATTATTGATCTAATTTTTTGAATAAAACTCGATTAATGAAACAAATAATTTTTTGCTTCATTTTACTTATTGTTTTCTGGTATTAATAATAAAAAAATTTTCTTTTACTTTTAATATCGTTTTATTAGAAACTAAACTGAATTGATTTGTAAATCGAGAGTCAATTGAAATTAGTAAGTGAGATGTTTTGGTCATATGCGTGAGTGTGTGTGTGTGTGTCCGTTAATGTGTGTGTTGTGTTTGTCTTGCCGTGTGTTTCTTCCTGTGTAATCCCGGAGTGATCAAAACAACAACAAGAAGAATGATCAAATCAAATTTTCATCATCATTGCATCATGGCAAATAGACCATATTAAAATAATCATCAAAATACATCAAACACCGGGTAGGTCAACCCTTCGAGGCTTGTTCTCTCGCTTTCTTGTTTTGTGTTTCTATCGCTCAACAAAAAAAAAAAAAGCTTCATTTTAATCTTCTTTCATTTTAATTTGACTGATTGCTGAATCGTCGTCGTCGTCGTTGTCGTTTTTGTCGTCATCTTAATCATAATCAATCAGGTTACGAAACTTCAATGCGCTCGATGAGCTTTAGTAGTCTTAGTGGGCTTTGCTTTCCAAAGCATCGTATTTTGTACTGGCATTTATCGTATCACCGAGTTTATAACTAGATTATCTTTCCTTAAAAATCGATGAGTTTTCTTCTTCTTCTTTTTCAGAGAAGTCTGATGTCTATTAACTGTTTAAATCATTGGAAAGATGATGATGAATAAGAAGAAAAAAAGTAGATCAAAAACTGTGTTGTTTCCTAGCAATATAAGCTAATGGGCTAATAGACTCTCTAACAAGCTAATAAAAAAAAAAAGAACCTGAGATATTGAATCTTTTTCGATATCAGACTACCAAAGACAAAAGGACATCGCCTACTTTTTAAATGTACTCATCATCATTAGAAAATTGATCGATTGAGATGACGACAAATGGTCAGCTTCTTTTTTTTTTAAATAATTTTCATTTGTGTCCAGTTTGTATGTTAGTTAACATTTTCAAAACACAAACACTTTTCATGTTGAAAAAAACAAAACATGAAGCTTTAAAAATAATGATAATTTATAAATTTTTTTTATAAAAAAAAAATTAGCGATTAATTTGTTGGCATTCTGTTGTGTGTGATGAATGTTTTCTTAAATCCTCCACAGGCAAAGCATTGATACGAGATGGAAACTTTCTTCGATGAATGTGTGTGAAAAAAAATGAATCGAATGTGTCATCACACACACACACACACACACATCGGTATTAAATTAATATTTGATTGATTTTCCTAAAATTACCATTTGACATGATTTAATAATGCGAAGAACGCAAAATTCATTTCATATCATCGTAGAGTCTGATGACGATGATAATAACGATGATGATACAGTTCAATGATTATTATTATTAAAAAAAATTCGAAAATCAAAAAAATTTAAAATATACGATCATAAAATATTTCGAATCTTCCTTCTTCTTGTTCTTCCATCATTTCTATGGACCAATGTCCGTGTAAATTGTACATTAATGTTTCGAATTTTTATTCGAAACATTACACCCAAGCATTTTGTATTTCTTTTAACATATATAAAGGTCATCGCATCATCAAACACACACACACACACACACAGAAAAATTTTTCTGTTTTTGTATATAAATTTTGGATGAAATGGCTTGTTCCATGAGAAAAAAATCAGACTAAAAAAAATTAAATTTTTAAATTTATTAATTCTTCTTGTCTTAGTGATTCAAAGAACGTTCCTTCATTTCTTTCTTTTTTTTTTTTGTTGCTTTAATATTTCCTAAATAAAGGTTGAATAAAGGCAATGGAATCAAAGTCAAACAACAAGTGTAAAAATTTTCAAAATTTTGTTCATTTCATTATCATCAAACAGATTAAACTGTTGAAAATTGAATCATCCAATTATTCAACAAAAGCTTCGACACTTTCCCAGTAAATCCATCTTCTTTTTTCTGTTTGGAAACTGCTGTTGTTGTTATTACAAACATTTTTTACAAACAGAAAACGTATTCAGAATGAAATTTTCTAATAGTTCTAACCATACAGTTCTTAACTGATTGCCGATGTGTCGTATTGTATTGTTTGTTGTGTGTTGTCCATGTTGTTTCACCATTGTCATCCTGTATATAAAAGACCATCAATTACAATTGAATGGATGATCAAGAGAACATTAACAACAACAAGCCAATAGTAACGGCTCATAAGTGATTCCTTTTACAATGGGAACACACACACACAGGCGGACAATGAGAGATTTGATCCAATGATCAATAGACATTATTAAAAGCAATGAATTTGTGTTTTTTTTTTTTGTTTGTCTTCATTGGTCATCAAGGCTTTTTTTCCATTTTATTTTCGTTGTGGTTCGATCATTTTATTTTATATCAATCAAATATCCAACAAACAAATAAATAAATAAACAAACAAACAGGTTCATTACGCCAATGGTGATCTGCTTTGATGTTACATTTCTGCTATCAAATTTGGATGCTGTTGTTCTTGTTTTCTTGAGAGGAAAATAAGAAGAAATATACACACACACACTTAAAGACAGACTTAAACTGTCCTGTGGTCATCTTGCGGGCGCCACACACACACACACACACACACACACACGCTTGTTCATTCACCGCACCCTTTCATCAAATTTAATTTTTTTATGTTGATTAGTTTTTGATTCAATTTCTTTCGTACAGATTCAAATTTCCCCCCCCCCCCCCCCTCCTCTCAATGTGGCCAGGGATGATGAACAAGATGGACGAAGAAGTTGTTTGAAGTTTATCTGCTGAAACATTGTGTTGAAATGAACATGAACATGAAACACAACACATTGAACGGGCACAAATGAAAACCAACCAGCAACAACAACAATCAATACATGTATATAACATCTCAACTAACATCGAAACTGTGGACTTTAAATTTTTTTTTCCATCTTCTTCAAGATGATGAATTTGTTTTACATTATCATCACACACACACACCATTGCCGCCTTCAATTGATGGTTGACTTTCAATTCAACTAGATAAACCTAGCTACACTATGCTACACTAATTTTTTTTTTTAACTACCATGGTAAATAAAGTTGAACAATATTTTTATTTTAGAAAAATTCTAATAGATAATGTATGCACATAATGTACATATTCTACGGAAAAAAAAGAACAGCACATCGATACACATTGGAAAGAGAGAAACACATTTGAGTTTCCATAGTTTTATGGTCGAAATAATGATTTCAAATAGGGAGCCATCAAAATTACCATCAACATAATCATTGTCATACATCATTGTTGAGAGACGTAATGATCATGATAAAATGATGATGATCGTATTTGTGATGACCACCACCACATCCATAGTTGCTTGAATAAATTATTGTCCCACGATAGAGTTGCTCTAGCTGTTCAATGTCTCTCCAATGTCCAACAAAATAAAATAAGTGAGTAAATTAGATTTGAATGAGCTTGAAAATTTATGATTGAGATGACCACCTGATGATGATGACCATAGTGATGATGGTGGAATTTAATTGAAAAACAAATATTTTATCAAATTGAATTAGATTAATTTCATTTCAAGAATTTTTCTATTAAAAAGTGTCTCCAAGAGTTGATGGTAACAAGTGTTACATCACTTTCTCTCTCTCTCTGACTTGTTGGAACATCCACGATCCATTTTTTTTTCTGTTTGTCAAGTTTCATTCGAGAAAATTTCTATGAAACTTTTTTTTTTGAATGAAAGTACTGTGCTGCATGCAAAACAGTATATTCTATTTACTGTAAATCTATTTCAAGTTCATTGACGACGATTTATAATAATGGAAATTGAAAAAAAAAAATGAATTAAATACCATGGTACTTATTCAAATAATGGCCCGACTTTTCATTCATTCATTTCTTTCAAAAATTTATCAGAAAAAAAAAATGAAATTTTCCATTCCAAAACAAACAAGAAGACAACATCATGAAGATCATTTAAGCTGCTTCAAATTGGTGCTGATTTCAAAGCGATGATGATGATGATGATGGCTCTCGGCGTGGTCAGTTGTGTCCCACCCAAAACGAGAGCTTCTGCTGTGTGGCTCAAAACAATACAAAACAAACAAAATTTTGAACTCACAGCATTTTTTTTTTTCCAATCGAGATTTCTTTGTTAGGATTTCAATGATGACAATCAATGATGATGATGATCGTCGTCAACTTTAACACCTTAAATCCCTTTATCAAATAGTTTCTCCTTCATCTTATTCTCATTATTATTATTTTGATGATTGTCTTATTGTATTCATTCATTGAAATGAATGAATGGCGAAGTGTGAAATTGTTCGATGTCCACTGTCCATTGATGATGATCCATCAACTATCATTCAGTCTATCAGCTGACATAATCTTTGTATCTTTCTCTACTGATGATGATCCACTGATCTATTGCCATCACAAACACTCTCGACCACATTGGCACACACACACACAGATCATTCAATCCATTGGTTTGTTTTGTTATTGTTTCTTCTATTTGTTTGTTTCACTTCTGTTCGAGCGCGTGTGTGTCCGTATGAGAAAAAAAAAATTGATCCAGTTTTCTTGGCAGTTCTTGTTCTAGTTCTTTTAATAAGAAGATTGGCGTCATTGAAGACATGCGATGCGTTTGCTCATGTGAATCTCATTCACATTGAATCGTTTCTTCGTGTTGTTGTTGGAAGGATCGCCACCCGAAAACTAAAAACAAAACAACGAAATCGGACTTTTATCGACTACTCCACCCAAGCATCTCATCTCTTTCCATCGCTCGCTTGTTCGTTCAGAGCTTGTTGCAATAGATCATTCCAAATGATCAACAGGAAAACAAACGAATGATGGACAATCCACTGAACCGTTACGTCTACGACGATTCAACCATAGTTCTTCAAGAAGAAATCAGTTCGAATTGAGAGAAAAAATCAATGAGTAAGAGAGAAAGAGAGAGAGAGAGAGAGAGAGAGAGAGAGAGAGAGAGAGAGAGAGAGAGAGAGAGAGAGAGAGAGAGAGAGAGAGAGAGAGAGAGAGAGATAAAGAATGAAGAGTTTCGAATTGAATTGATAAATAAAACAAAAAAAAACCGTTACAATTGATGATCGAGTTTGAATCACTTTCATTTTTTTCACGTTATTTTCTCGATCTTGATCATCTCTCTCTCATCACATCATTTCTATCTCCATCTATGAGAAATATTTTATTGGCGTTGATCATCATCATCACAATCATTTTCGTTTTCATTTCTTTCTATTCTCATCGATTGAGTTTAGAATCATTTCAAACATTGAATCTTGTTGTTTTATTTTATTTTTTTGGCAGATTTAAATCTCTGCTGAAGTTGTTGGAACCAACGCCCTACGCCCTGTTGTTGACGAACCTCATTTCATGTTTATCTTCATTATCATCGTCATCATCTTCTCCTTCAAATATCTTCTCAGTATAGCTATGGTCATAATGATGATGATCATCATCATCATCAATCCAAATGTAAAATTTGTTAAACATTTGATTTATTTGAAAATTTGAGATTTCTTTGGGTTGTAATTGATGCGTTAACGAGACATATAACTGAACAAAAGATTAAAGTGATGCCATTCGAACCGTTATTTTTGTTTGGGTTTTATAATAAAGGCTACCTTAACTTTTTTTTCACTAAATAAATTTCCCAACTTGATTGGTAAGCATGGGAAACATGGGTAATAAGTCGATCAAATTAATGAAGAAAATTTAGGAACAAACACACGCCATTGATTTTTCCATTGGAAAAAAAAAATTTTAATCAGTTAGCATCAGTTTTTTTTTTTCATTGATATCAAAACAGAATTAAAATTCACAGATGGAGACTCCCAATGTCGAGGATATTAGGATAATCATTTTTATTTTTGGATATTCGAATTACAACCACCGATTTTTTATTTTGTCACACAGCTCACAAGTCGATCAATTTTGAGTTCTGAACGGAAAACTAGTGAGAGGGGAGATCTGATTAAAAACAAAAACGATATATCGATAGCCTAAATCGAATTATTGGTGGAATTTTTTTTTCGAAAATATTGCAAAGCACAGAGCAAAAAGCGGAACAAACACAATCAAATGAATCAACATGATCGAGATTGATCCATTTAAGAAAGTTCAAATCACGCAAATACCCGGCTAGTTTATTTCATATTTTTTTTTTACACGTGACACAAAGCCTCATAAATCAATCAGATGACCAAATTTGTTCGTGAAACTTGAAAAAAAACACAAAAGAAATTTTTCTTCTTTTTCTTTCCCCAAAATGAACAAGAATGGAAATGGTGGGCTATTAATCATCATGACAGAGATGAAGCTGAAAGAAATTTTAAGAATTTCTTCTTTCTAATCAGACTTTTCAAAAAAAAATTAAAATCTTAAAAAATTATAAAACGAGAGAGATCAATTTTTTTTACAACTGATATAATCATTGTTAATTGAAAATTAATCGAACAAAACTTTCTTTTTTTAATTACTCTACTAATTAAATTAATTTTTTAAAAACATGATGAAAACTTGGATTTAGAAATGCGAATAAAACAAAAAAAAAAAAAAATTTGAATACTTACTTTTCCACAAAACAACAACAAGATGGCGTTAGCTTCTCGATGTTTGACGATATCGGTTCTATGATGGAATACTGGTGATGGTGGTTGGTCATTTTTCAATCCATTGCTGATTGATGATCTCTCCAATGCTTTCAAATTATTGTCAAAGTATTTTTCTTCACTCATCATAAACAGATCATCATCATCATCATCATTGTTTGGTCATCACCGTTTTGTTTGGTTGCTTTTGGTGATCGTTTTGGTGGTTGTTGCTTCAATCGAATCATCGAGATCCATTGATAAACTGAGTGATCTTTTAGTTCAGCCCATGCCGAAAAAGTTCCCGTACGATCGGTGATCTGTACAACGAATTAAAGAAAAAAAATTAAATCATTGTTTCAGAAAGTTTTTTCTGCGCACTGTTACGCCATCTCTCAATCAGAAAGCGTACAAGTTTTTTTCAAAAAAAAAAAATTTCTTTATTTAACTACAATACAAGACCGATTCATCTTTCATTTACAATGTGAATTCATTTTTTTCATCCAGAAACAACTAAAAGTTTCGATATATCGATTGAACGAGAAGAAAAATTCATTATTTAATGTCACCAGGAGAATGGAGAGGAATTGAAAGGCCCGATTTTTTTTCCTATCGATTGTTGTTTCGATGTTGTTTTTCACTTTTTTTTGATTCATATTAATTCATTTTTCATGTTTTCACACCGGGATATCTTCTTCTTGATGATGATGAAGAAGAAGCTAATTGTAAAGTTTCTATTCGTTAGCTCGCTCGAAACGGTTTCTTAACATATCACATCATAAATTTGATACGCATGCACACACCAACACATGGCAAACACGGCACGTGTCTTACCCGGAGACCCACACACACACACAGAATTTGGCTTCAACAACAAAAAACAATTACAACTTTGACTTATTGATTGGGATTTTTCCGAAGAGTAAAAATCGTTTCGAAAAAAAAACGATTGTTCAAAATCATCGATTGTTTTAAATTGTGTTCGATTTGTGTGAAACTTTTTTCTGAAACGTTTCTAGCGATTTTTTTTTTTGATATAATTGATATTTTATTAAAATACAAAGAAAGTTATTGATTCAAAAAAATCTTTTCAACACTTTCATCTCGAAAAAAAAACTTTTTGGAACTTTTTTTTTTTTTTGGGGAGCTGTTCATCATCAGGCTCATTCAGATTTCATTATGAATTAATGGAGATTAATGGGTTTTGATGTGCCCCCGCCATAATTAATGAATCGGAATTAGCGAATCTCCATTTTAAGAAACAATGGCCTAGAATGGAACAAGTTTCACCTCAGTCCTTGTCCTGGGTGAATGAATGGAATGACCTTTTCAGTTGATCGACTTTTAAACTTCTGTGATAGAAGGATTGCGTGTGTGTGTGTGTGTGTGTGTTTATATTTTTCTATATGATAAACATCAGTCGTATAATATTGATATTGAATTTTGTCATCAGAAGGAAAAAAAAAACGGCCGGGTAAATATCCGACAAGCTGCTGAGCCTAGCTGTGTCTAGTGTGTGATCTGATGTTAATTTTGATTAAGAGCACGAGAGAAGAGAAATAAACGTAAGTTTATCCTAAGCTTACACAATAAGACTGCTAAATAGTAATGACAGCTTGGCAAGATGATCAATACTTTCTTTTTTTTTTCTCCCGGGTCCGGTTATTTATTTTTCCAAAACTACAAAATCCTAGAATATTGTGAATTGAATAATTTGAAATAAACAACCCAAGAAAAAATTTTCTGGTTTAGCATAGAGCCAAAAGTTTCTTTTAGAATTTTTTTTTTTGGTAGGATTCTAGGATTCTAGTTTTTTTTCCCTGGTAATTTGGGTATTATAACGCATAAGAAGTTCGTTCATTCACTCAATTTCACAAAGTATTATTGGAGACAGAACAACAACAACACGTGTTAATGTGTGGCGACGTGTGTGATCTGGTTTCACGGATGACCGGATCAGACCAGATGAGACGCCAATCATCACACACACACACACACACCATTGACACAAACAACACGCACATTAAACACTTCTTAGGTTCGTTTGATAATTCGAAGGAAAACATCCAAACCCAATAACATCTGAACTCATCGGTTGATGTTTAATTATCTGAAAGTAATGGCTCCCAGGGAGGAAAAAAAACCGAAAGCTTACTGGAACAACTGGAAGTGGAAAGTTTTCAACCAAGAAGAAAAAAAAAACTTGGAGGAAAACACAAAACGCATATAAATACACAGCCAATATATTATTTGTGAATCGAATGATTTTGAGCTCAGAAAGCAATAGAAACAAGCCCCATTCAAAGCCCATTCAATTACTTCGTGTTTTTTCGTTGTGATGTTTGTCATCTAGTTTTTTTTTGTTTTTTAGGGTAATGATTTTATCATCTGTGCTTCTCGACCACCACATCATCATCATCACAGTGCAAACATGGCAGTAGAAACACTTACTTTCCGGGTAGTATATGATTCGTTACATCGTGCCACCGAGATGACGCTAATGGATGTAACAGGAGGATTTCATTCATATTATTATTAGCATTGTGTGTGTGTGTGTGTGTGTGTGTGTGTGTGTGTGTTTCCACCATAAACTCAACATGTAATGTATGTTTTTTTCTTTTCCATTTTGCCATTTTTCTTAACGCAAACAACATATGGATTGAATGGGAATGATGAACACTAACCGAGATCAAAAGCAAAAACAAACAGTAAAACAAGCAAGCAGGCAATGAACATTGGAGGATGCATTGTAAAGTTTTTCAAGAAATAAATGTGATGTCTATCTGACTTGACTAAATGGATTGTCGTGGGTTTTTTTTCCAGAAAAGAAAATCCCATTTAAAAAAAAACCTCTGTTTGGTTGATGTTTGGAATGACATTTTTATTGCATTGATTTTTACATATTTTTTTTCAGAAATCGTTCGGTCAAGTTAAATATTCGCAAATAATTTAAGATATAGAATATAGGTGACTATTGAATTTAGTTTAATTAAAAAACCGATGAATGATTCAGCCCACAGTATTGATTGTTTCAATAACAACGAAAGAGATAGTATAGAAAAACCAATCAAATCAGCCAGTCAGTCGATCAATCAATCAATCAATCAAAGCTAATTGAAATTCACAACAAACATTTCCAAGGCAACTTTTGCTTAAAAAAAAAACCGTGATACCGTTACTTTTGAAGGAAAGTGATTGGTTTTGATTTGGTTTCTAGTGAAACTAAGTGGTGTTCATCTAAGCGAAAACGTGTGAAATCATAGAAAAAAATAATCAATGTTTTGGTTGATTAAAAAAAAAAACCAATTTTCTATTAATATACAATTATCGTAATAGAAAGATTGATTTTTTTTTCCGTTGGTTTTATGATACATTCAACACACCCACCCACCTTCTCCCAAGAGTTTTGGAACGATGACAACCACCAAATCAATGACAATCAAATACAATGAGTGAACCTTTTTTAGAAACCAATGGCAACAAACAAACAAACAACAAACAAACAAACAACAACAACTAAATGACATCAAACATGAAATTAACAATCCAAAGTTTTTGGTTTGAAATGAAAAATCCGTTACACAAAGAGAGTTATTATCAAAAAAAATTTAAAGACTAAAACCAATCATTAAACATTCCGACAAATCAATGGTGTAAGCCGAACACACACACATGTGACATATCAAATAATGTCACAAGAGAATGGAAAATAAACTGTCACCATGACCAAGTTTTTGATTGTTCCAAATAGTAGCCACTCAAAACAACTATTAATTTTTTTTTCTGGTGGTTGTCTCGTAGGAGATTCTCTATATAGCTTTTGATGTTGTTTCTTTGGAGCTCTTCTAGGAGTCTCCTGGCTCCCAAAAAAAACAGGCACTCAACACAGCATACCAAAATTCGACGCATTACTTTTGGCGCAGCTCTATAATAATCGTATCAGAAGTTTAAAGCATTGCATTATCATTTCATTATTTTTCAACTGACCAAAAGCTTTTTTTTCTAATCATCAAATAAGGATTCTCACAATTTTTAGAGAATTTCTCAAAAACTGTGAGATTAGGGTCAAGCTTCAAGAAAGGCTCAATCAGCCAAGTTGTCTCAACAACTTAACCTAGACTATCCTGAAACCAATTTTGGGAATCAATCAAAATTTCTTTGATTGAAACTCATTCAAAACATTCGAGCCAAATTCAATTTATTTACCAATTGATTGCTTGAATTTCGATGACATAACATAGCGAAGAAAACGTTTCTGGACACTCTGTGTTTGTGTGTGAGTCCTGTTCAAGCTATTTATTGATCCAAGAGAAGTTTTTTCCATCTTTTCTGTGCAAAGATAGAAAAACAACACACACTCTTAGACGCTCATTCAGACTTCATTTTTGGTATTAATAAAAATGTGGCTATTGACACAAGCTGACGCGGCGGCACCTAACAAAACACGAAGCCCATCCATCCGATTGAAAAAGCATAGAAGAATCATTTAGAAATGAATCTCTATTGATATTGGCCCGAAATATATATATCGGCTCAATTCCATAATAATAATAATAATAAGTATAAGTATACTATTTTATTTTTCAGTCAAACTAATAACACCAGTAATTTATTACCATAAATTACAGCCCAAATATTATACTGTGGGACCCTAGAACTAAGAATCTTTGGTATATTAACCACTGCTGTGTCTTCTGGTTTGCATTGGCTCTCCCATGTTTTCTGGTATTCTGTGTCTCTTTGGGTGGTGTGTGTGTGTGTGTGTGTGTGTGTCTCTTTCTACAGTGTCTCAGAATGCGATAAATCAATTTTAGTTTTCAATTTTTTTTTGGTTCCATTTTCTGGAACAAACTTTTTTTTGACAAACATTGGGAGACAGAGGAGCAAGGATTTTGGAAGACCACCGCCAAGAATCCTAACAAGGGCCAACATTCTTCTGGGTGCTTCTGAATCATTTTGGAACACACACATTTTTCTTATGTGTTTTCCATTTATTTTTTCAGTATTAATATTTGTTTTTCTTTGAGATTTAATTATGTTTTAACCAGAATATCAGGATTTTGTTCTCTATGGTTGTGTTTTATGTAAAAAAATGCGGTTTCTGTTTAAAAAACATGTCATAAAAAAATATAAAAAACACAAATTAAAGGCTAGTTATGGGTTTAATCGATTAAAAAACTTTTGGAAAAACTTCTGCTTTGGGTTCAAAGATTTGAAGCCCGATTAGAATCGTTAAAAAAATTTTCTATATTTTTTTCTTTCAAAAGCCACGTGCGTGCAAAATTATTTTTAAAGATTAGAGAAGTGTTGTTTTTTTATTTTGGCTTCAGGTTCTTTGATTATCTATCTAGTGATAAATCAATCGAACACGATGACAATAACAATACTATGAAAAACCACATTGAAAAAAAAAAATATGAAAATATTTCTTGTGCACAATTTTCTAGTCCTGGCTCTAGTCCTGGCCTTTGGTTTTTTTTTTCAATTCAAAATTTGAAGGGACACAAGTGTGTTGGACAGTTGCCTCTATATCTTGAAAGTCTTTGGGAAATTGAATTGATAATTGATTTTTGTTTCACTGCCTGTGCCTGTGTGCGTGTGTGTGTGTGTTTCAATGTGATCAAAGATAATCGAATTCGAGCGAGCAATCTAATTCGTTGTTGCGTTCAGTTTTTGAAACACAAGAAAAAGATGGATGAGCGATGAGATGGTGATCGCAGATGGACACAACAACCGTATATTTATTTTTTTTCTGACCTCAATGAAACAAAAAAGGTCAGAAAATTTTCTATTCTTCTTCAGTTTAGAAAAAAAAACAACAAATCGATAAAACTATCGATCACTTTTTGTTTCAATTTTTTTGTGTTGTTCTCTGTGTGCCGTGAGTGTGAGTTCCAAGTTGAACTTTGGCCACAATCTGTGTTTTAGCTTGAAACACTTTGTCGGTTGAAGTGTTTGTGTGTGTGTGTGTGTTTGTGGAGATAAACACAAGAAATGGTCTTGGTGGTGGTGGTGGTGAGATAAGCGCAGCTTTCTCTCTTCTACAACAACCAATGGAACCTTCAATTTTCATCATCATCATCGAAAGTTTCATTCATCGAAATCTTTGTATCATTTTTTTTTTCTGGTTATGCTAGGAATGCTCAAACGCGTGTGGTGGTTTTGTTTGCATTAGAAAAAAAAACTTTTTTTCTTCTCTTGTTTGCTTAAGTAGAGAGAAAACAAAAAAAACTGAACTAGATTCGCTGATAGTAGAGAAAATAATAATATTTCCAAACTATAAAACTTAAATATCAAGGATAAAAAAAAAAAATTTACCTTAAAACATTGATCACCACTGTTCAGGGATTGTTTCAATTTTCCAATTTTAGCTTCGAATGGACCAAAATTGGTGGAATGAGGAAGAGGTTGCGAGGCCCGAATCTCGAACCGAAGTTCTGAACTCTCTGAATCGATAAACACTTCCAGTTTATCTGGCAATATTTTACTCAAACGTCGACTATGAAGATGTTGTAACAAGACCAATGCTGCGGCATTGGTCTCTTTGGTAGGCGACAGGATCATCGGTGAAGCCGCCAAAGCCATTGAGGTATTCGAGCATTGAGCATTTGTCGGTGTTGTCATCATCGTCGCTGTTGGAGAAGCAAGCATGGTGGAGAACATCATCTGCGATGGAGTGAATCTCGATGAATCATTGCTTGAGTTTAGTATGAAGACATGATGGGTGACAATGTCGACGTTGTCGTCGATATAGTTGAAAGAAGATCGGTCATTGTTTCAACAACCAAAAACAAAAAAATAACAAAACAAAACACCTAAAACAAACAGAAAAAATTCCACAAAAACTGTTCTTCTTTCGTTCTCACAGCATCATTGAATCACCTTTTAAAAAAATAAACAACAGGTTAATTGAAACAGAAAAAAGATTACTTTTTTTGGTTTAAAAAACCACCACACCTATTTAGAAAACATCAATTCAAACAAACTGACGCCTTAACATTTTTTATAACACACACACACACACACATCGTAGGCAAGATCATCCGAACAAATATTTGAATATACGAATGAAGAAATACGTTGATAATGCGTTAAAAAGAAAGGATATAACAACAAGCCAGAACAAGAAACCAGAAAAAATTTTCAACTAAAGACAACACCAAAATCAATGATCAGCGCAAGTAAACAACATCATCCGACATCATTTGGCCACAACCATCAACACAAAACACATCCTTCCATTTGGTTTCCGTTCAGATCACCAAGAAGATTCCGTCACAAAAAAAAAACTCACACACACAATGAGAAAATTTTCATCATTTTCTGACAATAATAATTCAATAAGACAAACTACTTGGGGAAGAACATCTTTTTCCCAAAACGAATCTAAATTTGTGACATTTTTTTAAGACAAAAAAAGTCACAAATTTTTAGCTACTAAATTCTTGGCTAGATGTTAGTTGCCATTGACCTGATCATACATCCTTGAACATCTTTTTGTTTAAAATATAATTGGCTTCCAAAGGAAATCGAGAACAGAGGAATTTTTATTTTTATTTTTGTAAGGATTTTTTTCAAACTGGACATGCCAGCCAAGATCATTATCAATGGAGAAAGAAAAAAAAATTTTAAAACAATAAAATCTTATTCCATATGAAATAGATTTCTGATTTCTTTAGAATTTTGAGAAGCGATTCAATTTTTCTGAATTGAATCAAAATCAATGGGAACCATCATCAGCTTTTTATTAGATTAAAAAAAAAAAACAAAATATTTTGATAATAGAAATTTTACGATTGATGCATTTCAATCAATAAAAATAGGTTTCCAATGATAAGAAAAAAGATTCGATTGAGTTCCAAATGGAATAACGGAATCGTTTTGAACTATTGCTATTGCTTGTTACCAGAAAAAAAAGAGAAAGAGAGGGCTATTGTTTAGATGCGTTTAAGAAATCCTGGCACATACTCGAAACACTAGCTTTTCAACAAAAGCTTCTTTAGCAAGAACAGAATCTATGAAACCGGAGTGGAATCCACTGAAACGATGATATTATTTTTTCTTTGGAAATAGAAACACACACACACACACACCAATTGTTCTCTTAATTTAGGTCATTAATTTGACTTCTTTGTGTGTGTTGGTGTTATTTAATGGGAGTGAGACTGTTAAAAGTTAATATTTTTATTTATATAAAATGTGTGAAAACCAATAGACTGCTGGCGAGTGCCATTTTCAGAGTAAAAAAAGCCTAGTAAGCTAGCTAGCTAGCTGGTGTGTGTGCGAACGAGCGAGCGACAGCATTGATTCTTTTGTTTTTCCTACTGGAAGGGAGATCTCAAACTCAGATTAAAGCTACAAACATGGAGTGTGCACTAGATGTGTGTGTGTGTTGGCTTAACGGTTGACAATGTCAAGGCGTTAAATGACCTCTCATTAGGACGACGACGACAACAGCAACAAAACGCCAGGATTGTGTCGACACAATGTGCCAAAATGTGAGATTGTAAATTCGATTAACTTTACCGATAGCTTTGGAAGAAACTAAGATTCGATAAACTCTGAGAAAACTAGTCGTCGTAGTCGTCGTCTTTATCGTTTTGGTTCTACTAAAACCAGTTTTTTACGGATTTTTTTTTCCGTTCACCATTTGAATTGTCATCATCATCATAATAATAATGGTCAGTCTATGGAATTATATATGCAGTTTAGTTTGGCCCTGGTGTTACGTGGTCCACACAACAACACCCAAACAAAACAAAACAAAAAAGTAATTTAGTTTTATCTAAATATCATTAGTTTTAGAGAACTCTTGAGGAGCAATTTTATTTGATTACGTTACGAGAAAGTATCCTAGTTCTAAAGTTAAAACTTTCATTGAATTTTGTAGAAAAAAAAATAAATGAGAAAACTTTCAAAACGAATAATTCTTTATATTCAGAAAGACGTTTTATCAGAGCGAAAACATTTTCATTCCAGGCAATGATAAAAAAGTGAAATCAAAGTTTTTCTTCAACATTCTATTATTGATAATTAATCACGATGTACAACACACCAAATGGCTCAAAACTTCATGATTTCAGAGGCAGTGTTTTAAGACAAAAAAAACTTTAGGTTGCCCAAGCGCGTTGGTTGCCTACAATCATGTTTCATCAATCAAAACTCCGAGACAACAACAACTTTCTTTCTCCTTTGGTTCAGACTCAGACTGTTCTGAATCTCAATGAAAAATTCAACACTAAAAACTCAGTCAACTCAATCTAATTAGGCAACTATTTCTATTAGGAAGCTTTTTTTTTCTAAGAAGTCAAAGCACAAAGTTCATTTAGAAACTTACAGCTTAAAACACTGATGGTGTGAACAATTGATGATGGTGGTGGCTTTTGATGAACCTTTGATGGTTCAAGGTTTTCAAGTGGCCTTTCCTCAAGATTCAGATTTCTTTTTCGGCGGCGGATATATTTAATTAACCAAATTCAAATGAATTTTATCAACTGAAAATTGCAGCAATTTTTTTTTTGTTTTGGACAAGAGCACAAAGCACAAGAAAGACACGTCAGTTCAGGTTAAGGTTCAGATCAGTTTACTAGGGAACTTATCATCATTTGTTTGATGAACGATCAGGTAAAATTTGAAGCTTGTTGAGTTTTTCGATGTGAAAAAGAATTTTCCCTACACAAACATGTTATTTGCACTGAAACTGTTATTGAAACAATTGATGACATTGGATTGATGAGAAACACACTGGAAAAAAACCATCATCAATCGGGTTGTATTATCAATTCGTTAATATGGTACAACTATCGAAATATTTATTGTGTGGTAATGGGTGGCAAGCGTACATTACACATTGAAATTTACTTTTTGAAGAATCAGATTTTTTTGGTATGCCACAAACGTTTGTTTTTTGTTTTGACGATTTGAAAGAAAAACAGTTTTAGGACTTTGTAAAACATGACACACATCAAACTAATGATACTCAAGTAACGAATGATAAAGATATTTTATTTAAATGACTGACTGACTGACTGGGGTAACTGAGTGACTGAATGACTCTTCCGAGGATGATGATCGAGGCTGTGTGTGTGTGTGTGTGTGTGTGCGTAATCTAATCGTGGTAATATGGTGGCTTGGTGGCGCATCTGGGAGGAGACAATGATGGTGATGAGCAAGAAAAAAGGTGGATCATTTCGTCACCTAGATAGAAACACAAAGCGAGAATGGAGAGAGAGAGAGAGCTTAGAAAAAAGTGTGAATTGACAATGGACAACCAGAAAAAAAAAGAAGAATAATGCGATTTGCGTAGAGCAGCAAGAGCAACCAAAGCAAGTCAACCCAAAACTTAAGCTACGTCAAAACCTCGAGCTACCCAAAAAGGATGAACCATCTCATCTCTTTTTTTTTTTGATGATGATGCTCTCTCTCTCTTTCTTTGGTTCTTCGTATTTCGATTGTAGAAGAGAGGATATAATACGAACAATCAAGAAGAAGAAGAAGCGCAAATAGAGACGAATCGAAAATTTGAAGAGAGCTGTTACCAGATGTTACCAAAAAAAAATTCCAAACGATGAGTATATATAACTAGAAGAAGTATCCACCGTATGTATATGGTGGAAATTCCGCACAAATGCTGATAATAGATAGTATCATTGTTTTTGTGTGTGTGTGTGTTTCGAAAGTTTAGTCTCTCTTTCTTTCAATCTATCTAGTGTCTCACTATCATCTCTGGTAGTTGGCATTCATTTTGGGTTGTTTTTAACGTAGATAGAATGACATAGACACACACACACACACACACTGACACAAGCAAAATGCAAAAAAAATCTCCTACAAACAGACAAGACTACCACTGTGATTGGTTCTTGTCGCTGTCAGATAGGCGGGATTTGTTTTCGAAAATGAAAATCTTCATCATTCGCACAGACATACAGACTTCAAAGCAAAAAAGTTTGGGATCTTCACGAAAACAACAACAAAAAAAAAACCGTATCTGTTTCCTTAAGAAAAATAAAAACACCATGGTTTTCTCGGGACTCAACAACATGGAGATGGCTCCCCAACAATGGTGGGCGCATAGCATGTTTGGTGTTGTTTGGGCGCCAAGAAATTTCTTGATGCTGTTTTCTTGGTTAAATTTTTGTTTTTCTAAAGCAGCAGGGCCTTTTTCCTACATAAAAAAAGTTTATAAAAACAACGCAGGTTTCTTTTTGTCAGCTTAAATTTTTTTTCATTATTACAGTTTCACTAGCTTTTCAAATTATTTTCGGTTTTTTTTTCTTTTAATAAATCGATTAAATGTTAAATCAAATGTTATAATTTCACTAATTTAATATTACGTTTGGCTAATAATAATCCTCAAAAAAAAAACGATGCTTTCGATTAAATCTACGAGGATTAATCGTTTGATTTTGTCAAACAACATTCAATAAAATCATTTCAATAGAATCAATTCATAGAATCCATTATTGATTTTTTTCTGAAAAAAAATTATTCTCGGATATGATTCTTCAATGATTGACACTTCAACGGACACTGTCCTGTATTGTCGAGAACCTCCTAAGATCGAAGCTCTTGTTCTAAGCTTTTTAACATTGAAAAAGCGACTGAAATAATATTGGAACAAGTGTTTTTTGTCATCACTAAGAGAACGAAAAAATAAAATCTAGAACCTACTGGAAATCTATTATCTCAACAAAAAATGTTTTTGATAGGTCTTCCAATCATCATGCTTTGTGGATGATTTATTGTAGCAAACTGTTATCAAGCAAACAAACAAACAAACAAAAAATCAACAACCTCAATGTGTGTGTGCTTGTGCTTTTGGTGATATCATAAAAAAATATACTTTTGGCATCAATCGCCACAGAAGAGAATAGAACAGAAAACTTGAGAAAACCAAACAAATTTCGTTCAAGTAAAATGTTGTTTGTTTATTTTTTCTTGTTGGTCATCAATACCATAACAAGTGTAAAAACATATATTTTTTTTTTTTTTACATCAAAAAAACTAAATCAATAAATGAATGAAGCCAATCAAAACAAAAAAAAAAGTTCCAAAATCGATCCAAATATAAAAACTGCTTTATCAGGAGAAAAATCTGGTTCATTTAAAGAAATCGAGAAAAACTGTAATCAAGAAAGAGATGTGCTTGTGTTCAAATGTTAAGTTTTTGGTCTATATAGATGAATTGCTGTTTTTTTTTGTTTGTTTGAATCCTAAAAGCCTTCGGCTTTGTGTGTTTCGCGATTGGTATATGGAAGAAATGGTAAATGGCAATTAGTCGGTTCATAATCGAACATCGAATTTAACATTAGAAAGCATACTATTATTGTATAACAACGCGATATCTGGTTGAGAAAATATCGCCAAAGCTAAATCAAAAGCCGGATGAAGAAAATGGAAAATATATTGCCCGCTTCAATCATATCAACACACACACCAATGCATTACTGCAGGTACTCTCTTTGGCATTCACCTATGCAGTGTGTGTTTGTGTGATATGGAGAAGAAATTTCTCAACAAATGTTCACTTTTCTAAAATTTTTCTCTAGATTGAATTGTTTGGTAAAGGAGCTTGATAATGCCAATAGAAAAAGATAAGACTCAAACAAATGGCTAGAGATGAAGATGAACAATCAAACCAGATAGATAAGTTCCATTCTCTCTTCTAGGTTAAGGCAGAGTTGGTCCAAGGGGTTTTTTTGAAACTGAACTAAACTAAAATTGAAAAGAAAATTGATTGAATTTTCTATAGTCGTTTTCAGTCCGTTATTGTCAGTTATTATTTCATTTATAGAGAGAGAGAGAGAGAGAGAGAGAGAAAGAGATTAAGAGGTAAGAAGACATGATAACAATTGAAAATCTGACAATGAATTGCCTGAAAGTCTGAACACAACCTATCAGTGAACTACTAAGAAAAAAATCTCACAATTAGCTTGCTTAGATGTCGATCAGGATGATGATGATGATAATAATGAAGAAGAAAGGTGAAAGTTGAAAGGAGAAAATTATTGAGTATAAAAAAAGAATCACAATCAAAACAATCAAGAGACACATGGGCAAAAGAGATTATGTGCGCTACTACACCTCGCTTGTTTGCTTGCTTGCTTGCTTGTTTGTTTGTTTGTTTGTCTTTGGTATAGTAAAAACGCTTGCTTGCTAGTCAATTGTTCTGGAGTTTATCACCAATAATTCAAATATTGCAACATTCGTTTAACACAGAGAACTAAAGCGACAATATTTTTTTCACTGCGAAAGGTCATAGGTAAGAGACATGGAGAGAGAGAGACAGGCCTGTAAAAAAAAAAAAAAAACAGTTTGAAAAAATGTAAATGAGAAAAGCCGATGACCAAAAGTAAGAGAATGAATCAAACAATGTCGGTCTCAGGACCCAAAATTTCGGTATTGAGCTAGTGGACAATAATAAAAAATGGAAAAAGCCGATCACAGGGTGATGACCAAAGGTTACAACTCAATTATGGAACAGTATGCTAATATTTTTGTTTTCTTTGTGATAATAATAATGGTGGTGTTCCATAGTTTGATAAATGTAAACCATGATGATTGTGCTTGTGTGTGTGCTTGTGTGTTTGACTAAAATAAAAATAAGGGTCAAGAGATGACCGAAAAAAACCATCTTTGGTCATCTCCTCAGCATATATTTGCTTAAACCGTTTTTGTATTGTTTTTGTTTTTGTGGTTGTTTGTTTGTTTTTTTGAATCTCCAACAAAAAACCACGAGGTGACATGCAAAGAAGAGAAAACAGCACAAATATTCTTCCGAAAAAAAAGTTTTTTTTTTTCCGACCATCAACAGCAAAGACACCCGAAAGAGATGAGAACAAACATCTAAAAAAAAACTTCAACGTGGTATTTGTAAAAAAAACTGATGAAACCATTCATCAACAAACAGACCTTAGGACCTAGCTACAAACAAACAATAAAAGATGAATAAAAAAACCGAATCTCATTTCTTTTAGAAAACATCTCAAAGTTCACTTGGTTCGAATATTTAATGACCTTTAATGTCAATAACTGAATCAAGCAAGCAAGCAAGCAAGCAAGCCTATGAAGTTTAAACCTAAAAAAAAAGATCAATCTCTGAATAGATGAACTCTCTGGGCTTATCAACAACAACAAAAAAGTTTGGGTAATTTTTCCGTTTATTCCGAATTCAACAACAACAAAAATTTGCTTCAAATCGAATGATTTGAATGGATTGTCAACTGTTGTCAGCTGTTGTTGTAAAACTAAACTTGATATTTTTAAAATTTTTTTCTATCTAATTTGTCAATTTTCTTTTCACTGGTTAGGCCCTAACCATTGGTTAGGTTACGATCTAAGATCTAGGTGTAGCCTAGTAAAATGGTTTCCGATTAAAAAGTCTTCTCAAAAGAGTTGATTGAGGTTTTTTTCAATGTTAAATGAATTGTAATTTGAAATTTTTTTTTTTGCATTGGAATTGCTTCAATTCTGCTTCATTTGTGGTTGTTTTTTCTTGGTTTGATATCCAACAACAACAACAACCCTCAAACCACTGTAACGAATCGGTTTGTTGTTTTCTGGATTGGGAGGTCGTTTTCAATCATTGATATTAATTTTTCTCAATGAATTCAGAACCATGTTCACTAGGAAAAAAACAGAGATTTCATTTCATTTTTTTTACATGAGAAGAAAGCAACACGCAAGTCACAAAGCCACACACACCAACCATTGATGTTTGTGTACACGACGACGACGACGACGATAAAAACAAACACTTCGGGGATGTTTGCGATGTGTGCGTTACACATCGTCAAAATTTTGGCAACGACATATTTATTTTAAGCGAAAAATACCATTTCTCACTATTTTCATTTTTTTACTTCGGGCAAACATTTATAATAATTGTAATTTGCTTGAAGTGTGTGTGTGTGTGTGTGTTTGTGTGTGGTAGTAGCAAGCTTACAATCCAAAAATGATTCGAATCAAAGGAGAAACTTTTGCATCAATGTGTTTGGGCAAAAACAAGCAGGCAATCCGTTGCTAGCTAACCAAAGCACCACAGAGACTCATTGGAAAACAACACTAAACCTCTGACTCTAAATGCGTGTGTGGCGTTCTTGGTGTTTCTTCATCATCTTTCGTCAGGTCCTGGTTCAGCAACACACACACACACACACAAAAAACCTTCGAAACAAACACATCAAAGGCAATTAATCATCGGGAATTAAGCATGACATTCGCCTTCTGTCGCAACTCTCCAATTTTGGTCCAACTGTTGGTTGTTTGTTTGGTTGGTCGGTTTGTTTTCAATGATTGTGTGTGAATGATTCTCATCATCCATATCATCAAAGAAAAAAAATCATTTCTAGAAGAATTTGATGAACAAAAAACTTCTAAAAAACAAACGATGATAAAGTTTCACCATAGGTTCAAAACTTCAAAACTTTACAGCTTTCACGTTAAACTACGTTTGAAATCTAAACTTTAGAGACCAATCATATTAACCATCAATAAACCATTTGACCATTTTTTTTTTGGTTATTTAGATTAATTATTCCGGGTAGTTATTATGGTTGTTGTTCATTCTGCTCGGCAGTGATTTGAATAAAAATGAAATTAATTTTTTTTTCTCTCTTCAAAAATTGAAAATAAATGGAAAAATTTATGAATTCAAAAACCATTCAGATCATTAGTTGTGGGGAGTTTTCTTTTTAGGGAAAGAGAGAGAGAGAGAGATGGTAACTAATTTGATTCATTCATAAATTAAACGTGTATGACTTATTTGTGTGTGTGTGGGTTTGTGAAGTTTTCGCATATTGATTCATTTTTGATCATTGAACATTCGAACAACAACAACAATGCAAATGTAACAAATTGTTAATTAGCCATAGCGGTCGATGATGATAACGGTCAATGGCCAGCAAGAGAAACAACTGAAAAATATCCAAACCAACAAAACCAAAGAGAGAAAAAAAATCAACGCTTTGGCGCAAATTGGGAAAGCAAAATTCATCGTGTATCTGCCTCTCTCTCTCTGTTGCTTTTACAATATCGATAATATAATGGAAGAAAGGTGATCAGTTTGCGTGATCACGTCACACTTATTATCAAACAAATGATGAAGACATCAAATATTATCAAAAAAAAAAAAAGACCCTAGGAAACGAACCTTCTGACAGGGCAAACATACACATACAACGTGCTTCAATGCGCTTCTGCTCAATGCTGCTGTAATGTTGGTTGCTTCAATGGTGTATATGGTGTGACATGTATCATTGTCATTCATATGTTGTCCTCTTTTTCTATTCCATTTTATTTCTTCATTTAGTTCGTTTGAGGGCATATTAATAAGCCGTGACAGTGCAAGTTGGGCCCGAGAGTCAACCAGCACAAACCTGCCAGAGGATTACATTACAACTCAATCATACAATCAATGGCAAACCAGTAGTAAACCAGAGGACAGAGAGAGAAAAAGAGAAAAAAAGATAATAGATAGACCAAAACTAACTGAAAGAAATAAGAAGAAAGAAAGGTACTGCTGCAAACAGCAGAAAGGGAGAAAAAAAATCAACAAAATGATTTTCAAGCTGCCTAGAGACTCTTGGCTTGGACTCTTCAGCTTGCGAAACAAGACAGACAAAATAGACAAAGAGAGACAAATGACACCAAGGACAATGGAGACAATCATTGTCCTCCTCCTCCTCCTCTCCTATCCCTATGGCCCTTCCATGCTAATCTTCTGCCCAAACGAATGAACGAACGAACGCGCATTACTGTTCATTACACGATATATATTTTTTCTTCTTCTTCTAGTTATTTGGGGTATTTGGGTTTAGTTGGCTGCGCTTAATGCCTAGATCCAACAACAACAACACACACCAAAACAAAGCCAAAACGAAAAACCAACCAGAATGAATGAATGACAATGAATAGAAAAGAAAAAAAAACGAAGTTTCCCTGGGATGACATCTCAATCAAGCAACGAGAAAAAAAAGACGGGTATATCCAAAAATGAATGGTTTGAATGTATGAATAATAATACAAATAATAATAATGGTAAGACAACTTTACAGACAGACAAACAAACGAAACAATGAATGAATTAACCGAACAGTACTAAAACCTATTAGAGACAGCAAGAGCAAGAGAAAGAAACAGACAGAAAGGACAATTTCCTATTGTGAAATATCACCTAAACCATAATAGAGATATATTTTTTTTTTGGTTCCAAAGAAGAGTCTCTCGCTCTGTGTATTTGAATCAAAATGACATGATGAACAGAAAATAATATTAAAAAAAAAATTCCCAGATTTTCTTCGTTGATTGTCAGTGATGATGATTGTGTGTGCTGTCATTGGATTTCGTTTGAAATTTGACTTTGACACAATTTTTTCCATTGAAGAAGACGAAATCCTCTCTCTCTCTCTCTCTCTCTCTCTCTCTCTCTCTCTCTCTCTCTCTCTCTCTCTCTCTCTCTCTCTCTCTCTCTCTCTCTCTCTCTCTCTCTCTCTCTCTCTCTCTCTCTCTCTCTCTCTCTCTCTCTCTCTCTCTCTCTCTCTCTCTCTCTCTCTCTCTCTCTCTCTCTCTCTCTCTCTCTCTCTCTCTCTCTCTCTCTCTCTCTCTCTCTCTCTCTCTCTCTCTCTCTCTCTCTCTCTCTCTCTCTCTCTCTCTCTCTCCTCTCTCTCTCTCTCTCCTCTCTCTCTCTCTCTCTCTCTCTCTCTCTCTCTCTCTCTCTCTCTCTCTCTCTCTCCTCTCTCTCTCTCTCTCTCTCTCTCTCTCTTCATTCAATACACAATTTGAATTGAACGAATGACTCAGGCTTTTGAACTTTTGAAGCATTGAAATGTCGACCCTAGGCTTACCTAACCATAGGTTTTAATTCCTTGATATATTATTGGCTTATTATTAGTATTATCTTCATCATTCTCATCATTGTGTATTGAATTTTAATCTCGAAAAAAACCAGCCAACCCAACTTTTCATATTTTCAATTTGTTGGAAATTTTTTAACTGAAAAAAAGCCCGATAAAAATATTAACATATTGAAAAAAAAGAAGCCAAAAAATGATATAAAGAGATTAATCTATTCCGGTAGATATTTGAAATACACACCACACACACACACAGAAAAAACGCTAGACTCTAGGGCCTAGAGCAACAATAGAAACAATGTTTTCAAAACAGTTTTCTTCAACATTGCCAAGCAATTGAGAAAATTTATTCTCAAATTTCTCGACAAAAGAAAAAAATTTGTTTCATATTGATAACCCACCAAAAAAGTGTGAAACTTCCAAGAATGACAGTTCAACGTTCAAAGTTCAATTTTAAGATTTTTTGTTAGAAAAAAAAAAAACAGTTTACACGCGAAATATGAATGTATGTTTTGGGTGGCCATTGCTTTGAATAATGTTTGAAAAGTTTATTTCAAGTTGCTTTGTTTAAGGGGAAAACCATCACTGAACGCCTAATTGACAATGTCAACTACAATAATCACATTTTGTGTGTATTTAAAAAATTTGAATGAGTGAGATGAAGAAATGCCTAATTAACTTTCACCTCGAATTTTGGTCGTGAAAATTTGACGTGTGTGTGTGTGTGTGCGAGTGTGTGATAAAAACATTCGATCGAGCTGATCCAAAAACACAAGCAAATTATCGCCCTATACCCAACATTTCCCTTAAAAAAACAACCAAGAGAGAGCTTGTCAAGGATTTCTCCGTCGTTTGGGTTTGTGTTGTTGTTTGTCACTTGATAATTTACCAAAAGATGGATGGTTTGTAAAACAACCAATGTGTCACTTGTGAGCCGTAAATTTTGTGTTGTGTGGTGTCGTTTTTGGAATTAATTTTCCAGCTTTTTTTTTTGTTCAATGATGATAAAATAATCGTAAATCGTTTTTGGGTTATAACCATTTTTTTTTTAAATAAAACAACCAAATTTTCAGTGTCCGATTTTTAAGCCAGAAAAAAAAAATAGTTTTAAAATGATCATTTTTTTTGCTTTTAAAAAATAGAAAAAGCGGCAAAACTGAAATAATAAAAAACAGAATTTAGATTTGTAATAAATTTCAAAGTAATTCTCCTTTCCATTCAAACCAAAAAAAAAAATACAACAATAACAGGTTTGATAAATCTTCTTCTTCTTCTTTTATTTATCTGGATGAACAATGCCAAAACTAAACCTAAATTCTCAATCATCATAATAAAAGATATGGCCGTGGTTGTGGTGTTGGTGGCTGAAGTGAACACCAAGTGATAATAAATGTTTTCAAAGTTTTTTTTTCTCTTTTTTTTTCGGGATTTTTCAAACCCGAAAACAACAACAACAAACAGTTCAATGTCAACAGAAAAAGAAGCAAAAAAAAAAGAGATAATGGAAAAAAATTTTCTGTTTGTCATTTGTTTGTTGAAAATTTGCTGAATGTAAATGGCTTCTTGTCGTTGTTTGTTTTTTTTTTTCTTAGACAAAGACGAGTTTCGTGCTTTGAGATTTTACAGTTCCCATTGAACAGATTGTGTGAAGCGCCAAACGAAGAAGAAGAAGAGTCGCTTGTTATTTTTCTTTATTAAATATTTGATATTTGTCGTTTTTGATTTGAACACCAAATCAAAGAAACAAACAAGAGAAACGAGATAAAAAAATAAAAATAAAATGAAGATGAAGCCATTCAATAGAATGAATGGAACAAAGCCCGCTGAGCGATTCTAAGCAACGTTTTTTTGTTAAAATTTTCATCAAAAACTCTATGGAGCTCTCTCTCTCTCTCTCTCTCTCTCTATTGAGACCCAAGAGCAGAAAAGAAAAGGAAGACTGTGAGAAGAGCCCAGCGAAACACAACCAAATTTAACAAAAACATAATTAGATTGATAATGTTTGTGTCTATTGGGCCATGGGTTTATGTTACAGTTTTTTTTTTCTATTTTGTTGCACTTCAGATATTGTAGTCTATGGCATTGAAAACAAAACAAAAAAAAACAGAAGAAGAAAGAGAAGAAAAAAAGTGGTGAAGAAGAAAATTAAATTTTTCTCTTCTCTATTGTCTGGCAGAAGAAGGAAAATTGAAGTTCGACTTGTGACACCTTTGTCACACAGGGGACAGGTATTTTTTTTTTTCATTTGTTGTTGGCTACTGTCCTGAGCTGATCCTCACAACTACTAACAACAACCAAAACTTTAAAATAAGAAATTTAATATTTAAATTGTTGAATGGACCCAACAACACTGGGGTACCCAGAGACTGAGTAAAAAAAAAAAAAAATGATGATGATGAAGGAAAGGTGTTGGTCCATTAAAGGAAAAAAACCGACACCTTTTTACCTGACAATAATAACTGGAATACAACAACAACAACAAAAACCAGCCCCAAGAGGTTGAGGAATGCCGCTTTGTTCTATTTTTTTTTTCTTCTTCCATAAATCTATTGATAAATCTTGATCTAATCAAGCGAACTAGAAAAAAAAGAAGAAGAAATTTTCAACAAAAAGCAATTGGCAACAACAACAACGAAAAAATGGAAATGAATAAAACTAATTTGAAGAAGAAAAATTGAAGTTTTAAGCTTAAAAAAATTTGAATCAAGACGTTTCTTCTTCTTCTTCTTCATAATCATCCTGATATTTTATTTTTAGAAAACATTACGCTTGATTGATATCTGATACGTGTGTGTACGGTATTTTTTTTTTAGCATGTTTTGAGAGGTTTTTCTGGGTGATAATTGAAATTTTGTTCTGAAGTATGTATGCTCACTAAACCTCGGGCCCTGGCAAAACACCACAAAGCATTTGTTTCAATATATCACAATAAACTATTGAAACTCACACAAAACTGAAAGAGAAGAAAAAAAAAACAGCAACTCGTACGGCAAGACAGTTTCATTTAATAGCGTTTAGTTTTTTGGGTTTGTTCTCTTTCCTCAAATGAAACCAATACCACAAACAAACGTGTTAAATCAATAAATTTCGAAAACTGAGGATCAATAATGAACAGTTTTGGGTTTTTTTTTTTTTTTTTTTGGAATAAAGTTTAGAAAGAAACAAAAATTATTTACTTACCTTCGATGTGTGAATTTTGATAATCCTAATTTCAAATGAAATTCAAACAAGCCAGAATAATAATTTGTTTTTTTTTTGTTAGTTTTCTTCTTATTCTCAATATTTCCACTTGACACAAGAAATTAATAAACAAATTTTATGTTGAGGATGACACGACAATGTTTTTTTTTTTTGTGAAAAAATAAATCAAAACTCTAGAAAGAAAAAGTGGAAATAAATTTACACCGGATAATAATCATAAAACAAAACAAAATTTTTGAAGTATTTTTAGGCTGTCCTCTTCTATTCTGCGGGAGTATCTCTTCTCCTAAATAAACAGATCCTTCATTTATACCAATGAAAACCAAATAATGTCAAAAGATATGTTGAACAACAACCAGAAAAGAAAAAAATGGCACGAGTAAACAGGTGTTTGCTTGTAGGTTTGAAACATCACCATCAGTAGATCAATAACACTAAAATGATGAAACGATTTTGCCGCCAAATTTTTCTTTTTAATATTAAATAACCCGAGTTGATAAGCTAGAGTGAAAGAAAGAAAATTTTAAGATCAAAGCAAAGATCTTTAGCTCTAAATTGGTCATAAATCAAAACAGCAACGCATACCAACAAAAAAAAATGAATAGTATTGTTTTTTTTTCTCCTCAATTCAGTATGGATGGTAGTGCGTTTGAATAAGCTGAAAATTGTCACCATTTGATAATTGACATATCTTTCCATCCATTCCATTCATTCATTCATTTAGATTCATCTTTTAATAATAGAAATTATTTCGTTTGTTCTCCTACAAATTTTTGTTATTTGTTTATCAATTGAAGAGAGAGGGAGATTTAGGTAGATACGCTAGATTTACAAATACGTTGAGGTTGATGAGTAATCTTTTCCAGTTTTCGACAATCACTCAGGAAGTTTGCGTTTATTAGAGAACAAAAAAAAAACATTGACGATGAAAATGATTAAGCCGATCTATGTTCGTAAACAAATAAAATTTATGACATCCAAAACAGCCAAAAACCAAAAAGCAATAACATTATCTTGAAAAGACAAATTCTTACAACTGGAGTTGTATTATCAAATTGAAAAAAAAATTCTCAGTTTGAGATGCCTTCTTTCAAGTTTTTTTTTTTTGCCGATCAATCAATCAAACACAGAGAGGCAAATCCATTATACCGAGTTTTTTTTTAAACATGTTACTTCAACTAGAAACATCGAAAAACAATAACTGAATTATTCTTCTTCTTTTTCCTCTTTTTGACAGAATACAACAGAAAAGATATATATTTTCTCTTGTTTTTGTTTCGAGTATCCATGTTGCTTGTTTGGTTGTTGTTATGTCATTTCATGTAAGTGACATGACTTCACGACGATAGCATGAAGTCGCGTGTCATCTTTGCTGAATGTCGTGTTTGTGGCCAGGAGGAAACAAAAAAACTCTGTATAAACTTTGAGTTGAAAATTTTTCGAATAATTCGGATAATCTTCATACTGTGTTTGGTGTAGATTGAAAACTTGCAACAACAAGAAGCAATTCATTTGGAAGTTTTTTCTGTTCCATTTTCGATTCATTTTTTGGTTCAATGTTTCTATAAGAAAAAAATAGAAAAAAATGTTATTTTCTTAATGTCAAGTTGATTTCGTATTACGGTTTGTTTGTGTGTGTGTGTGTTTCAAAACAAACGAGAAAAAAAACTTTAAGATAAATAAATCAAATTCCACTAAACCGCAAAATCTCAAATCTCAGCTGTCAAACACACGCACACACAAATTCAAATCTCTTTTAAAAAAACTAATCTTTCTTCTTCTTGAAACAAAAATTTTATCAAGATTATCAGTATGAACAGAAATATTCAAAAATAAATAAAATTCTAAAGAATGAAATTGATCTTCTTGAAAGTTTTTTTCCTTTCACAAATTAAAATGGATGAAACTTTCCAAATGGATAAAACATGAATTTTTTTTTTCTCGCAAATTACCGCCATCTTCTGTTGGTTTTTGCAATGAACCCATTTTATGAACATTGATTCATTGTAAAAAATTGTAATAATTGTAAAATCTATTAGAAAGCCTAGTGTCAAATACAGAACAGATACAAATTTTTAGTGTGAATTGTATCAGAGTTGTTTTATCAGTTTCGGTTTTTCAAAGAATTTCTATTGATAACAATGAATCAGTGAAATTTGATCAAATTTTTGAGCCGCTTCAAAAGTTAGAACCGCGAACTTGTTGCACTGGTTTGATAATGATGATTGAAACCCTGACAACTTTTTTCTCTCTTTTTTTTTAGGTATTTCTCTCTACCTGATTTGAAATGATTGGAAGACAACAATCGGCAAAAAAGAAAGCATCGGCATCATCAAACAAAAAAAAGACAGGTTTTATCAGTTGGATGTTGTTCCAGAGTTGCATCCGTTTTGTTTGTGTTTTGATTGTGTTTGATTTGTAAATCTTGAGCACTTGTCACATTGATTCATTCATTCATTCTCCTTGAAAATGCTTTTTGTCACATTTTTTCTGTCACAAAAAAAAAACATTGAAATTGAGTAGCAACTTGAGAGGCAAAACAAGCAGAAAATCTCCACGTTTTCACTAATGAAAATCCAATCTTTTTGTCAGTTTTTTTTGCGACTTTTGTTGTTGTTGTTTAATTTAATCAAATCTTAAAATAGAGTGACATATTGCCAGAAGGAATACAAAAAATTATCAAGTTTTTTAGGTAAAAAGTTTGACAACTTCAAAAAAAAAACAAAACAAACAAACTTTAAATAGGAGGAAAAAAACTGATGACCCACTCATTATATTTCATCATCATCAAATATTGGAATGATTTCAATTTAATCAATATGTTACCATTGACCAAAAAATTTGTACCATTTCGAAATTTGATGAAAAAAAATTAAATTCATAAATAATTTAATTAAATGATAAAATTGAAATTGAATAACTCTCTTCGTTTACTGTTTTTCCGATTTCTCAATTTTAAGATTTTCTTCTTCTTTTTTCTCCTAAGAATCTATCAAGAAGATAGAGTGCAAAAATATAGAGTGTGGTAATTCGAGAAAAAAGTTCTATTTCATGAAGGAAAAAACTACTATTTTGCCTTCAACTTTTTTAATCTTTTTAATTTTTAATTTGAACTAAAGATTCAAAATTTTATGTATCTTTAATTTGTATAATTTTTTTATTAAAAAAATTTATAATAATCAGTTAATTAAAAGAAAAAAATAATCGTTTATCTTTCAAGTTTTGTATTTTATTAAACAAAAAAAAAAAATTGATCTCGTATTTATATGGTCTGATCCTAGCAAAAAAGTTTCATATGTTCAAACGGATCAGTTGAGGCAGCAATCAGCCAAAAATAAACTTTGTTTGTTTGTTCGGAAAACATCCCGATAAATTGAAGCTTTTGAAAATGCCACAGAAACTAATTTTTTCCAATTATAAAGATTTTCGTGTTAGTTTCGCTAGTGCTACAAAAATAGTTGCTCTCACTGGAGAAGGAATCAATGCCGAATCTGGTATTCCGACATTCAACAATCCACAAGACTTTTGGGGCAAATACGAGATTAAAAATTTGGCAACACCCGAGTTTTTTGAAAAAAATTCGGGTTTGGTTTGGCAGTTTTATGAATACTGGAGACAACTTGTTTTCTCAAAAGAACCGAATATGGTTCATTCGGTATGTTTTTTTCAAAGTTTTTGAATTTCTAATTGAATTTTCTTTGAGGCTTTGACACAATTAGAGAACAAGTTTTTGCGAGATTGTCCTGAAAAACAAATTATTGTAGTTACTCAGAATGTTGACGAATTGCATAAACGATCTGGAATGAAACGAGTTCTTGAACTCAATGGCTCAATATTTAAAACTCGGTGTACTAAATGTAAACTTGTCAAAGCGAATTATGTCAAACCTATTGTGCCGGCTTTGGCAGATATCAAAATAGACGAGCCTGATCGAAACATAGATCCCAAAGATTTGCCTCGATGTGGAAAGTGTTCAGGCTTGCTTCGACCAAACGTGGTTTGGTTTGGAGAGAGTTTAGATCCCGCGGTGGTATCTCAAGCTGAAGGATTGATGAATGTCACCGATTTATTGTTGGTGGTTGGTTGATACTAATCATTTTTTAATCTATTGTGTTTTTAATGTTTTTTCGTTAAGATTGGAACTTCATCCGTTGTTTATCCTGGGACAGGTTTAGTGAAAAAAGTTGCCTCTCGTAAAGTAACAATTGCTGAGTTTAACGGTGAAAAAACAAGCGCTTCAGATTCAGCAACGTAATCTACATTTTTAATCGATTTATTCAAATTCAAAAACATAATTATTTTTTTTAATAAAAATTTCTCTTTTCTTTAAAACAGATTCTATTTTCAAGGAGCTTGCACTGAAACTCTACCAAAAGCCATAAATATTGGTGATGCAAACATTATAAGCCTGGTAAATGCAGGGTGAAGACGTTATTCCCTTTATTTGTTCAAAATTTTCCTTAGCGGACAAACAATTCAACAAAATTTATATTAAAAACTTTTATTCATATTTTTTTTTATTATAAATTTTTTTATAAAATATGAGCAAACAATACAAAACATAGTAAATCGAATTAAAATTCAATATTTCTTCATAAAAAATTAATGACTTTAATTTACTGTTTTTGAAATTTAGTTGATGTCAATAAAAGCTAGTTTTTTTCTAAGAATTCATTAAAGATATGCAAAATGTAGAGTATGATCATTCGAGAAAATCACATTCATCAAAAACGTGATGAAATTATCGTGAAAAAAATGAAATAAAAATTTTAGAATTTATTAAAAATCACTGTTTTACTAAAACAAACGGGTTTTTTAAAAAGAAAATTTTACACTCAACTTTTCAAGTTTTCACTTTAAAAACTTTCAAGATTTAAGATAACTATCATTCATAATTTTATGCATTTTTATTGAGAAAAACAAGCTTATCATTTTAATTTTGTTGTTGCTAATATTCTATGAAACAAAAAATGTTTTTGATTTCGTATTTATACTGTCTTATCCTAATCAGCAATTTTCATATGTTCAAACGGATTAGTTAAAGGCAATAGAATTGACTAGAAAGTATACGCTTGTTTGTTTGGGAAATTTGAATAGTTCAAAAAAAATGCTAAGAAATAACATTTTCTGGGATTATAAAGATTTTCGTGTAAGTTTCGCCAGAGCTACAAAAATAGTCGCCTTTACTGGAGAAGGAATCAATGCTGAATCTGGTATTCCGACATTCAACAATCGACAAGACTACTGGGGCAAATACAAGATTGAAAAGCTGGCAACTCCTCAAGCTTTTGAAAAAAATCCTGGTTTGGTTTGGCAGTTTTATGAATACCGGAGACAACTTGTTTTGTCAAAAGAACCGAATGCGGCTCACTTAGTATATCAAATAAATTTTAAAATAGTTAATTTTTTTAGTTTTTTTAGGTTTTGACACAATTAGAAACTAAACTTTTGCAGAATTCACCTGAAAAACAAATCATTGTAGTTACTCAGAATGTGGACGAATTGCATAAACGATCTGGAATGAAACGGGTTCTTGAACTAAATGGTTCAATATTCAAAACTCGATGTACTAAATGTAAACTAGTCAAAGCGAATTATATCAATCCTATTGTGCCAGCTTTGGCAGATATCAAAATAGACGAGCCTGATCGAAACATAGATCCCAAAGATTTGCCTCGATGTGAAAAGTGTTCAGGCTTGCTTCGACCAAACGTGGTTTGGTTTGGAGAGAGTTTGGATCCCGCTATCATGTCTCAAGCTGAAGGATTGATGAATGTCACCGATTTGTTGCTGGTGGTTGGTTGAAATTGATCATCTTTTTTATCCATTGTGTTTCTAATGTTTTTTCGTTAAGATTGGAACTTCATCTGTTGTTTATCCTGCGGTGGGTTTAGTGAGAAAAGCTGCTTCTCGTAAAGTTACAATCGCCGAGTTTAACGTTGAAAAAACAAACGCCTCAGATTCAGAAACGTAATCTACATTTTTAATTGATTTATTCAATTAACTTAAACAACATCACTTTTTTTAATAAAAATTTTTTTTCTCCTTGAACAGATTCTATTTTCAAGGAGCTTGCACTGAAACTCTACCAAAAGCCATAGATATTGGTGATGCAAACATTTCAAGTTTGGTAAATGATAGTTGTTCACATGTTCGAAATTTTTTAAAAAATTCCACTTAAAAAACAAAATTTAAAATAAAAACTTTTATTTCTAATAATTTTGCTTCAATAAATAAAATATGAACAAAAACAAAATTCAAAATATAGTAAACCAAATTAAAATTCAATTTTTCTATCGAAAAAAAAGACTTTTATTTACTGTTTTTGGATCGTATTAGTATTCAATTTTTTTTTCTAAAAATTTATTAAAGAAATGCAAAAAAGCCGAGAAAATGATTTTCATCGAGGACATAAAATTCACATGAAAATTTTCTTGTTTTTTTTTCAAAGAATGTTTTTATTTTTAAGTTTTTAAATTTTTAACTAGAATTTGAAAAACCTTAAAAACTCAAAATAATTATCATTCAAGATTTTTAAAATTTTTTTTATCTCAATTAATTTCAGAAAAAAAAATTCACAATTATCAGTTATTAAATGAAGGGAAAAGAGCTTATCGTTTAAATTTTTTTTGAAAATATTAAATATCAAGCGCTTTTGATTTCGTATTTATACTGGACTTATCCTAACGAAAGAGTTTCATTTGTTCAAACGGATCGCTCAGTCAGAGACAATAAAATTGACTAAAAAATTGGTTTCGAAAAAATGCTAACAAAAAACACTTCTTCCGATTATGAAAATTTTTGTGAAAAATTTTCCATGGCTTCAAAAATAGTGGTTGTCACTGGGAGAGGGAATCAATGCCGAATCTGGTATTCCAACATTTCGCGATCCAGGAGATTTTTGGCGCAATTACAAGATAAAAAAACTTACAACTCCAGAGGCTTTTGAAAAAAATCCAGGTTTGGTTTGGCAGTTTTATGAATACCAAAGGCAACTTGTTCTGTCTAAAAAACCTAATAAAACTCACTTCGTAAGTTTTTTTCAAATTTAAAAATAGCTGATTAAAGTTTTTTTTTAGGCTTTGATGAAATTAGAAGAGCAATTTTTGCTAGATTTTCCTGAAAAACAAATCATTGTTATTACTCAAAATGTCGACGAATTGCATAAACGAACTGGGATGAAACGGGTTCTTGAACTTAATGGTTCAATATTCAGAACTCGGTGTACTAAATGTAAACTAGTTGAAGCAAATTACATCAATCCTATTGTGCCAGCTTTGGCAGATATCAAAATAGATGAGCCTGATCGAAACATAGATCCCAAAGATTTGCCTCGATGTGAAAAGTGCTTAGGTTTGCTTCGACCAGACGTGGTTTGGTTTGGAGAATGTTTAGACTGGTTTGTGATGTCTCAAGCTGAAGAATTGATAAAACGTACCGATTTATTGTTGGTGGTTAGTTAAAATTAATCATTTTTCAATTCACTACTGAATGTTTTTTTTTCTGGTATTCAGATTGGAACATCTTCGGTTGTTTTTCCTGCAGCGGATTTAGTGGAAAAAGCTGTCTTTCGTGAAGTTACAATTGCTGAGTTCAACGTCTGCCAAACAGATAGTCCAGATTCAGTAGCTTAATTTTGTTTTTCCATTTAATTTAATAATTTTTTAATACTAATAAAACTTTTATCTTCTCTTTTCTCAACAGGTTTTATTTCGTAAGACCTTGCGCTCAAAATTTACCAAAAGCCTTCAATGTTAATCATGAATTTCTAACAAAAAAAAAAATCAAACAAAATTTAAAATGATAACTTTTAATTTTTCTTTATTATAATTATAAAGAAATATTGAATAAAAAATGGTTTAATTTCTTCAAATCCTTCAAGTTTATTCAAAAAACAAAAAAAATTTCTAAGTTAAAAATTTATTTCAACTAGTTTTTGTCACCATCTAGTGGTCATTAAGAAAACGTTCAAGCAAGTGTTTACTTTTTTCGTCAAATTTGCGTCAAAATAAAGGTTTTTAATTGAACTTGAAAAATTTTTTTAAAGTATTAACCCTTTTAAAATATTTTAATATATTTTCGTTTAATTGATGATAACTCAAATTTGATATTCAAGTTTTTTAATCGAATCGTTTTTTTTTCTGTGAAATTAAATTCGGATATATATTTTTCAAGTCGAATTATGTCTAAAAGTTTTTTCTCAAAGTTCTCTAAATGTTTTGATTTCTCTTCAAAGTTCTCGTCTCAATTGTGATCATCACTTTTTTTTAATCCAATTCCTTCTTCAACATTAATCAAATTTCTTGCTCACTTGTTCTAGTTGCGTGAGTGCTTAGAGAAATTTTTTATTCAACTTTTACAACTTTTATTTCAACAGTCGAACTGGAAAAACAAAAAAAACTCGTAACCCTTTAAAAATTTTTTTTATCAAATTTATTAATTTCTTTCAAAAAAAAAATAGTTCAAAATGAAAATGTTTATTTGAAAAAAAATCCAAGTAATTAATAATAAGCACTGAAGTGAAGCTTTTTTGTTTTTGTTTCTCAAAATATTAAAAAAAAAACTCGAGATACTGTATAATAATTAATTCTAAATTTTTTTTTTTTAAAGAAAAACGATTCAACTTGAAAATAAGCAAAGCCTAAGCTGTTAATTTAGAGTTTTCAAAGTTTTTTTCCGTATTAGAAATTAAATTGAAAACTTTCTGTTGAAAAACAAACCATTTCTATGATTCACTAAAAAAAAAAAAAAAACGAACTGATTAAGCGAATATTTTGCCCATTCTTATCTCAATGGTAGTCGAATACTTTTCCAATAAACAGTCCATCAGAGATGTGATCATTTAAAAAGATGATGTTGATCAGAGATTGGTCATTCAAGAAAATAACATTCGTCGAGAACGTGATAAAATAATCTTGCAAAGTGAAAGAGGTTTTTGAGGGTTTTTTTCCATTCGTTTCAAAAAAAATGTACAGTTTACTTTAAAAACGGTTTTTTTTTTAAGAAATTTAATTTTTAGCTTTTTTTTAATCTTTGAAATAATCTGAGTTTGAAATAATTTGATTTCAGATAACACTCTACCAAGATTTCATGAATTTCAAATTGGTAAGGTGGTATTATTTTTTTAAAAAAAATTTCATTGAAATTATTTGAGAAAAAAAACAAGTTTATAGTTTAAATGCTTTTTTTCTTTTATTAATATTTTATTGAATAATTTAATGTTTTTAGTTTCATATTAAAACTGTTCGGCGCTAACAAAAAAGTTTCATATGCTCAAACTGATCAGTCGAGGCAACAACATTAGCCAAAAAACTTTTGTTTGTTCATTTGAAAACCGTTTCGAGAGCTTAAAGCTTTTAAAAATGCCAAAGCAAACGATTTCTTCCGATTATGAAAGTTTTCATAAAAAATTCGCCAATGCTTCAAAAATAGTGGCCTTTACTGGAGCCGGAATCAGTGCCGAATCTGGTATTCCGACATTTCGCGGTCCAGGAGGTTTCTGGCGCAAATATAAAGCAGAAGAGCTTGCAACTCCCGAGGCTTTTGAAGAGAATCCGGGTTTGGTTTGGCAGTTTTATGAATACCGAAGACAACTTGTTTTTTCAAAAGAACCGAATTTGGCTCATTCAGTATATCAAATTAAATTTTTAAAACAGTTAATTTTTTTAGTTTTTTAGGCTTTGACACAATTAGAAACTAAATTTTTGCGAAATTCTCCTGAAAAACAAATCATTGTAGTTACTCAAAATGTTGACGAATTGCATAAACGATCTGGAATGAAACGGGTTCTTGAACTTCATGGTTCAATATTCAAAACTCGGTGTACTAAATGTAAACTAGTCAAAGCGAATTATATCAATCCTATTGTGCCAGCTTTGGCAGATATCAAAATAGACGAGCCTGATCGAAACATAGATCCCAAAGACTTGCCTCGATGTGAAAAATGTTCAGGTTTGCTTCGACCGAACGTGGTTTGGTTTGGAGAGAGTTTGGATCCCGCTGTCATGTCCCAAGCTGAAGGATTGATGAATGTTACCGATTTATTGTTGGTGGTTGGTTGAAATTAATTATTTTTCAATCCACTGTGTTTCTAATGTTTTTTTTTTGCTAAGATTGGAACTTCATCTGTTGTTTATCCTGCGGCGGGTTTAGTGAGAAAAGCTGCTTCTCGTAAAGCTACGGTTGCTGTGTTTAATGTTGAAAAAACAGACGCTTCAGATTTAGCAGCGTAATTTACTTTTTGAAATTATTTTATCAATTAATTTCATTATTAATGAAATTTTTCGTTTTCTCACTTTTATGAACAGGTTTTATTTTCAAGGGTCTTGCACTCAAACTTTACCAAGAGCCTTGGATGTTGGTGATTCAAACATTCTAAGCTTGAATAATGCAGGATGCTGAAGATGTTCTTTTTATTAAAGTTTTTTCTTCCGAGATTTAATTTCATTAATTTTTCATGGTTTTTGTTTTGATTAAAATAAATTCAAAATTTCAAACAAAGTTTCATTTGATATCAATGCTGAGAATTTGGTGACTTATCAAAATTTAATTCAATTCTGTTTGAATTGGATCAAACTGTTGATCTTTGATATATGCTTCAAGCTAAAAAAAACAAATTTCATATTGATAATGAAAACTTTTATTTTTTTCCTTATTTCAATAATAAGATATAAATGGTAATCGATAACTTGTTTTTTTTCTCATCATTCTTACATTAATTTTTTGTGATTTTTTTGGTGAGAATTTTTTTTTTTTTGTAATAATCAATTAATTGTAATAATTTCAATAAAAAAAATAATAATAATAAATGAGAAAATAATTTGAGTTGAGCTGTGTGTGTTGTAATATCATCATGAAAATATATAAAATATAAAATGATTCATTTTAAAATTGATTTATGAAACCAACAAAAAATTTCTTCAAATTTTGAAATAAATTTATAAAATAAGAAAAAAAGCAAATTCAATTTAATTATAGTTAGAATTAGTTTAAATGTGATATGACCTAGAAATGAGAGAATGATTGTGATGAAGATGTTTTTTGTTTTTTTGAGTACAATTCATATTCGATATTTTTTGGTGATTTTTTTCAAATGAATGAAATTCAATCAAATTGTTGGTTGATAGTCATCATCAAAAACCACAGACAAACTGTTTTCAAGATCAAGGAACATCAATCGAAAAAAAAAGACATTCACTTTGTTTTTGTGTTCAAAGTTTTCGAAAATTATTCTTTAAAAAATAGAATAACGATATCGTAAAAAATACATTTAAGAAGAAGAAAACAAATATAACAACAACAAAGAATTACAAATAACAACAAAATAATGAAAAATCGGGCGGATCGTTGTCAAAGAATAAAATAATTGAACTAATATAAATAAATTTTCCTCCAGAAAACGAAAAAAATTATATATAATTTATGAAATTTTATTATTATTTATAATAAAAAAAACAGGTAAAAACTTGGGATTGTTGATTCAATTAAAAATTAAAAAATAAATGATAAAACAATTAATAAAAGAAGAAAATCATGATGAAAAAAAATTATGATGATAATGATAATAATAATAGAAAATGAATTTTTTTTTTCTCTTATTAATTACAAAATTTTTCTCAATAAAACTTTAATGAAAATCCAAATTGGTTTCCATTTGAAATATTTTGTCTCAGAAACTTGTCAACTTGTTATAAATATGAAAACAAATAACAAACAGTCTTGTGTATCTTGAAATGTGATTTTTTTATTGTTCAGTGTGTTTGTTCGGTGTGTAATAGAAAGAATATTTTTTAGAATGGAAAAATAAAGAGAAAAAAATGCAAAATTATACCATCCCTTCTCAATAAGAAAAAAAAAACAACTCAAAAGATATTCAACAAAACAACGGAAAATATTAAAACAAAACAAATAAACGAAAAAAATAAATTCTAACAACAACAGTTTCCACCACAAATCATGGTGTATCATGAATCCACCTATTTTTGTCCAACTGGTCTCAAAATCGGAATTTTTGTTTTCGTTTTCTTCTTCCCGTTTTTTTTCTTGAAAATTTTTTTCCGGTAATAACGAATTCGGGTGAAATGATGGAACTGAGAGAAATTGAAATGATTGAAATGCCAATGAACAAACATGAGTGTGTGTGTGTGTGTTGCGAATAGAGTTTCAAGGTTTTTAACATATGAATAAAATAAAAAAATCTCACTGACATTGTATGGTTTGAATGATTAAAAAATGAAAACAAAAAAAAAAAAAAAACAAAACGAATTTTTTCTTCGTTGACAAATTAATTTTATCCAATTAAAGAAGAATATTTATAGAAGATAGATTCTCTTGAATCATATCAAAACTATAAATATCGCTGATTCGTGAATAGAAATAATTTTACATTGGTAATTATGCACGTTCAACTAGTGATTGAATCATTTTTGAGTTTCCCATATGACTCGGATACTTGTTGTTGTAGATTCCACATCTAGGTAAATCGACGAAATTTTTATAAATCATCTAAAGCAAATGATTCACATTTGATTTGTTGAGGTTCAGCTATAAGAAAAAAAATCCGATTACTTTAAAAAATTTAGTAAAAAAAAAACTTAAATACCTCTTTTCAAAGCTGAAAAAGTTTCAAAAACACTCAACCCGTTTTGCCCGACAGCCTGTCCAGGTGACATCAACGATCCCGGATTGGATCCAACATTCAAAAATGAATTGAATGCATGTGCCGAATTTATATTGGCATTGATCTGTGATTGTTGCGACAATTGTTGATTTGTGTTATTGTTGGCATCACTGTTTATATCGATATATCTTTAGGCACATCAACAAACTGATACACCAAACGCTGCCCATCGACTTTGGCCAAAATACCACGTTGATAATAGTACCTATAGTTTTAAAAGATTTTTTTTTTTTGAAAAAAAAAATAATTAAAATTACATTTCTCCAACAACAAAAAAAAAACAATAAGCAGAAGATTTAAGGCATTTTGTTCTAACAACTGTTTAGTTGATTAATTAAATTTTTTTCGAAATCAATGTAATTGAAACAAATAGGATTTCAAGAACATTACCTTGAGCAAAAGGATTATCATTAAAACAAAACACAAAAATCATTCATTTTTTCCATTTACAAAAGAACAAATGAAAAATAAATAAATAAATATTTGCCAAATAGGACAAAAAATAAAGAAATAATAGTAACCTCAGCGCTCGTCCCATGGTCTCGTAGTTCATGTCCGGTTGTTTTTGTGCAAACCCCACAATCGTGATACTGCCTTCGAATCGACCAATTTGAAAATTCCTATAAGATAGAAAAGTTTTTTTTTTTTAATAACCCGATTTTCCAACAATCTTCAATTCTGACCTTTTTCACGATTAGTCCATTTGATGAATTTGGGACAATACTCTTTGTCTTGCAATAGTTTCAGCAAAAACTCCCACAAATAAGTGGTTGAACCTTTGTGATAAAGATTTTCAGAATTATTGATAAATTTAAATGAAGATTTTAATCAATTACTTTCTCGACTTTTTCGTTTGGTCGGAACTGTGATTCCATTCATCGGACCATTGGGTGTTCCATTGAACGATGTTGAACCATCAAAAGTTTTTGGCTTACGTCCTTTTTTCTTCTTCAACATTGCTCCATTCAATCCGTTCAAACCATTTAGATTGGGACTGGTTTGTGAATTGATTCCCACCGAACCACTATTCGCTAAATGATGAAATGAAGAAAGGTCTTCAGCCGAAAGACTCAACGATAACGGGTGATCTATAAAAAAAAAGTTTTCGTTAGAAATAGAAATTAAGGAAAACTTGGACCAACCAAGAGTGGCTCCATTGGCGTAGGTTTGACTATAAAAAGATTCCAGCACAGGTCTTCTGTTAGCGACTAGCCCATTGCCGGCTGGATTCACTGCTTGCAAGGCTGATAATAATTGCTGATTTTGATTAGCCTCCGAACTATTGGCTGATGTCGAGGATGGTGATTCGAGATTCGCCACAAACAGATGTCCATTCGATGAACATTGCAATTGTTGAACAGCCTGCGATTGTTGTTGTTGAGGTGTTCCGGTCCTTGGTGGTGATTGAACTTGACCATTCAACGCTAGCTGAGTCAATGAGCATGAGTCAAGGCATGATGAGACGCATTCGGATTCTGAAGAGCGTGTTGATGTTGAAACGTTGCGGTAAATTATGTGCCGAATGTAGGGAAAGCGGGCCATCCGAATCTAAAAAAAAAAACAAACCAGAAATTAATGAAAGCCAAAAGTGAAAACTCAAATCAACAAAATAAGTTAGTTTCTATGCTTATTACTAGAAATTACAATAAACAAGGATTCTCTAAAATCATTGGCCATTGGTTGGAAAAAGTTCCCGATTTTTGACCTTAGAATTTAATGTACCTCTCCAGTAGGGTTATTCGTGATTCATTAGTTTTTTTGTTTAATCTAAAATTTTATTGTTTTTTTAAACTGAAAACAACCTTGGTTTCTTGCGTGTTGGTGTCAATATCCTAAGGTTTTTTTTTTTTTTTTTTTTGTTAAAAGAACCACAAATTATCAATCAGATATGAATACAGACTGAAAGCTAAAGTAGAAAGAGGTTCATAAATTTTCACAAATTTTCAAAAATATAGAGAAAAAAGTACAAAAAAAAAGTTTCCCATAAAACCTAAAACATTTGGATTCACTTTCCTCAAGTTTCAAGTTTTCATTAATTTTCCTTTAGAATCCTCGTAAATAAATTTATTAGCTTGATGATGATGATGATGATGATAGTGGTCGTGTGTTATCATTAGTGGTATATGTGTTTCATCAAAAATAGAATAAAATAAACTCAGTTTTTGTTTCGATATAAAAAAAAAATTGATTTTTTTGCTAACCAACAACAACAACACTCCCCCCCAACATTGTCCCTGCTGCTGACGCCAACTTCCCAATCAAACATACATACATACACACACACACACACAAACACATTGGCATATGAAACAACAACAACAACATATAATATTATCAACGGCAATCCGGGAGCCAGGGAGCCATCCGAATGTGAGTGTCAGTGAACGAATTCAAGGTGAACATGATGTACATGTCTGTAGTGTGATAATATCCTCACTATATTGTTTGCTTGCTTGTATTCAGTGTGTGTGTTGGAAACGTTGGTGAATGGAAGAAAGTGGCTGGCTGTGCGCCATTCATTTTGCTGTTGATTTGTTGCTTTTTTTTTTATAGAGAAAAAATTTCTGATCACATTTTTTTTGATAAACAATTGATTCGAATAATGATTAAAAGAAAAAAAATTTTTTTATTTCCCTGATAATCGTTCATTTAAAAAGCAACACAATCTATTAAATCGAATAATAATTTTGTAATTTTGATTTTTTTTATTAGCTAAAAATGGTAAAATAATTCCAAAATAATAAATACTAGACAATTTATGAAACGAAACGAAACAAAACAAAAAACTATTTCCAAATTGTTCGAAACGTTCCAAATGGAACCCAAAAAAATAAATAATATATTAATTACCAAATAGAGAACAAGCTTGAATCCGATTAGTGGAAAGTTTTGTTTTGTTTTTTTTTTTGAGTTGGATGAAGAAACGCGTTCAACTGTTGTTGTGGTTTGAGAAAAAAAAATTGAGCCCAAAATTACACGAAATTATTTGTTAAAAAATTGAAATTAAATTTTGTCATTGATTTATTCGAATAATGATCGCTCTCATTTAGCAAAACATTTTCGGGCTATACTAACTATCAGGATACACCTTCAAAGATATCGGTTAAATTGAATAAACTAATTTTTCCTCAGTTTCTCTGAGTAAAAGTTTTTTAATTCTATAAATTTTTTTTTTTGCTGTTGATATTTTAATGCTTTTCTATGTGTACTTGACCTCAAAGAAATGTGGCAACGCGTGCCAAAAAAAAAAAAAAAACGAGGTCACACCACCACCAAAAATCCTTTCTCTCTCACTTTATTATGACTAGCAAAAGGCTTTTTTCTATTTCTCAGAATAGAATATTTTAATTCATTTTGAAACATAACATAAACACCGAGCTTGTGTACACACACACAAACATTGTATCTCCAAAAGGAGAACAAAGGCGCCACAACAACAGAAGACCAAGGCGCCATTGTATTTTTTTTCTTTACCGAGTTTATTGATAAATCAAAAAAGTAAAATAAATAAATGAAAATTTGCTCCAATTTTAATTTTTTTTTTTTTTTTTAGAAGAAAAAACTTGAATATTTTTCGAATGAGGAAAAAAACTTGAGCAGCAAGGCGTCACACACACACCAATCTAGACCATCGGAGCCCTTTTAAGGAATCAATGTTGCTTGTTCAATCACCAATCATTTGAAACAAATGATCGAGTAATTTTTCCGTTCGGTAGGAAGGCGGCTCAAAGAAGGTAATTAATTTATCAGGAAAAATGACACACATTCAATGAGTGATTAATAAATAAAAATTGGAACAACAACATTTTCATAAATTCATTGATTCGTTATGCTTTCACACACACACTGACTGATTTTATAAATATGGTCATGATTTTATTGTTTTATCAAATAGCAGAAAAAAAATCAACAAATATTATTTTATTTATAAGGAATTAATAAAATTACTAAAATAGCTAAATAAATCAATAGAGAGAAAAAAAGTTATTAAAAAGCCATTGGCCTGAAATTTTTTGATTCATATTTTTTCGATTGAAATCGATTCGAAAAGTTGGTTTGAATCTGTGTGTGTGTGTGTGTTTGATATCAAACTAACGGAATCGGTGTTTATATTCTCCACAATTCAACAGCGAAAATTCTGAGCTTCTTGGCCTTGACTTTAGAAGTTTTAGAAGAGAGGCAGCCGATTTAACCCAACTGATGTTCTCCTCCGCTGATGACATTGATGATTGAAGGTGTGTGAGAGAGTATAGCTAGCTCTCTTTTTTTTCTATCCTAATCCTTTGACCTTATTTTTTCTTTTCATAAATCAAATATATGTGTGTTTGTTTAAATTGAAAATTTCATTTCATTTTTTTTTGTATAAACATTTTCACACACATATGGTTAGTGTGTGTGTGTGTGTGTGTTATATTTAGATAATATAACAACCAAAAGTCTTGACATTCAAAGATAGTTAGATTGATAGAGTGAGTGAGTGTTTTTTTTGTTCATACACCAAGCGTAGGAAAAAATTTTTCCTGTTTTTTGTTTTTTTCCAATCCCGGCTCAGTATTTGTTGGTGAAGCCCAAACACACACACTGAGAGAGTAGATGCAAGCGGTTTGTAATACATAACCGTTGTATGGATATGTTTCATTTCACTCACTCTCTCTCTCTCTCTCTCTCTCTCTCTCTCTTCAGTTCTTTAGCCAGGCTATTTCCACACCAAGATTTTTCGAATGAATCCGTCTGAGTGGCTGACACACTGGCTAGAACACAAAACAGTGATAAGAGCAACATCTTCAACTGACACGAGGTCACGGCCTCAAATCCCAGTTTCGATTTGTTTTGGTTTTTTTTTACAATATTAACACACAATATTTAACACACACACACACACACAGAGCAATTTTTCAATGTGATAGGAAACTCTCTTTTTCAAACAGAACTTGAACAACAAATCTTTGAATAATTTTCTCGCAAAAATTTGATGAACAAACAAATTGAGTGATTAGGTATTGGCGTGAAGCATAGCGCATCTTTCTTTCTAGCTAACCAGACTTGTAAAGTAAATCAAAGTCTTGCTTCTCGCCTGTGTTGTGTTGCCATCGGAAAATGACAGCGAACAAACGCACAAAACACCATAAGAAACACCAAGAGAGAAGCAAAACCTGACAAACGAAAACGTTGAAACCATTCAATCAATGAGAGAGTCTGAATATTTTCAAAATTTAATTTTTTTTTTCTTCTTCTTCTCAAAACAATCAATTGGTCTAAATATATCCATCAAGGGAAGAAAGGAAAAGAAAAAAAAACGAAACAGAAAAGTGATGAATGATTTGATTTCGTGATTCATCACCTTGTTATGTTTTTTCGTAAAAACTTGTTCAAATTTTTTCATGAAAAATCAATTGGAAAAATGAAGATGTGTGTTTTGGCTTGTCCAAAAAAAAAACTTTTTCTAAATTTTAAAATTTTTTTTCTCTTCTGTGAACAACAGGACAAGAGGACGAAATCTCAGCCTAATATAATAGGGATACAATTTAATTAACCGAATAAAAGAACGTTTTCGTTTTGGTGCGGCTTACAATTAACGAGAATGTTTCCTCTAGGGATTTTCTACTGCTAGATCTGAACAGAAAGTTTTTGATCATGCAAAAACAACCTTACCATTGATCCAACACAAACAAACAAACACAAACACAATGGCTGTAATCATTACCAAAAGTCATTGACATTATTCGTTTGTTTTTTTACTTAATAATTTTTTAATTATTTGCTTGTTGTTTTTGGCTGGCTGGCTGGTTGCTTAATTTATAGAGAAACTTGGTAAAAAAAACTTGCAGCAAAGAATTTCAACTGTTTCAAATACTGTTGTGCGTGTTAAAATAAAACATTTGGCAGCATATTTTTGTTTTCTTCTCGGAATTTCTATAGAGAGCCTTAAAAGAAAATTCTATTATAGTGGTCGATTCTTTAATAAAACTCTGGTATTTATTCTTTAAACAAATTTTTTTTTTTTGATTGATTTGTTCCTTGAAAACAATCGATGATTCGTTCAGTTCAAGAAGAACATAGACACACACACACTGAGAGAGATGATTCTATCTGCATTTTATTTTTAAAAAATCCCTTGACTTTCCTTGACACCGACACACAATGCAGTTCTTGTTGCTGTGTAGTGTGTGTGTGTGTGTGTGCAATAACAACAATTTAATCGTTAATCAGCCATCGTGTTTCTTGTTGTTTTGGCGTCATGTTTTAATGCTCGTCCCACACTAAAACAGAAACCAATCGACCAAACTCAAATGAACTCAGCAAAGGCAATCAGTTTCAAATATAAATGAAAAACTAAAAAATGTATCATACGAACAATTATTATAGTTTTATATAGAGCGTTCTTTCTTTCTTTTTCAAAATGCAACCTTGATGCTGGAATCGAACCAAACCTTCAACAACAAGAAAACAACCCAAACTAAACTTGACTTAAATGTTATTAAGAAATAATTAACCTGGAGAAATCATCCACACAGAAACATACACCAAACGTCAATCACAAATAATTTTATAAACACTGTACATGGATAGATAGATAGATGGATAAATGTTTTGTACATTCACCTTTTCTCTACATTGAAAAAACAGCAACAATTATGCAATCGAATTGTTCGTTTTAAAATTTCATTTCAAATGAAAAATGGATTTTCACTTTCTCTCTGAGAGTTTAATCCAACACGTAGCAGCGAATGGCATTTCTTTAAAACGAGAAGAAGAAAAAACAAACAAACAAGCGAACAAATAAAATAGAAATTAAAAACAAAGATAAGGTTTTTTTTTTGTTGAGAAAATGTCATGGACAACTGAGAGTTTGTTCACCGTTCACGAGAACTTTCCAAACTGGACACACAATTGTGTGTCCATTTCTGTGATTATCCTCATCATCATTCAAAGCCTGAATCATGAATCAATCAAAGAAAAAAAAAAGAGAAAAGTGTCACATCTAAATTGAATTTCAATGCTAGAACACTTTGAACGTTGAAAGAATTTCTAGGGCCTTAAATTCGATAATTTTATTATACAGAAAAGATGTTTTGAGATTAGTTAATGAGACAGCTCTTTTCCTAAACATTGAGTGTTGGAAAAAGAGATCCTGATTTTTCAAATCTTGGATTGTTCTAAGAAATTTAGTTTCTTATTATACAGAGAGAAGCCAGTTTTTTTTTTCTTTAGTTGTTTAGTTTATAATCTTTCAATCTCGCTCTCTCTCTCTATATTGGGCGACAACCAACATTAAAACAACACAAAACCATAAACCAACACAAACAACAACGATGACAACGTGAAAAAAAGAAGATGGCTCACGCGTACAGAACCTCACTGTCAGGCGTTTCAATGTCACTGGGTGAATGTACCGGTGACTTTGGCGTTATCAAGGTTAGTCGTCGATTAGTTTTGTTGCTAGTTTTTTTTTTTGTTGGCAATTTTTTTTTTCCATTGGATTGTGTGTTATCGCTATAAATTAAATGAGATGGAATTGTGGTTGGCAAGCTGGCTGGTTGGTTGGTTGGTTGGCTGGTTAGGTGGCTAAATTTTTTCTTTGCCATCATTCTACCAGTTTTTCTGATCAAAAAACTCTAGACTGCTGCTACCAGCTGAGTTTGGTTTATGGTTTTCGATTGATTCTTCATCATTTCACTTTAATGAATGAATGAATGGTTGAGAAGAAACATAACAGACCGTGTTAAACACAGTGTGTGAGATCCAGATAGTGTTCATATAGTGAAGCTATCCCACCATCATCCTTAAAAGCCATACGGAATTCAATGAAAAAATTTTTTTTCTCCTATATACACATAAAGCACTACGGCGTAGAATAGAACAGTGTATATGTTGGCGCCATTGATTCAATGTTGTAATATACATTGAGAAAGTTAAAAAGAGGATATATTGGAAATGTTAATATATAAAAAAAAAATACAATAATGGCGCCATGGCGTTACCAATCTCTATCGAACGAAAAAAAAATTGTAAACTTGAACTTGAAAATCAACACAAAATAGCTAGACTAAAAAAATCCAAAAGACAGTTCAAGACCGTTTGTTCTATTATTATTACAGGGTGCCGTTCTAGGCGTGACGCGTGACAGAAATCATTATTTTTCATTAGATTGTTTCTTTGAAACAATAACCGATACCGGTTACCGGGTTTTTATCGAAAAACTAAACCTTTTTTTTTTCTTTTTTTTTTAGTTTGCTGACCTGAAATTTTACAAAAAAAAAAAGAAGAATTTTACGAGTAAACTCTAAATATCTATATATGGTTTTTGAGAGGAAAAAATAATCGGAAATCAATATCTTTATATTTTCCGTTGGTAAATCTTTTTTGACCGAAATAACATTTCAATATATCTGGTCATCATCATCCTGATTAATAAAAATGATTATGGCTGAACCAATTTCCACCAGAACAACACCAATCAACCAGAATTCCATTGATAACAACAACAACAGCCTTAGAGATCATTCAAAGGATTCGGAAAACACACACACACACATTTGGCCACCACAGAAAAAAAAAATAGAATAAGGATACATTGTATCTTTTATCGGTATGAATTATACACTTACATTGCGAATTTCCGTTTGATGAAACTTGTGATTGTTGTTGTTGTTGTGATTGTTGGCGTTGTTGTCCATAATAGAAAGCATGATAGGACTGGGCGCCATTCAATTGCTGCTGATGATGATGATGATGGTGTTGGTGTTGTTGTTGATGATGATGATGATGATGATGATGTTGTTGTTGTTGTTCATCATTTGAACTGTAATGTGAATCAACATCACTGACACCGGAATCAGCCGGCGATGGTGGCAATGGAGAATTGGTGCTGGTCGTACCGTTACTTTGGACCGAACCCAATCGGTGTGTGGCACCATTGGTGGTGGTGGTGGTGTTGCCATTGGTGGGCGAATAAACCAAACCATTACGACTTGGCTGTTGTTGTTGTAGAATATTCTGCAATAAATTGGTTGGCGATTGACCAAGTCCCGTTTTAGATTTGATCAATGATAATGATGAAGACGACGACGACGAAGATGATGACGGAGACGACGAAGATGTTGGAGAAGCTGAGATCGCTCCAGATGGAGTTCCCGATGTTGTCGATATCGAGTTAACCGATGATGAAGAGGATGATAGCTCCGATGATGAAGGCTCACATCCATCAACTAGAAATAGAACAAAAAGAAAAAAAAATTAAAAAAACAAATTAATTTAAATTAAATTTAAATTTTTCAAAAAAAAAAAAAAAAATAGATAATTAACTAGCTAAATATAGATTTTAAATTAAATTTTTTTCTTCGTTCCATTATTTAGATTAGAAGAAAGGGAAAGTTCCAATTTCGATCCATCATTCTCTTCCCTGTCTTCTATTTGACAATAGAAAAAATTTTTTTTTTCTCGGTTCAGCCGCTTCTGTATTGAAATAAAAAGAAGCAGCTGTCTATGTCTATGTGTGTGTGTGTGTGTGTGTCAGTAGTTTCAACCAAAGAAACCGTAGCGCACCATTTTTGGCTTGCCACCACAGTGTGTGTGTGTGTGTGACCTCGATTTTATTTGAGGTCAATCAGAGCAGCATAGTTCAGCTCAATTCCTGTTTGTTTCAATGAGACGCGTCGGTTGTTTGTTTGTTGTTCAGTTTTTTCCGTGAACACACAACAACAACACGTGCAAATCAAAAGAAAAAAGTGAAAGTTCGCTTGTTTCCTAAGGTTGAGAGCCCAAAAGCCACCGCTTAAAATTATCCGTTGGGCAGCTTGTTGTTACGGGATTGGGCCGATGTCAGCGGCCTGGAATGTATCCGCAATGTGTGTGTGTGTGTGTGTGTTACCGTTGCTTGCTCTCTTTCAACAATTGTAACAGCAGAGTAAAATTGTCACACGAAATTGACAGCTGCTAGCTTGATTGCTTGCAGGTCGTCGATTTGGAAAACCTAGAAAAAAAAATCATTCCACCATTGACACCAAGACACAGCAAAACAGTTGTTTGTTGCTTTGATTGTGTCATGATGTTGAGCAAGTTTTGTAGCTAGAAAAAAAAACAGGAAAAAAGTGTCCAAAAAAAAAAAACAACCACTCATTCATTCATTCATTCAATCATTGAAACAAACATTCATTGCGTTGAGATTCGTGCGATTTTTTCCAATACAATTGTATTGTTCACACTCACTGCCTCATTCAGTTTTAGCCGTGATCATCGGTCACAAGTTGAAGGACTCATTGGCTTTGTTTGGAAAAATTGGAATTTTTTTTTCCATGTTCTCATTTCTCACCAAAACGTATTGGTTCAATCAAGAGAGATCATTTCAATCATTTCAACCGTTAGCTAACCTGGCGTGATAACATTAACTGAGAGATAGGTTCATCTTAGGTTTAGGATTTCATTAGGTCATCATCATCGAGAGAGAGAGAGATTTGGGTTTCCCTTTACAACAATCAATGAAAACTGATTCCCGTTTGAAAAGCTAATCATGATTGGATCGAGGTAAACCTACCTCTCCATAAAAATTTTATTAGCTTGAAAGTTTTTTTACTAAATGAAATCGGAAAACTGTTTTATCGAAATAAATTGCCTTGGTGCAAACGGAAAAAATTGAAAAGACTCGACCGATCTATATTTACGGTTTATTTTTAATATGTTGTTGCAATCGATTTAAGTTGTTGTTTATTTGGGCTATAGATAAATGGATCATTGGGGGTAGAGATGGATCGATTGCCGTTGTGTTACAAAACCAACATCATCGCACACACACACACACACACCGAGACAACGAGATTTCAAAATACGCGCGCGCGCGTGCGAGACTTTTTTTTTTTTGAGAACGCATAAGAACGGAGAAAGCACAAACGACGACGACGGCGGCGGCAACGAGAGAACGAAAAAACGAACAAGCAAAGCCAAAGGCTGAGAGAAAGATCAAGAGCACGTAGCCTTGAAACGGGTCGATGCCACCGGAACTCGGCATCAAGGCCAACCACCATCATCGACGTGTAGTATTGGTTGTCGTTGTGCGTTCGTTCGTTTGTGCAGCGCAAAACTAAGTTGGCGTTTGTTTTTTTGAAGAAGAAGAAGATGAAGATGCGCACCGTTTTGAAGATATAAAAATTTTATTTCTTTCGAAAGCATCTCAAGTGTAATAGTAAATAAGAAAGGAAAAAATTTCAATTTCATGTTGCCAATAAGCACAGAGTTTTTCCTTTGCCTGCCTTCAAGTAAGGAGTGTTTCCTCCTCCTATGTGTGTTTATGGATTCACATTCTATTAGTTTGGATTGTGTGTGTGATTTATCAATTTCAACTTGGTAATATTTTCTTAGAACAGAACAGAAAAAAATTCCTAAACTTGAAGAATTCCATTGATGATGCTTGGAAACAGCAAGAAATGGAAACAAAAAAATAATATAATTTGATATCTTCCATGCTATATGAATGGTTTTTTTTTTTCAGAGAAACTAGGCGAAACTAGAATTTTCCCTAAACAACAGTGGCAATAGAGCACAAATGCTCTCGTAGTGTGTGATGTGTGTGCTGTTCCCATTAAAAATCATTGATTAGAGAAAAAAAAAATTTCGAACTTGATGTTCGCAATCCACATTGAATATCAAAGTTTCAGAGAATAGAATCCCTATTCGGTATTTTCAGTTTGAAAGCTTTTTTTTTCTCTCCCCAATTTAGTATAACGGTAATTGGTGATTTCATTTGGTTTTGGATCGCTTTCATTCATTCAAGATCCCGCGTCTCGACAATTTTCTGAGGAAAAAAAAAACTTTTTTTTGTAAAGGGAAAGAAAAAGATTACCACCAATAGAACACCCCGTGTTTCTCTTGTTACCTTAAAATTAGGCCAAACGTTTCGTGTTTTGATTGAAGAGAGAGAAAAAGATTCAAATTTAGATTTTTTTCTTTCTTTCTTTCAATCGTTGGTTTTCCTTTAACAACAACAGAAACTTTTCAATGTCAATTTTGAGAAGTAGAAAACAAAAACAAAAACGTGAAACATAATGGTGGTGACTCTTTTTTTTTTAGCAAAAGCTGACATCATTCTTTCGTTCGTTTGTTCATTCAATCAGCCAGCCAGCAAGCAAACCAACCAACCAACCAACCAACAAAACTAACAGCCTATTTCAATGTAATCATAAATAAAAACTGAAACATTGTTGCTCGTTGCTAGCTTCAAATACCCCAAAGAAAAACATTATGCTAAAGAAAATTCATTGAAGTTTTCTTAAGCTAACGCTCTCACTCACTCACTCACTCACTCAAACATCATTATATATGATGTCATTATTTTTACCTGTCAATATATTATGCTTTTTTTTTTGGAAAATATTTGGCATCATCATTTTTTTGATGAAGTTAAAAATGACTTCTTAATGTTCATCATCATTATCATTTTCAATGGTGTGATGTAAAAAATTTGGCAATGAACTTGAAAACAACAACAAAAATTTGATACAAAGAAATTGAATTTTTCTTTCGAAGAAAAATAGAAACAGCAGCAATGATAAACAAGGAGTTTTTTTCTTTAAAAAAAAAAACGAAAGAAAAAACCACCGTTTTTTTTAACTTGTACAGTTTGATTAATGTGTTTTTATTGGTCATCGATTGGCAATCGGTTCTTAAAAGAAAAATTCTCATCCTTTCCATTCATTTCATTTCTATCCATTTGATATAATGGAAAATTTCAAAATGGTATAATGACATAATCTAATAATGTTTATTAAATCGAACATCGAATAAAAAAATAATATTGTTCGAATGATGTACGAAACATCAGAGTTATTATTAGAATGAAATTTTAATAATAAACTTCAAATACACCTTCTCCTAACCACATGACAAGTTTTGAGATTAAAAGAAGAAGAAGAAGCTGCCTGTATTAGTTTTCAGGGAAAATGTTCAACCAGTGTTTAAAAAAAAATTTTTTTTTTAGGTTTAAGATCTGAAAGTTTTCCTCTTTAAGATTTCATCACTCATTTACATTTTATACATTCAATTTGTTGTTTTTCTTCCATCAAAAAAAAAGCGAAAATAATACGACAAAGAGAAAATAAATTCAGATCAAAAAAAAAGTAGAGCAATTTTGTTTCATGTTTTCAAAAATTTCTAAGCAAAAAAAAAACGAGCAAGAGAATCGGGAACAAGGCTAATTGGTTGCACAAAACAAACAAACAAACTGTTTAAAACAAAACAATGACGATTGAATTCCATTGGCAATCGATTTGATCAATATTTTTGATCGATAGATTCTTTTTTATATAAAAAAAAAAAATTATAACAGTAAAATAGAATTAAAAAATACAATAGATTCGATTTGATTCTATGTGTGTAAATCAAAATTTTTTTCAAGAGATAAAAAAAAACATCTCCATTTTTTTATAAATAAAATTTTCTACTCGATCAAAAGCACAGAGATTCTCCTGTGTGTGTGTGTGTGTGTGTGTGTCAGTGCGTTTAATACAAAGAATTTATCAATGGAAAAACCAAGGAAAGGAATAAACAATCAACCAACCAACCAACCAACCAGAGTTTAAAATATACCGGAATTGATTTCTTTTGATTGCATTTCAATTCTCTCGCTGTGTGTGTGTGTGTTTAGTTTTTTTTTTCAAAGTAAGAAATAAATAATTTTTGATCGTCATCAACTAACATCATCAAACTGTTTTGTTGTATCATTGCCAAGAACGATTAATGAACGAATTATCAAATCAACAGGCGCTTAAAGTTCTATTCTTCTTTTTTCGTTTTAGTTGATTGAAATGTTGAAACAGAAAATGAGATTCACATTTTTTTTCTTTCGATTAACATTTAGCTAAACAGAAAAATTCTCTCGCTCTGTGCCATCTAATTTCTTAAGCAACAACAACAACAAAACGGATCACAAGGAGAAAACCATAGCTTCAACATCGTATCAACAGGCCGTATTTATTATAAAAAAAAACTAGAAAACAACGACAAGAAAAAAATCGCAGGTACAATCATTTTTCTTAAAGATCAGGAAAAATGATGATTTCCTACTCAGCTTCTCAAAGATATGAACACCCTTTAATGTTGATGAGTTTGCAAAACTCCATAATTATCACCATTATCATCATCATTGATCATCGTTATTACAAAAGGGAAAAATTTTACACTTATTGCATTTGGCAAACTCAAATTTTTTTTTTTTGGTTGGCGTTTAGGCGTCAATGACGACGACGACGACGACGACGCCGCTGCCGCTTGCAAACAACACATTCGGGGAACAAACACAGGAAACAAAACAATCGCATCATCAATGAGAAAAACAAACAACAACAGGCTGCGTATCTTTCTCTGTGTGTGTGTGTGTGTTGTAATAAACTGTTTCAATGGCAATCATCCATCGTCAGAGAGAGAAAAAAAAGTCGAAAACCACAACACAAAGCATTAAAACAACAACAACAACAGCAGCTTAAAAAATTTAGACTCCTCTAGATTGGTTTTATTTCAAAGTCAAGTTCAAGAATGAATCATTGATTTATTGTAGGAGCAGCGAAACAAACATACAGGAATTTCGTTCATAAATCTAGCAATCGAATAGAAAACAAGTGGAATAAAATAAAGAAGATTGATTCTTGAAAAAAAAATAAAATTACGCTAATCATCCATTGAGAGATACAATTTGAAGTTTGAGGCAATTTTCATTACAGACTTTCACTCGGCTGGCCGAATCGATCAAATCAAAATTATGATAATCTGCTGAACAAAAACTTGACAGAGAATATCTAAGATGATGATAAATTTTTTAGAGAAGCCTCTCTTTATTTATTGAAAGGAGTAGAAATTCATTGAGACCATCATCATCTTCATCCAACCACCCTGTAATCATCAACCAACCTCATCAAACTGTCAAAGGTAGAATAGTAATAATAGGCATAGGTAATAAGGCAATTTAGTTAGAAACAAAGCTCAATAAGTACAAAATCATTCACTCGACAATCAATCAATCAATTCATTCATTCGTAAATCAATAATTAATCAATGACTCGATTTTCATTATTTTTACATAATCAAAAAACAACCTCAAGCAGCTACCCAAATAACGGGGTTTTTTTCTTCTTCTTCTTTTCATCGTTATGGTGGTTGTAAATTCTTTGAGCCATTGTAATGAATGTGCTTTATTTGAGGAGAAGAAAATAAATAAACTAATCATATGATTTATGTTAACAGTAAATAACTTTGTGTTTTTTTGTGTGTGTGTGCTGTGTTGTGCTGTTGCTTTATCATTTCTTTTTTGATTCGACACCAAACATCCAAAGCCAAACATCAATAGTGTGTGATGAAATATTATTTATGTGGTGAGCAAATAGAAAAAAAAATTGGCCACATCAATTCAATTCTATTGATGATTCGATTGATGATGGAGAAGAAGAAGAAGAAAAACAATAAAAATCAAAAAACCAGGAAAACGAAAAATATTGCATCAAAGTTGTAATATTTTTGCTGGTAGTTTACACATCAGGTACACATCATCAACAAACACAAACAAACGACATTGAAACAAACACATTGAGAGAAGTGAATGAATGAAAACAACGAACGCAACGAAAGCAAACACTGTGCAACACACACGGCTAATGAGAATTTTCCGAATATTATTTTGAACTTATTGCTATGAAAAACCAATAGGAAAAAACATTTCTATTCAAAATTTTTAAAAAAAAGTGGTTTGATGATTTTTTTATTTAGATCGACCTGATTGAATCAAACAAATTGTTTGATTGATTGATTGATTGATCGATCTATCAGATAAGAGAACTAAACATAATCTTTCAAATGTAACAACAATGCTTGGCACATTTTAGGCATTTTAAAACATCCCTGTTGATTTGTTGAATCATCGATATATTATCTGATTCTTTCAAATGGGCACAACACACACACACACACACACACAGGTGAATTACTTAGGAATGAGGTTAGCCTAGTTTCTAGCTCGGCAAACCGATTCGGGTTGTCTGTTTGACCAAGGCTCTATTGTTTTTAAATGAGTTTTTTTTTCTATCTCTTTCTGAGAAAGAAAAAGGGTTATCAAAGGTTGTCAAAGAGAAACACGCGCACGAGTTTCCTTGAACTGAATACTTGTGTGTGTGTGTGTTTTTACCGTAATCCGTGACCTGCGATACAGTCAAATCTGTCAAACAATTTGCTCGTTTTTTCGTAAAAAACAAAAACCATTTCTTGTTAGAATAAGAATGTATGGCTCCAACATAAATAGACACCCAGGTGTGTGTGTGTGTGTTTGTGTTTGTGCGTGTAAACGGGTTAAGGTCAAGCTGACAATGACAATGTGTGTCCGGTGTGTTCTTTTTTTTTAAAACAAATTTCTTCTGACACACAAGAGCAGAGAGAGAGAGAGATTTTTTTTTCTTTTAAAATTCTCTTTAAAGGTCAATACTAAAGAAAGAACACACTGTTGTTGTTTACCTGATGTTGTTGTGCTAGATGAAGAGATGTGAACGAAATTTTCTGAAATAGAAACACAACACACAAACAAGCCGCAAGTGTCTGTTAACGGTATTGGTTTTGTTTTGTTTCTTCGTTTTTTTTCCCCCTTTACCTGAGATATTTCTGTGTTTGTGAAACAGAACAAAAAAAGAGATGACCTCAATCTTTTTTTTTTTTTGATAAAATAATAATAAGTGTTCATAGTCTCTCAGTCAATGCGTTCGTTTAAATATATATCATCTCTCTTTTTTATTTTTGAGATTTTTTTTTGTAATATTGTTATAAATTTTTATTTTTTTGCCGGTCAAACAACGAACAAGTCTATTGGGAATCTCTCAATATGATTGAATCGAATGGGATCATCAAAGAGAATGGAGAAGAGCTCACATTGTAACACATAATTCATTCAATCAATCGTTCGCAAAACACTTGAGCACACTGTAGGAATTGGAGAAGGAGGATATACCTGTGTGTCTTTCTCTCTCTCTCTCTATCTGTGTCCACTGTCTTCAAATGGATGATGCCATTGACACAGTTCGAGGTTCGAGAGATGAGAAAAGAGACGACAAAAACGATCAACAAAAAAAAAAACGTTTGACGATTGTTTAAGAAGAAAATTTTAAGCGAAACAAGGTCAAGACAACCTTGATATCGTTAGCCTGGCTTTTCAAATTACAAAATAATAAATGAATGAATGGAAAAAAATTTAAAATAAAACCAACAGCAGTGTCGACAATAGATTTGGAATTGAATTTTTTTTGTTGCTGTTGTTTCCATTCTCACTCAACAAGGTAGAAAACAGGTAACCCATTAAACAAACGGGTAAACAACAAATAAAATGAAATTAGACCATCCAAAGCGATTGGATGGAACGAAAATCTTCGTTCGTCTTCTGATTTCCAAAAATAAACTTTTTTTTCTTTTCTTTTTTTCCTTTCACATGAATGAATGGAAGAGAAAAATTTTTATCTCTCTCAATTTCATTAGCATCTTTGATCTTGTATCTTGTATGTCTGTTTGGCAATCAATTTCTGTCTATTACGCATACTAAAAGAAATCAATCAATGATTTTTTTACAATGAAACAACGCGATCAATTTTCTTTTGGATTTGTTTCGATGATCAACCATTTGACTAAAAGTCACACAAAAAAAAACCAGAAGAAATTCTATGAGACACTTACAATAACGTTTGATCAACGATTTCTTATAGCTCGGCTTATTGGCCGCTTTAAGATTATTGTTGTTGATGATGTTATGATCACCACCCGAATTTATAAGATGATGATGATCGTCTAATGTTAGACCAGAATCACCACCGATTGTTAAAGAATTGTTTTCGTCTGTCGATTCCGAGATACGTTCGAATGTTGAACGTTTACGGTCTACTTTTGGTAGGGATAGATCGAGAACAAAATCCACATCATCCTCCTCTTCCGAATAGGCCGATGAGGTCGACTCGGAGCCACTCGATGATGATGATGATGATGATGATGAAGCCGAACACAATGATGAGGAGGATTTGATCGATGATAATGAGAAAGAGGTGGAGGTGGAGGAGGAGGTGGGAGGTAATGTTGTTACAAAATTAACCACTTTGGTTGTTTTTGATAACGCCACCACTGGCGCCAATGGTGGTGATGATGATGATGATGTACTATGGGAGGTGGTACTGTTCTTATTAACAATCAATGGGGATGGAACTGTTGATTTCAAGTGTTGTGCTTCCAATGTTGTTGGAACATCCAAATTATTTGGAGTTGTCATCATCATTCTCAATGGCGATACCGATGATGAATGATTGCCATTTGTTGGAGTTGAAGAAGAAGTTGGCGAAGTAGAAGAAAAGAAAATCGAAGCCGACGATGGTGATGAGGAGAGTGGAGGTGAATGTGAGGATGGTGATGAGGAGGGTGGAGGTGAATGGATCAACGACAATGGCGATGTTCGATGATTAGAATGTTGCTGTTGTTGTTGGTGGTGGTGGTGATTAGGAGTTTTACTAGAACTCTGTAATGGAGGCGATAATGATGATGATGAGGATGGTGGTGCGGTAGTTGACCGATTGTTTTGATAAGAATGATTGTCCCATAGCCTACGAATATGCCTTTGATCGGTGGTGGTGGCGACCAAAGATACCGAAGATGAAGACGACGACGGCGATGATGTCGCCACACCGGATAGTGTCGATGATGATGATTGGTGATTGACTGTAGCCGGCGACGATGTATTCGCGCCATGATACTGTTCCAACGAAACCGATGATTGCATCATCATTAAAGCAGTCATCGCATTTCATTAACCAAAAAAAAAAAAACAAAAATTTGGCGCCAAGAATTTTCAACAAAAAAAAAAAAAAAAAAAAAAAAACCCACTTTGGCCAAAAACAACCCAAAGACTTTTGAAATCTTTTTTTTGTAATTCTGATTTTGAAACAAATAATCTGAATCAGAAGGCTTTAAGAAGAACGGTCAGCGTTCAAGTACCAGAGCTTTCTCTAAAAAAGAGACACTGATCACACTTCAAAATGAACAACGAACACGACACATCGAATAACGCACACACACACACACACTAGGCAAACACCATTCACATTTCGTAAAAATTACGATGGAATCGAGAAAAAAAAAAAAACTACGAAATCAAATGGGAAAACCTCATAATAAATGAATGGAAGGAAAAAAATTAAAAATACGTGTTCTGTTTCATTATTACAAATTCGAATGTTGTGCTGGCTGTGTGTCAATGGCGTTTGCTTGTTTGCTTGCTACTCGTCACTGTGGCTTTGTCTACATCAAACGAAGGCAAAACACCGATTGACACTGAAAATCGTTTTGGCTCTAAATTTTCGCACACACTAGTATTCTTATTATTAGGAAAACAACAACAAGAAGGAGATTGGGAGAGTCGGCAGACACAGAGACTACACACACACACTGCACACACACTCTCTCTCTCTCTCTCTCTCTCGGTGTGGCAATCACACAAGCACGTTGCAATACGACGCGTCGTCACAAATGCTAGCGGCAACACACATAATGTAACAAATACTACACAGCCGCGGCATAGCACCGCTGCTGCCGCCGAATCCACATCAGCTCTATCATCATATCGGGTATAACATGAAAAAATTTTTTCTCTACCCTAAAAAAACTGAAGAAAATAGGAAGCGATTCATATACCCAAACACACCAGAAGAATAGGAGAATACGCTTAGGAGACACGGATCATCATCATCGTGTTGATGGTCTGTCAGGGCTACGTCACACTAATTTCATCCCATGGTATCATCATTGTAGTAGCTATTAGTTGATTATTAACCAGAGTGAAGCATCTCATTATTCTCATCACTCTACGCTAGAGATTAGCAAAAGAATTGACCAGCCAGTAAAAAATCCAGTGAGTGTGTGTGGATGATACCTTGTGAGAGAGTTTTTCCAACTATTCAAGGACACAGTGTTTTTCTGCCATTTCAAGCGTGTGTGTGTGTGTGTGGTGAGCAAATGCCACTACACGGTAGAATCGAACACTAAGCAGAATAATTTCCCGTTCGAAACGTTTGCTTTTAGTGAATGGGATAACCATTGAATCGTTAAATGAATCATAAATCGTAAGAGCCATTCATTTTATTTGAATGGGAAACAAATATGGTGAACCAAACATGAAGGAAATAAAAAAACCACCTTACTTTTAGCTTTTATTTTAAACCACAAAACTCTCAATCAGAGTATGGTAGAAATAGTTTTTTTTTTATGAGGGCCACGAGGTCCAATGATTGATACTGGGTCAGGTCACCACCTGACAATAAACAAACATACAAAAAAGTTTTGAGGTCGCTGGAAAATTTTATTCGACTAGCTTCTTCATTTTAATCGTTGAAAGAAAAAAAAAAAAAACCAAATTTTTCTCTACAATTTTTTCTGTTGCGCTCGCAAGCAAGCAAGCAAGCAAACCCATTTCCTTCTCCCGTGAAGGGAGGTCATAGAGGTCACAGCTAGCATACCAACAAGAGAACAATGGTTCAATTATAGAAGAGCAAAACAACCGGGACCTTGGAATAGCATGCGGAACACAAAAAAAAAAATTTGTCCTTTGGCCTCGTTTCAGTTTTTTTTTGATTGAGGTTGTTGTTTCGGCTGCTGTTGGCCAAGAGAAAGAGAAGAACTGTTTTTTTTTTTTTTGGTAGACTTAAGTCTAGTTTAAGACGGAACACACACAAGACTGGTCCCAAGTACAGAAATATTCTTAGCAGGTCAAAGGTTGTACTCTCTCTTGTACCACTCTGAAATGTGTGTGTGTGTGTGTGTGTTTGGGAAACCAGAAATAACAAACAATAATAAATCAAAGAACACCCAAAGTCTCTCTCATTTTGTTTTTCTGAACAAGAGAAAAGAAAATTAAGAATCGAGGTCAGGTCGAGAAAACAAAATACCGAAAGAAGTCGAGTTGATCAGGTAACACAAACAAAAGAAGAAGAAGAAAAAAAGGAGAATTACTAATCGTATCGGGTATCAGATTGAAGGTTGAATCATACACACACACACAACCAGAAAACAATCGAACTAGAATCGAGGTAAACTTCACATTAAGAATCTAGGACACGGTTTGTTTTTGTTAGTTGTACAGGGAAATGCCTTCAAACCGTTAAAACAAAACAGAAGATAAAATAATTAACCTGTCTGGGCTTTGTGTGAAGTGTTTTGACTGGTTTTTTTTTTTCGGGCTGGTATTGATCGATTTTTTTCTCTCTCTCTCTCTCTCCCTTCTATTCCTTTCTATTCTAATAATTTTTTTACACAAACCAAGAAAATTTACTAAGAATTGGATCTTCAAATTGAAAACCAAGAAAAATTTTGAATTTACCAAGAATTGGGTAAATTCAAAACTTGATAATAATAAAAAAAAAACAAAGTATTCAATTTCAGGTAAATTCATTTAGGTTCCATAATTAATTCGATCGATTAATTAATTTGTAAACTTTTTTTCTAAACTTTTTTGAATCGATTACAAAACTTCAAGAAGGGTTTTTCTATTTTTTTTTTTTGGCGTGTCTCACGAATATGTCGACTATGTCGGGGGTATGATGACATTACTATTACGTTTAGCAGTGTAGATTATTATTACACACGAAATGAGGTAACAAAAAAAAAAAAAAACGGAAGACACCTTCATTTTACCTGCCTGTCTGTCTGTCTCTCCTATTTGTTGCTTGACTTGAATTTCGTGATTGAATTTTTTTATTTGATTTTTGTTGTTATTTTGGGCTCGATCGGGTAGAAGAAGAAGAAGAAGAAGAAAGAAGAGAACCGCTTGTTTTATTTAATAGCCAGAAAACAAAAAAACAAGTTCCCGGTGTGTAAACTGGTTTCTGATCTAGATTTGATTCTCTTAATTTGAATCTCTCTTTTCTAAAGAAATAAATAAATAAATAAAACTCTGTTCTAGGTAAGGGATGAGAAGGAGAGTGGTTGGGCGAAAGTATTTTTTCCCCTCTATCGATTGTCACTCTCTCTCTCTCTCTCTCCCGCTTTTCTTGAGTTGATCATTTTGAAGAGAAAGCCTGTTTGTCTCGTTATTACGATCATTGCAATGTGAATCGATCGGTTTTTCTTATCAATCGATAGTATACTTCCTCATAGCTAGCACGAGCTAGTTTGGTGTTTCTCGATTTGAAACAATGGAAAAAAAAAAATTCTAACCCACAGAATTGGAAAATTGGTTTCTGAAAGTTTTTTTTTCTGTTTCCTTAAACAAAGTATTAACATCAAAGTTCCAATTGGAACAGTCCATTTTGTGGTGTGTGTCACGTTTCTTTTAAAAAAATGAAAACTGTTAGTCACTATTTGGGTTTCAATTAGGAGAGAAAAAAAAAATCCTGCACCAACCAGGAACCCGGACAAGAGAGAAATTTATAAGGGAAACATTTGAGAATAAATCGGTAGCACTCTCTCTCTCTCCACGTATTTCTAGAACCTAGGAACCGATTTGATTTCAGGGATTGAGATAAACACACAACTTCCGTGGTGTGTGCACCAAGAAAAAGAGAAATTCGGGCTCTCAAAAAAATTGAATCGAATGAACCAAACCAAGGACGATAAACCTGCACTTAAAAACTCTACCAAATTAGGTATTCGGCTGTTTTAAAGAGGAAAATCCCAAATATTCCCGAAAATAAAGGTTTTTCAGAAGATTTGGGTTTTTTTCGTTTCCTACGGGAATCGTTAGGTGTAAACAAAAAAAAACTGGAATCTCTTCTAATGCAATGATCTCAATGCAATGGTTTGCTTGATTGCTCCAAAAAATCTTTACTTTTTTTTTTTTCAAAATTTACTTTGAACTGCTTTATAAATAAAATAAAAAAAAATCTTGATTTGACATTTGGGTGAATCATCGTTTTTTGGTTTCCAAATGACCAGCTTTCTGGTTTGACTAATTTGATTTGTTAGTTTAAAAAAAGCTGCTCTGTCAGAATGTTTTTGAGATGCTTTTTCTTCTCCGTCTTCTTTGTTAGATCGTTAGAAAGTTAATTGGCTTGTTTTTTTTCGTTCTGGTTTTTGTTATTAAAGTGAATACTATTCCCGATCAAGTTTTTTCTCCCTTATTCATCGATTCATTTAGTTTTACCATCATTTATCGATCATCGAGCCATCGAATCGAATGTACTGTCAATCACCTGACAAACTGATGATGGTGGTTTTTTTTTTTAGTATTACCTGCTCGCTACATGATCAATGATCATCAAGCCAGCAAGCCAGCCGACATTTCCAAGAATTTGCCAAGAAGGGATGTTCGATTGTATTGTGTGTCTAGCTAAATTTTTCTGCTTTTAACTTGTAATAACTTGTAACTTGTGCAATATATTAACAGCTTATATTTTTAAACAAAATGGTTGTTAATGTTGAACATGGTAAAAGAGTCAAAGAGATAGCAAGAACACTTTCGAAACACCACCATTAACAGACAATGACAGGCTATTGTTTTTCACGTTTTTTTTTTTGTTACTAATTCCTTTTAACTTTACATTCTTTTTCAACCAACAACCAAGAACAAGAATAGAGCAGAGGTTTCATCTTTTTATCATTTCTTTTTTTTTTTTACGGTGAAACTACTAGAAAAGATTTCAAGAAACAAAGAGAAACAAAACAAAATCAAACAGTGAATGAACACATTTGATTCTTAGAATGGCTGGTTGTTTGTTATATAATAGTCGTCCCATAACATTGTTGTAGATATCAAACAAGAGTCAAGGCAATATCATGGCAAACATCATCATGATGATGGTCTCTTTTTGTGCTGTTGTTGTTCTTGGCATAAACACACACACACACACACACACGAATTGTTTATATTCATAGGCGCTTACTTGCTCACTGGCTCGCTCTCTCTCTCTCTCTGATATCACTATCATATGGCTAAAGATCAGAGATAATCAAAGGCAACTCATCATTATTATTTTACCATCAGCTTTATTTTTTCTTCTTGTTATCACTTGGTAGTAGCTGGCTGTAGTTTGTCTCCTCTACTTTGATACCAGAAAAAAAAAAAAATTTTTTTTTCCTATTTGTGTGGAAAGAAAAATAATCCCCGCGGCTGGTAAAACTTTTCTGGTAGGCAACAGTCGAAAAAAAAAAAAACGAACAGTGAGTGAGAGAGAGAGAGAGAGAAAGAGAGATAAAATGGAAATCGAAACAGCCACACACACACAAAGTGAACGAGAGACAGGGATGGCAAACCAGGGAAAGAAAAAAAAAACGAGGCGCCAGCTTATAACCACTTTTGTTCGCTGTTGTTGTTTCTCGATTAAAATTACTCGGAATGAACTCTCGAAAAACGACCATGAACCCAATATGTATATATTTATACACGATAGAAACAACAACAAGCCTAACAAACAAACAACCAGCCTAACAAAGCCAGTGCCAGTGTTCTCGCTATCTCTCTCGCTCAGTTTTTTTGGTGTGTGTAAACGGATACAACAAACACAACAAGAGGATAGGAAAACGGCAAGAGGCTTCCAACCAACCATCTCAATAATTTTCCACAATCAAAATACAATTCTCTTTCAACAACAACAAAAAAGAGAGCGAGCGAGAAAGAGAGAGAATAAAAACTTTGAACCAGACGATCGGGGATTTTTGTTTTTCTAGTAAACTGGCGTCATCACTCTCTGTGTGTAGCCTGCCTGATTTACCAGATTTACCTCATTGCTCCCCCGCCCGCTCTCCAAAACAAATGCCATCATTTCACTGTTTTCGTTTTTGTTCGTTGTTGGAGTTTTTTTCTAGAACAAAAAAACTTCTTGGGAACTTGAACTTGACATTGAAATCTAGAAAATTTTTTTGAACAAATTATCGAAATTATTGGAATGGATCAAATTGAAAAAGCCTCCAAAACTCTTGGGAGCGGATTAGGTTGAGGCGTTACTTGATTAATTGATTGATTGATTGATTGTCATTCAAGTCAATGAAAGTCAACGTAAATGAATTTACAATGAAAGTTGATTGAAATTTTTTGTTTCTGAAGAAAAAAACCCGTTGAACGTATTTTTTTTTTTTCACTCTCTATCAAAAAAGTAAAGCTGATTGAATGAGGTGGGAAACTTTCGTCTACCTGAATCAAATCTGGCTTGACTGGTTGACATCTTTTTTTTTCACAAGAAAAAAAACTAAAAACTAAAATTCAACCCAAAATAGTTTTTTTTTTTTTTTACCTGGCTTGACTAGTTTTTTTCCCCATTTGAAGCTATGTGCTTATTATCTAGTTTGAAAAGTTAGCAACCCTTTTTCGATGTAGCGAGAGCGCTTCTTTTCTTGATAAATGACGGCTTTAAGAGATTTTTTTTTTTCTGTTCTAACAATAAAAGTGAACCCGGCAATCTTTGGCGAACAACCAGAAACGACAACAACAACAACAACAACAGCAGAAAAAACCGGTCAGAACATCGAGATGCAATCACAGCGCAATGTTTCACTTTTTGTTTTTTCCTCATCACACGCTGGCGTGTGTGTTCTCATTTTTTTAGAAAAAGACAAGAAAAATCTTAAAATATTTAAAATCTTTTTCGCTTGATCGCTGTTTGCTTATCATCATCATCTCAATGTAATAGCACAATGATTGTTGTACCAATTCTGGTAATACCGGTTGCAAACAACCAGCCAAAAGCATCCAAAAAGCCTTTTTTTGCTTTGGTAAATTATTTGTCCATTGTGTGAAGGGAAAACTAAACTACTACAACAACAACAACAAAATCCCCTTTTTATTAATCTAAGGATATTTCTTTCTTTCTTTCGGTTCGAATATGTTCTCATTCGAAACATTCAAGGTCGAGAACGATGCTGGCCATAGCCTTCAATAGAAAATACTTTTTGTTCATTTTTTTTTCTTCTTCAACAACAATGAAACACAATATAGAGATTGCATAACAGCAACAAATTCAACAGTCCGCGCCTCCATCAATGGTTGTCATACGCAAGATGATTCAAATGCAAAAATCCAACAGAGCCGCCAAGCAAACAAATATAATGGATAAATAACCAGGCAGACAGACACATTCCGAGGGAATAGAATGGGCTAGCTTGACAATAACGCCAAAAGGCAACCAACAACATGGAAGCAAACCATAGCATGGAAAAACATTGTTTTACTGGTTCGGATGTTGCCTTGCCATCGGTTGTTGGCTATGGCAAGATGAAAAATATAAATATAATCAGAATTTTGTTTTAAAACAACAACAACAACTGAACAGTGTCTGTGTTGAATTTGAATTATAGAGATAATACTAAATGAAATAATACAGCCAGCCAAACTAATCAACCAACCAACCAACCAACCAACACAAACACAGGATGTGTCTGTGAAACTCGCTGGCTGTTTGTTTGCAATTAGATTTTTTTTTTTTTTTTTTTGATCAATTTCCAAGCCAAACAAATGGTGATAACGAAACTCAACATGATGACCATCATGATCAAACATTCTCATTCCATTCATCAAGCAGAATCGTTTATTTAGAGAGAGAGAAAGTGGAAAAACACAACGGAAATCAGGGTGATGGCTAAATTAGTCGTTTGATTGTTTTTTTTTTCAAAGCACCCGCCCGTTCCTAAAAAAAAAACACGCAAACAACCGTTGAGAATCTTTGAAAAACTTTCTTTTATAATCAAATAAAAGAATATCCGGTAAAACAGATAAATATGATCAAGGTAAAAAACTGTGCAATCTCAATTCTGTTGAGTTACAAAAGAAAAAGAAAAAAAATGAAACCAATTTCCTTGGTTTGAGAATCCAGAGATTTTGTGTTTCATTAAAAACCTAATGTTTTTTTCATTAAATTAGTTTTTAATTCGGATTAAAACAAAAAAAAAATATAGGTAAAACTACATCCAAAACTATGGATTGGATTTCCAATGAATAAAAGAATTCATTTTTGAGATTAATACACGCCTCAATCAGAAAATCAGTTAGATTCTATTTTTGGTTGTAAATCTGTCAGCCTCAACGAGAGTTCTTGGTGAATCGACGCGTAGCAACCGTAAAAGAATTTACGAAATCTATCAATAAATCATTTTATAATAAATGAATTCTTTAATAATAAAAAAAAAATTGCACCTTTTTCTTTGGAAAGAATTTTTTTAAAGAGTTCAATAAACTCTTGGAATTTATTCAATGTCATCGTGTGATTGAAAATACAAACAAACACCACGAGAATGTATCGGGTTTCATGTTTTTTTTTTCTCTCTGTTTCTAGCAAGAATATTCTAACGGTTCGATCAAATCAGAAACAGTGGAAAAAAATTCAATCAAAAAATCAACTGTTTAACCCTTTTTTTTCGAAACAATTTAAACTTTGACATGGTTTAGTGTTTATTTTTAACCATCGCTTATATTGAACAATCATTGAGAAGAAGGAAAAAAAAAAAAAACAAGGCAAACAGCATTTCTCTTAATATTTTTTTTGATGAATGAATGAGAAAAGAACGAAACAGTCTCCGCTGTTTAAAAGACAAAGTTCAGAGTTTTATTTCGAATTAACCCGCTACAACCTTGAATTTTTTTTTTCTGTTGTATTGAGGTTTCTGTTTCGAGCAATCAATTCATCATCAAACAAACAACGCAGCCTGTTGAATAATTTGATGAGAAATATGGATTGAAAAGTCGATGTTATGTGAATGGTCGTCTTTGGCTGTTACAAAAGAAGAAAAATCTTTTTTTTTGAATAACGAAAATTTTCAAGAAGAAGAATGAAGGGAAAGAAAGGGTAAATCTCTTGTGTTTGTTCTGTGCATGTGTGTGTGTGTGTGTGTGTGTGTGTGTGTGTGTGTGTGTTGGTGAGTGTTTGACCTGGAAAAAACACAGTGACAAGGAAAAATTTTCCACTCACATAGGAAGATTTTTGTTATTTTCCTTATGACCGAAAATAGACTGAAACACCGTGTATTTTATTGTAGACTTGTATATGAATTGTATTGTATCGCATGTATAATCCTATGTAAAATTGGTTGTGTTCCAAAAAAAAAAAAAAAATGAAAAAGGAGCGAATTGCCCCATTGTGTGAATGGTGTTCTGGGACTCTTGTCATCACTGAAAATTTTTTTTTGAGCAAATTTCAAACATTAATGTCTTTCATTGAAAGAGACGAATTAAAATTTCAAACGGGAACCATTAATACCCTTCGTACACCCTTTGACACCAAAAAAAAAAAAAGAAAATGACGGAAAAAGCCAGACGGCTATCATCATAGTCAAAGCTATCAAAGTCTTTTGAAGAAGAAAATTTTTTGACTTAATCACAACCCACAGAGAAACACTGAGCCAGCGTTGTTGTTGTTGTTGTCGTGTAAACAAGGTCATCGTTAGATTCACAACAACAACAACAGAAGTAAATCACCATGGCGGCACAAAGTTCATCGAACACCAGCCCACAAGTTCGACAATCAAACAATCAATGTTTCAATGGAGAAATGACAAAATGATATTGAATCGAAACAACAAGAAAAAAATACACCACCAAATGATTGTAGTTTTTTTTTTTTTTTTTTTATCAGCACACCAACCAAATGAAAAAACATTTTTAGAAAAAAAAACTTTCCTTGACCTTTGCAAGAGAAAACATTGCTTATTGCTTTCCCCTCAAAAAACAGAAAAATAAATAACTGTTTCTGGAACAACGCTCACACGAAACATACAACAACAACAACAGTCATTTCATTCATTTAGAATGAATTAAGATTGTCAAATTGTTGCAATGCAAATATTTTTATTTTTTTATTATCAATTGTAATAATGTGTGTGTGTGTGTGTTTCGTGGAACAACAGTTGACTCCCAGAATCTAGTAGATAGAATCGACCACCATTAGAAATCAAAAAAAAAAAAACTGAGAAAAACAAAAACATGTTTACCAAATATCGGTAAAGTTTTGCTTTTAGAGGTTATTTTCGATGATATCAGAAATTACAACTCTGAACCAATTGACAACCAAACAAGATCTGAATCCCAATTTTCGAGTAAATTTATTTCAGTAGGCTATTTTTTGTTTGAATGAAGAAAAAAAAAAAACAAAACAAAGGAGCTGTTATTGCTTGTTGTTTGTTTGTTCGGTCTTCAAAATTTTCTGTTTTTCTAGGTTTTTCTAAATTTAAAAGAAAAACAAACCAAACCTATCCATTAGTGAGCTTGAGTTTTGTTTTTAAAACTGTTCAAATTTCTTAAATTTTTAAACTTTGACCTGAAAAAAGTTTTTGAAGAAGATTAAGTTGTTGTCGCTGTTTTTTTCTAATTAATTAAAGTTCTTTGAACCAGATTAATCAAAAGAAAACAAGCGAAAACATTAGAAAACAAATTATTTTTATTCTCCTATAGTAATACTAAAGTAATTGGAAAGCGATTATTGGTAGAAAAAAAACAAACAAACAACTTTTCCATTGCGTTTGTTATGTAACGCGCTTTTTCAGCGAAACAAAATGAACTCGTAAACAACAGACAGAAAAAAATATGAAATAAATTTATTATTTTTTAATATCCAAAAAAAAACTGAATAAAAAAAAAATAAAACGCTATTCAATGTTGAAATGTTTCAGAAAAAAAAAACATTTTACAAATTCCTTGACCTATAGCTTGAAAAGCTTTGAGAAAAAGTTTTCCAAAAAGATCATCATCATCATCATTGATGCCAGATTTAGCGAAGGTTAGTTTTTCTTGTTCTGTTGTTCAAAAGTTGTTTCGTTCGTTCGTTTGTTCAGTTTAGTTTAAGAGAGTTTATGTCTTTTTACACGTGTGTGTGTGTGTGTGTGTTTGTGCTTTCAAATCATCATCATCATGATCTTTTGATTGAGATGAAGATCATGAAGAAGATGGCGATTTTATGTCACTGTACTACTTTTTCGTGGATTAATTTCTTTTCTGTAAAAAATTAATTTTTCTTTCTAACAAGACTTTTTTTTTTTTTAATCTGTGTCAATGATCGAGAAATTGGTTTTTTTTTGAGAGAGAGAGAGAAAAACCTTTAATGAAATAATTTTTGGAAGAAGAATTTCAATTCAGAATCCTAGGTAATAGCAACAGCCACTGTCTATTGACTACTTGTGGTTGTTGTTGTTGTTTTAAAGCTTGCAAACACACACAAAACCAATTCGTTGTTTATCAAGAATGAATTAAATATCCAACGAGCCAGTATTGCTGTCGCGAGATATATTTGAATGAGGCTTTGATGATATCTGTTTTAATCGAAGCAATCTTGAATCAAAGAAAGTTAAAGCTGATTGAGCTGTTGAAGATCTCAATGGAAGAAAAAAAATCCATTGAGTAGCTGTTGGGTTTTCTTATTCGAATTGAAACAGATTTATTACACAGTTTTAAGCTGAGAAATTTTCTTATCGATATATAAAATTTCAACAGCAGCGACATGATAAATGTGGCAATGTCTTCATATGAAAGATAGATCACACACACACACACACTCATTGGGTTATTCAATTGGAAAACTTAAAAATGCCTCCCAACTACACCCTAAAATGATTTTTTTTATCATTGAATATAAAAATCATTTAAAAATTTTCACAGGTACCTAATCAAGTGATTGAACAACAAAAAACAATTACAACCAAAATTCATTCCTAATAAACTTAAAATAATTTAAAAAATAACCAACTCAGGTGTTTTTTTTTTTTACTCCTACCTGAATAAAACAATTAAAAGTTCATTGAAATGTTTGCATTTCATATGAGTTCAATTCAAAATCAAGAGTTGAATCAATAGAGGAAAAATAACCCGAAACATACAAATTGTAGTGTTGTTTTTGGTTTTCTAGGAAAACCAAAAAAGTTCAAAGTTTTCCTGAAAAAAAAAACTTCAATGCAAATCATTATTATTATGCAATTCGAATAGCTAATTGTTCTGAAAATTGAACAGCAAAAAACCAGTAAAGTCATTCAATCAATCAATCGATCAAAACGATTATCCAATGATTATCTTCAGTTCAGTTTTTTTTTTTTTCAAGAAAAAATTTCAAGGGTTTTCTTCAATGTCAATGATGTTTTGTTGTTTGAAACAGTGAGTGTGAGAATCGTGATGTGTTATCGTTATTCAACTAGATTCTATTCGATATGAATTTCATTTGAAAACAAAATCTTCGATTGATTTTCATCTCTCGATGTTTGGTAGAGATGGAAAGTGTTTGGTGGTTGTTGTTGTCGTACTGGTGTTATCATTGCACCATCATGAAAACCGTCCTAAATGTGTTGCTCTGGCCAAGAGAGCCTCTCTCTCTCTCTCTTTCGCACTTTCCCTCTCTTTAATTTTATAATTTATCATCCAACTGAAATTTTTCCAACTAACTAATAATTGCACAATGCAAAATTATCTTTGAAAAATATTTTTTTTTAAATTTGAATTAAGCAGCAAAAATTCAAAAAAAAAATGCAACCAATAAGGCCATCTAGTTTCTAGTTCAGGCAAAACAAAATAATAAAACATTGCATAATAATTTTTAACGTTAAGCGCCATCTCGCAACTAAAATAATAAACAAAAAAAATTACTTTATTTTTTTCAGATAGATGGCGGTTAAAGTTCGAAGAAAACAAAAATTTAATGTTTGGCAATTTGGGATTCCCAAACATAAGCAACAAGAGATTCAAAGGATATTGTAAACAAGTTTGACCAGTTTGACAGTTGTTCTCTAGAGTCAGTTTTTTTCCATCTCCAAACAATGAGAAAAAAATTTGAAAAAATCTTTTTAAAAAAAAAAAAAAACCGGTTATTGTGTTTGATAACCCGTATTTTGGAAATACACAAACATGCTAGTACACGCAGGTATACCGAAATTGAAATCGAAAGTAAATCGTTCTCTTTTTTTCAAATCAACAACAGTGGAAATGGTAACGATATGATATGATGAAATGACAAACAACTGTTTCAAACAATCAACTGTGTTCTGGGTTTAATCAATCTATGCCAGCAAAAAAACGTTTTAGAACAAGAGAAAAGACCTGAGTGAAAGTAAATTTAGGTTTATTTTTTTTTATCCAAGTAAAAATAGTAATGAAAAACAACAACAAACAAATTAAGTTCGCTGTTTGTTCTTCATAATGGAAAATGAAATCAAAGAAATTTCTCTCCGAAAAAAAAACCATTTGAAAGTGATTAAAAATTTGAATTATTAATAAATTTATAATTTTTTACTGTTTGATAACATTCAATTCACTACACGATTAAATACGAGAAAAATTTTTGAAAAAAAAAACTCTGATAGGAAAAGAGAAGCCAAGCTGAATCTTTGCATCTTTGGCTTGTAATGGTGGTGGTTGATTGATGCAAATTCCATAATAATTCTATTCTCATTCATCAGTATGGATGGAACAAAAAAATAATTCATTTGAATAATGAAGTGAAAAACTAACGGTAGTCAATGGTCACAATAACCAAGCATATTGCTATGAAATTGTGATTTTTTTTGATAAATCATTAAGAATCCAGGTAAAAAACTAAGAAGCTAAATTTCAAATAATTTGAAAATTATTCAAGTACTGTTTCGATGACGATCATGATGTCACCAGATCGATGTGACATTAAAGCTATTTTGGTATTCTATAATGGAAAAAAAAAATCGAAACCTACCGTTATCGATATTCATTGCATTGCCATTGGTGGACGATGTTTCCACTACATTGAAACTTCCGTTGCTTTCATATTGATGGTTGTTGTTGTTGTTGAAAGAACTGTAATGAATCGATTGTTTTTGTTGTTGTTTGTGAGTTTCATTGGTTGAAGAATTATTGTTCTTATTATTTTTATGAATGCTTTGGGTAGTGTTATTGTTGTTGTTACGAGATTGCATCAAAGCATTCTGCAAAATGGAACCCGATTTAATTGAATTTGAACAAGACGAAGGTGTCGGTGTGGTTGAATCTGGTAATGGTTGCTGTTGTAGTTGCTGTTGGGATTTCTGTGTCATTACAGAAGTGGTCGACAGGTAGGAAGGCGATTTCAAGCTAACACTATTATCATTGACACTACGATTCATCGATTGTTGATTCAGCTTGTTCCCACTTTGCTGTGAAGAATTCTTTTGAACCAACGATATTGTCCGTTGCTGTTGTTGTTGTTGATGTGATTGGACGTAAGCGGTACCCGACGGCGACGTAGAATAGTTTGCATTATTATGTTGTTGAGTTTGCTGTGGCGATTGATTGCTGTTGATCAAGAGTTTTGGTCGAGATGATGAAACCGTTGTCGAGGTCCGAGATGATGAATTTTTGCTGTTGTTGTTAGTGGTATTATTATTATTCGGTTTATTATTATTTGCAGAAGTTGCGGTATTGTTATTATTTGTATGATGGTTGTTCAGTTGTTTGCTCGAATTATTATTATTGAACTGTTGTTGTTGTAGAACCTGAATGGAACGGTACTGACGTTGTTTATTTTGTTCATTGATGTTGTTTTTGGATGGAATTGGCGAAACACATTGGTGGTCCCCAACAACCGGCGTCGACGATTGAACCAACGTCGAGTCCAATAACGGACTATTCTGTTGTTGTTGTTCTTCATTGAAATCAATCTGTGAGATTAGGCTCAGATTTTGTTCTTGATCGGTGGTTGTCTGTAGCAAACACGTCGACAACATCAATTGATTCGAATCCGAATTGACCGTACTGGACAATGACAACATCTCGACATTGGAACCCAGCAAACCACCACCACCACCACCCAATCTTGAGGAATTGTTATTCGGATTGTTTAGGTCCAAATGTTGTAGTTGTTGACTGGGTGAGGAAGTCAACGAGGAGGTTGATGATGAAGACGACGACCCTGATGACGATGAAGAGGAAGATGATGATGATGACGATGAGGAGGAGGATGATGTTGAAAGACTATTATTGTTATGAGAGGTGTTATGATGGTGGTGGTACGAATGCCGATCAGCATTCGATTGTTGAGTCAGATGATTATGAGAAGAGTGGTGATGGTGGTGGTGAGGAGGAGGAGGATTGTTCGATTGTGTTGAGGAGTGTAAACACGGGTTATGTACAACATCCGATGCCAACAACTTCCCATCGCCATCGTTTTGGGAACTATTATTGGTGGTGGTGGTGTTTTGTGATGATGCACTAGAACAATTATTATTATTGGGATGCTGTAACAATCGTTCGGGATTGGTCAACAACAGATGGGTGTCCGCATGGAGATCATCCAATATTGAATCAAGATCACAAAATGCACTGGCCGTACAAGTTCCGTTTGAACTATCAAAATCATTTAGGTCATCCAAAAATTTTGACAAATCGGTGGAAGTCAATTCGTGGAGTTCGGGCGTTGGTGAAACAGAAACCCCGTCAACTGTCGATGTCACTGAATTTGAATAATCCTAAATAGTTGAAAAAAAAAAAAATTTTTTAATCAATAAATTTGAAAAAAAATTCTCAAACACAAACCGATTGTTCCCACAGGGTTAAACCGCCAAGATGGTGATGGTGGTGGTGATGCGATTGATCGGAGCCACCAAGCACCAGGCCCGAATGAGATCGAAAACCTGGAACGGTGGCATTCATCTTGTGGTAGGGCTCCAGTTCGATCTGATCGCCAACATTGGTCGACAACATTTTCTTCAAATTTATGTTGTTGTTTATTTTTTATTAAGAATATAATTCAAATTGTTTTTCCAAATTGAAAAACAAATATTTTTGAGAAACGGAGTCAATTTTTTAATAATAAACTAAATTTGATAAATTTTTTAAGAACTAGAATTTTCTTGGTTTTGTTTCATAGAAAATAATTGAAAGATAATAATCTAAAGAAATTAGCTTCGACCACCATTATAATAATTTTTTTTTTTGGATTAAATTTTCTCAAATAATAATGGTTTACGGTTGTTTCAATTGAAATTTCAGATAGAAGAATCGTTGAGAAGACATGACATTTTCTTAACAACAGCCACAAATTTCATTGGAAAAATATTCACAAAACGCGAGCGAGAGAGTGAGAGAGAGCGAAAGACAATAGAAAATTGAATTTAGAAGAAAAAAAAAAAAATAATAAACGCGAATTATGATTGAGGTTTTCTGCCAGAAAAGATTATGGATATTTATTTTTTCTAGCTTGCTGTAGTCTTGCTATGGCTTTGCCAATCATCTATTTTTGGAAATCTCGAAAAGTTGTTGTGGTTGTTTGCTTGTCTTCCATCAATCTAGATAAAAAGATATTTGAAAGCAAAAATTAGCAAATTTTTTTTTTTTATATTAAAATAATCACTTAAAGTAATTAAACGCTATTTTTTAAAGCATAAAAAAAACCAAATCAATACAAGTGATGAGAGAACAAGCAAAGAGAATGGTCTTAAATCGATTTTCAATGCTTCCTACCACATAATTATAACATACGGTTGTTTGTTTACTAATTTTGAACCTGATTGGATCTGAGTGGCTTAATGTTGGAGAAAGAAAGATCCAAACAAATTATTTTATAACCAAAAAATAAGCTCAATACAAGTGGACATTTGATGAATGTTAATAAAAAATACAATAGTCTCTTGTTCGACACCTCAATCAGACCGATTTTTTTTTATAAATTTGAGTAACATCCCGATGATTTCCGATTCATTTGAATCATTCATTGTGACATAGGTCAAAATATTTGAAAACTAATTTTAGTGGATTTAAAAGTTCAATATCCTAATTTAAGATTTTTTTAATTTTGTAAATAACAATGAAATTTATTAATAGAATAGATTTATTTAATTTTTTTTCGATTTCAAATTAAATAATTTGTTTTGAGAAAAAAAAAATTTAATTAATAAAATTTTTAATTAGATTAATACTCTGTATTCTTTTTGAAATCAATTTCAGTTAAGGTGTTGTTGTGCTTTGAGTATTGAACAAACGAAAGAAAAAAAACGCACGTCTCCCTTTTCTCCCTTCTTCTCTCTCCATTGATCAATTAGATTCGATTGAAAAAACTTTTTAAACAAACTAGATTATAAACAGAAACTAGATTATCAAATTATAATTATAAATCCAAATGGGAAAAAAATTTGTTATTTTCATTACAAAAAAAATCACGGTAATAATCATCGTAATCTTCATCAATCGATCCGTTTGGTATGATTTGAGACTAGAAAAATTCTTCATGTTAGTGCCTAGATTTTGTGTTTGTTTTTGTTTTTTTCTTCTTCTAAAGCATTTTCCATTTAGTCTCTTTGTTTTTGCTAGCACCAAAACTAATTACTTGGAGCACTGTTTGGGCGCTATATTTTTATTTTTTTTTGTTCATTTAGGTTCTCACTAACTTGTTTTCTCTTTCTTATTGTTTCGTTATTGATTGTTTTTTCCTCAGCTGACTTTTAATTTTAGTAATTTCACTTTCTGATCTTTAAAATATGAATATTTTGAAAGCTTGTGTGGAGGGCTTAAATCTCTCAACAAAAAAAAACACACACGGCTTATATTATTATTAGTTAGAAGAGAAAAAAAATTTCAATTAAATCTCTTTTTCAACACTCTTCGCAAAAAAGTTTCAATGAGCAGGTAATTTAGGTAAACACAGCTCAAAAGTGCAAAGAAGAAAACATCATCAAATCTTGAAACTAAAAGGCACCACTATCAATAGATTGAAGAAAGAAAAAAAAAAAAAAAAAAAATCAGCACACGCAAAAAATTTATTCAGAAATATGTCCAACAGCCTACCATTATAACCGAAAACCAACAGGTTGTCTATCTAGCCATCTAACGGTTTTTTTTCTGTCTTTTCAACAACAAGAACAACTTTCGTTTTTTTTTCTTCTTCTCTGGCTTTGTGTTTCCAAAAAAAAGAAGAAGAAATGTGTTTTGTTGTTGTTTTCGTTGAGAAGAGAGAGAGAGAGAGAGATGACTGGTGCATTGCCGTTGCCGTGTGCGCAACGATGCATCCCAAAATATATTTCAACTTTTACTTTCTAGTTGTTTTTTTTTTTTTTTTTTGTTCGGGTAATCACGAGTGAGTTTTTTTCTTCTTTTAAACTTTGAAACTAGTTCCACGACTAAGAAACGAAGATGACGATCAAAAAATAAAAAAAACAAATCGTTCGAAAAAAAAAAGTGAGAGTGAGAAACGTCCGACTGGACTGTTCGCTTTGGACACACACACACAATCATCATCATCATGTTTTACCTACACACACGCTACGTAACGATTTAGGGATTTCTAAAAATAACTTTTCATCACCACCCGACGCCGTTACTATGCTCGCTTGCTTGCTTGCTTGCTTGCTTGCTTTAGCGTGGCAAGCCATCCAGCTAGCTAGCTCGCAGTTACAATCCTTAATGGAAAAATTCGAAAATTTTCTTCATCCATTGAACGTGAAGAAGAAACAAGAAACAAAGTTGTTGTTGTTGTTTTGATATAAAAAAAAAAACAGAGCATACTCATTATTATTAACGGCAATAATAACAACAACAACGACGGCGACGGCATAGGGACTGAAATGTAAAATGGGAAAATGGAAAGAATGAAAAGAAAAGCTAAACAAGCTTTGGAAAGAGAACGCGGAAATGAATATTTTTACTTTTTTTTTTATTGAATACAAATACAAACACACACATCTATTCATTCATCTAGCTAGACTTTTAGTCATCGTCGTCGTCGTCGTCGTCTTCATTTTCTTATCCATAGTCATCCAATTCAGTCCGTCGATTTTGGCTCACTCTCACCGTTCTCAACAAGCGAATTTTGTTTTTTTTTTTTTTGAAATGGACACACAACATACAGACAAACAAACAAACCAAAATTGTAAATTGATGAGATAAAACTGATGAAACTATTTCGAAGGAAAATATCGGTCCACACACGATTAGATATAGTCGATTGAACCACCGAACTGTAAAAAAAAATCATTCGGATAAGTTTTGGCGAGTTTTTTTTTGCCTCAATCAGCTTTATGATTATCATTATCATTATTATATTTGAAGAGCCGCTGCCGCGCTAGTTTTATTGTTAGGAATAAATTTTTATCCCGTTTTTTTTCAACTTGGTAAAAGACACACTTCTCCAATCAAAGGAGTGAGCTTGAGAAAACAAAGAAGACTAAGGATTGGTTCATCAATTTTTGGGCAACGCCGAATTCTATGCCAGAAAAAAGGAATAAATAATTCTCATTCAAAAAAAACATTCAGACAGTGTCCACATTGAAATTTAAAACAAATATGGGTAAAAGTTGATTGGTATACAATAAACAATACTCATCAATAATGATGATAATTATTTGATCAGCATCTATCTCTCAACACTAGTTGGTCAGAGATTTGGTCAGAATACTATCCGGTATATTGATATATTTCTCAATATTAAATTTTGCAACCTGTAACGAATGATACAAAAATATATTGGCAGTATAAAGAAAAAAAAAACAGAAATGCAATTTTTAAACTAAAGCCACATTTAAATTCAATGGGAAAAAAGCCATAGAAGTGATTAAATTATTAAAAAATTTGAAACAATACAAACAAACAAAAAACCGCCATTGTCTTGTACTTTCCTCCAATCCACCAAAATAGACTCTGTTCCAATTGGAACAACTAATAGCTGTTTTTCAATAAATAATCTTTTGCTAATAAATTCATTATCAATCGGAGGTTTTCTATCATTCAAAAAACATTCAAAAGTCAATCATTATGTTCAAATCGAAGCAAATTATCAGTTAGTTATTGGTGATTATTAAGTGAAAAAAAAAATTATGACGCGCTAAACATTTAGAGAAGAAGAAAAAGGTTTTGACACAGCAAAGCCAATCAATCAATGATCTATTACTGTTTTTTTTGACTATTCTTCCAATGAACAAGATGATAGAAATAATAAATTGAAGCAAAATTACTTTTCCAAAACTATGATGTTTGTTGGATAATTATAATACAAACAATTGCCACAACAACAAAAAATATTAACGCAGACACTTTAAATACTTCAAAATAATTAAAACAATCGAGCATAAAATCTCGTCTAAACATACATACACCGTGTTCCTGAATTTAGAATAAACCGTGGCAATTTATTATTGCTATTATTATAACGGTGCAACAAACAAACAAACAAATGGTACACGTTGAAAACGTTCCAAAAATTGTGAAGCGTTTCGAATCAAAAGAATATTAATATAGAGATATAAAAAAAAAATAATAATAATAAATCAAAACTTTCATTTTTTTTTTCCTGGTTTCTTCTTCTTCTATTGGATTTTTATTGCCAGAAAATCAAATAAATATCGAATTAAAATGTAATCAGAGAAAAAAATATCCGAGGAAAACAAATAAATAAAGGGAAACAAAGGATCCTCAAAAACAAGCCAAGTATCATACAATAATACTAAAAAGAAAGTTATATTTCAAACAAATTTGATTTGTTTTGGAGTTTGTTTCATTTTCAGGTGGAGCGAATCTAAACACAAACAATCTACAACAATACCATTTTTTTTTTTTTTTTTTTTAGTACACAAAGACAAATTTTCTTCTTCTTCATGCAGAGGAAAAAATGACTAGAGTCAATCATTTAAAAAAAAAAAATAACAACAAACGACAGTTATAAAGAACTCGCGCACATTCAGTTTAAATAAAACGGATATCATTTGATTGACACAAGACAAAGGATCCTTTCTGTCGTCTGCCGTTGTTTTTCGTTGTTTTTGGGTTTTTTTTTTGATAATTTTTCGTTCGTTCGTTCGTTCTTCTTCTGCTGTATCTCATCATGAAATCAAAGAAGAAGAAGAAAATGTCTGCGTGGAATTTAAATTTTTTTTTTCCAACAGTTTTGAATTGCTGGGAAGCCTGGGCTAAATTTAGATAATAGAAAAACAAAAAATTCATTTTACATAACAAAGTAACAAACTTTCTTTTTTTTTCGAAAGGGTTAAAATAATGGGAAGCTATCAGAAGACTAACTATTAAAAAAAAAGTAAATGGGAGGAGATGTTAAAGATAATGCCAAAAAACAGATGAATGAATGAACCAAGATTGAATTTCAAAGAATGAGCTTTCTCCATCAAACAACATAAAACAATGGTTTCAATTTAAAAATTTTAATATAAACTGTTTTAAAAAGCAATTTTAGAAAATTTGTATCGATTGAATGTTAGTAGAGAGAGAAACAATTTTTACAAAATTGATTGAAAATCTTAGTTCAACAGCAAACCAAATTTTTTGATACAAGTTTTTTTTTTGAAATTGTGAAATTAAGCTAACTGGTTTTGCGATTAATTTTTCATTACTAAACGATTCGTTAACCCTTTCGTTATCAGAATGTTTTTCAAGAATTTCTCAGTCTCCTGAAATTTACAGTCAAAGAGAGACTTTTTTTTGCGACTAACCAAATATTCTTTTAAGTACAACAACTCTTTAAATGTAATGAATCATCATCATCATCTAATAGATTTAAGCATCGGATTTCCAACCGAAAGAATTGATATCAACAACGGAAAAAAAAAATGCAAGAAATGCTTTGAATGCAACCATTAAACACGACAGCTTGAGTTCTCTTGAACCGATGCCATCAACCTAAAATAACCTGGTATCCTCTCTATATCTTTCTCTCTCTGTACGAAAAGAATTATTTGTGTTGGTAACCAAATAAGTTTTAGGGTTTTCTCGAATGTATGTCAATGTCCTCGGTCTGACGGTCGCTGGAAAAACAAAACAAAACCTAAACACAACAAGCTTGATGGTAGTAGTAAATGCCAAACATTAATCGACTAACAAACTAAAAATTCTGTGTACGATGCCAAAAGAAGAAAAAAAAAATCAAACGAAATGCCTGTGAGAAGCACCAAGAGCACTTAAATGGCGCCAAAACCAGCGCCTAAACAACAACCAGTCAGGACAATGACCCAATGTAGCAGCAGCAGCAGAAAAACTCGACCCTCCACAGTTTAACCCTGTTGCAACAAGTGTGCTTCAATCACTAAGAGGTAAACACTATACAATCACCTGATAATGGCAGGTGTATATAGCTAATTTGATATTTCAATATATAGGCAGGGCGCCAACTAAATAGTACAACACCAAACAGCAAGTTTTTTTTTTTTAAATTTGACAAGCACAAGTTTTTGTATAGTTCATGTTTGGATTGATTGATTGCTTGAAAATTATTACAAAACATTCCGTTTATTTATCATCCATGAGTTTTGAAGTCTCTGGTCTTTCTATAGGCTTTTAGGGTTTGGTAGACCAAGTCTAATATAAGAAATAATCCGGCAACATTGGCTTGACGAACAAATCTCGCAAGCAAACATTCGTGAATTCGAAACTTGAAACAAAACAAAAAAATTTAATAAAAAAAATCAATAAATCAAAAAAACTACATGGACAAACATGAAGATTGGGTCAAACTTTCTCTAACAAGACATACAGTTTTTTGTGGATTTCGAAAACTTCAAAAAACTTTGAACACATTTTCTTGTTATGAAGAATTTTCAAGAAACAAATATTTAGAAAACCATTTTAAAGATTTCCTTGTATTTAACTTTTTTGAAATAAATCAAAAAGTTTTAAAGAGAGAGAAAACAAAATTACAAACTAAATTAATGAAATTAAACAATTTAAAAAAAAAAAAATCCTTTCAACAGTATCTTAAGAGAACAGAAATGGGTCTGTGCAATTGTGCGGTTACCAACAAACAACAATCAAATTAAAAAACAACAAAAAATTGTTAAATATTATTAAATCGTTTGGACAACTATTGGTTTCAAAAGATCTAAAACCAACCAAAATTAATTAGAATTTTACTAAAGAATAGTATTGGAAACCCCATGAAATGAGAACAAAATCCATTTAAAATAATGCAAATATTAATTTAAAAATTTTTTCTCTAAATCTGTATCGATAGTTTGGAAAGGACTGTTGGTTGTTGTTATCCCTCAATATAGAAAATCATTTATTAATCTCAATATATTAGAAACTGGATTATCACTCCATACACAGCGTGTCATATGAAATCCCAAATTATGGTTGACAAAGAGTTTATTTAGAAAGATTATTGAGCACACACATGACAAAAAAAAAATGACCACATCAATGAACACCTGGATTAAGATTGAAATTTATTTTTGTTTTTGTTTGTTTTGTAATTTATATTTTTCTCTCTTTTTTTATCATTGATAGCAATCAAATTAATTCGTAAAATAAAATGATGCGAGCCAAATAATGTTTCCCAATAGAAAATCAACGTTTGAATTTTTTTCAAACAAATCGTTGAATCTGAGAAAAAATATCTACAAAAGAGATCAGAAAACTTTAATTAGGCTTTGAATTTAAAATTTAGCTGATACCAATACTAATGTTAGTTAGCACTAGTTTGACTATGTGTGTGTGTGTGTATATGTGTTCGAAAATCAGATCTATTTTAATACTTTTTCTTGGTGATTTGTTTGCTTGAGGTGATGTGTTTGTTTGGGTTGAGATACGAAACGAAACAAAACGAAAAAACATTTGACCTAATGAATCTCGATTTTTTCGAATGTTTTTCCGAGCAGAGAAAAAAAAAGCAAAAATTAATTTTATTAATTTCAATCATTATCGAAAGTGAAAAACAAAAACTTGAATCAATTTATTTAGTTTCTTCTCTAGTTTATAAAAAAAAATTAATAAGATAGTTATAAAAGAAAAATACTTGGCTTGTTGTTATTGTTAACGCATAACACCATTGATATCGTTTCAAGTTTTTAATTAACATAAATCACAAGCATCTCTCATCTTTCTTGATCATTTCTCAGATTGAATAATGATGACATTTTTTTTCTTCATCAAATTTAATGAGCGTTGAAAACTTTGTAAGGGAAGAAAAAAACTACTCCATAGAACAACAAATGGTGTGAAATGAAAATATGAGAAAAAAATCTGATGTTTTATGGAGAAAATAATGCTCAGCTTGATCCTTTTTTCTTTCACTAAAAAAAAAAACTGGCTGACTGTTTCTCTTTGAACAGAGAGGAAAATTCGACAAAAACCCAAAAAATTTATGAAAATTTTATTTGAAAAATTATTGGAACATTGGACATTCAACTCATCATTGTTTTATCATTGAGGATGATCGCCTTATTGGAATTAATAACCGAATGATTGGATTGTTGTTTTTGTTGTTGTTGTTGATGGTTTTGTTTCGAACACAATCCTGAAAATATGAATTTTCACTTTCGATTTCTCTTATCTTATCTTAGCTAATCTCTTGTTTCTGATTTTCATTCGCATTTATCGTATCTGAGATCTTTGAACAGAGACAACAACAACAAAAAATATCACTCTAGATTATTTTCGGGAAAGAAGGTTGGATATATTTTTGTCTTTCAATCATTGGAATACGGAAATTCAAAACCAAAAAACCAAAACAAAGCAACGGTTTCATGGTTTTTAACGAATGTCAGAGCAAAAGAAAAATTTTTTCATATCAAAACGGTGGATAAAAATAATATTAAAAAAAAAAAAAAAATTATCAACGACCATTTTCTAAACCTATTTAGCTTTAATTAAAACAAAACCTATTCTTACGATAGTAATAATTCAAACAATAATTCAAAACAGTAATTTTTTATTTCATTTTTTTTTCTGGGAATAAAATCCTTGTTTTTTTTTTCTAATGAAACAAACTAGAAAACAAAATTCATATTTGAATGAGTGAGTGAAACGAATCGAGTAAAAATAAATTAAAGTAATAAAATGCTAAATAATTTTTTTTTCTATATGAAAACTATATGAAACAATCCAAAAAAAATTTAACCAAACTACTCCACGCTTTTTATTAATAGCTTCGGTAGGTTTTTGTTTTTTTTTTAATTTTCTCCAATAGACAAAATGTATGTTTGCTGTGTGTGTGTGTGTTTTAGATTATTTCAACCCCATAAAACGGATTCAAATTTAACTCTAAATCTAAAATAATAGACACACTGTGAGAAGGGGAAAAAAATGAAAATTTAAATGAATTTTTTTGTTAACGAATTGTGTGTGAATGGTTTCACTGGGGAAAAAAACACTCTAATCGAATGTTTCATTTTTTCTACCAGAAAAAAAAATCCGAACGCACCAAATACACCAACACAATGACGTTGAATGCATAGCAACGTTAAAGCAGCAGCTTTGCTTTGTTTCTCCACTCAAACTCACATTGTGATCATCATCGAAACAACAAAATTAAACATCAAAGCTAAACATCTATGTTCTTCAAGAAGCCCATTTTTTTCCAATCTCTTTCAATCCTATCACTTCACTTTCACTTCAAGTTTTAATAATGAAACAATGATGATGATGAGAATGATGAAGAGGATGATGATTGACCAACAACAACACTCACCAAGAAACAGTTAGGCTTTTAGTTAGTGAACTCTTATAATGATGGTTGGTTGGTTGGTTCAAATCAATCGATTTGATTCGATCGATCGATCTATCGTTCGATTGATCAGAAAAAAAAACTAACCAATGACATCATAATCATAAGAAATCATCACTATTGTCATTAGAAACATATTAAGAAAAAAAAAGAGTGGAAAAAAATTCTAGCGGATAGCCAGTAGGCGATTAATCTTTTTATTTTTTTACTAATAACTTTGTCAGTGTGTGTGATGGCGATGGGCATCTTGTGGGCTTGTAAAAATAAATAAATATAAAAATGAGATAATTAAAATAAAATTGCCAGAAAAAAAAAACATCAACAACAACAACATTCGAATTGGATGTTTGCTGTTATTTTATTTATTGGTCATTTTATTGTGTCGGTGTGTGTGTGTGTGTGTGTGTGAGCGTTGTTGAGTGGTCAGCGTGAGCGCGGTCGATGACCTGATCGAAAAATAAAACTAACACGCGTGGTAAGAGATCGAAACTAATCGAAACAGCTCGTGTTTGTTTGTTTTTTCGAAAAGAAATTTTACGAAAATTAGAGAAGAAACGAATTGAAAAAAATTTTTTTTCTAGTTTTAAAGATTCTACCTGTTTTTTAAGGTCCCAGCAATAAATGTCCCCAAGTGATGAAGTGGTACCACCATCCACAAAACAAGATAATAAAAAAAAAATGTCAACCTTTCTTCTATTGACTGTGTTGGCGTAAAATAATTAGGAATTACTCAAAGGTATCCATTTTTTTTTTGGTGAACTTTGCTCTTTGACCGTGTTGTGTTGTGTTGCTGTTTCACATTAATCATTCTGTTTAATTTTCTTTCTCTCTGTTGATTTGCTTATTATTTGCTTTATCATATTGCTGTTATGTTTGAATGTTATAATAAGAAAATAATGTTGATCATGGTGGCTATGAACACAGGTGGGCCATATCCAGGTTTTCTAGCGACAGAATGGAGAATAGAGAAAAAAATCGCTTACACTTCGGACAAGACAGTCAAATCTGATTAGTAAAAAAAAAAAATATTGCATCGGTCATTTTTTTAGATTAATATCTTGGCTTGGCTTGGCTGGCTTGGCTGTGAGGGGAATAGAGAAAATGCAGCCACTAGAACCAACTAGTCTAGTATTTTTCGAAACAATTCGAATGGCATCCCAACAAACAACCAAGCATTGAACCCAGGTAAAAGTTTTTTTGAACCAAATTTTTTTTCTGGCTGTCCACTACCGCCGACCAAGACACATTTAATACAATTCAATAACAACAACAACAACAACAACAAAAAAAAAAAAAAAAACAAATCAATCAAATAATTATGAAGCGGAAAATTTGTTTAGCAACAATCTGATCTAAACCCTAGTAGTGAAGATCGATCGGTTTTAACCAGGTCACTTGGTTACTGACCGACCGACCAACCAACCAATCCTTCAAACTGACCACAGCCCGAAAAAAAAAATTGAATCTTTTTTATTTTCGGGAATTTATTTCCCGTGTCCAGCAAAGACACAAGCAAACGAAAAAAAAAAAAAACGGACGTTATCGTTTTTTGTTAAACCAAATAAAATAATAATATTTTTTACTAAAACTTTTTTCTTTTTTATCCCTTTCCCAGGTGAAGAACATCTGTTTAAAGAAAATACTTTCGATCGAGATTACCCACACCTTCTCAAATGGCCATTCACAAATGAAATGGTGATTTATTTTCATCAATGAACAAACGAACGAAAGAATTATAAAGAAAATATAACGGAGGTTGAATGAACCTGGTTAGAAAAGAAATCTTTTCGTAGTAAAGAAAATGAATGAATGAAACCTTGGACGGATGTTTCTCTTTGAATGGAAACCTTGGAAAAAGCAAACAATTTCAGATCAAGGACCCTAGATCGACTAGAAAACTTTAAGAAGAACGTGCCAGAAAGCGCGTGACCACGCGTTTTTTTTTTTCTACTTTGACACTTCTAATAGTATTTGAGTGAAGAAAAACAAAATTCTAAAGAAACTGTCCCCTAAGAAAAAAAAAGCAAGCAAGCGTTCGAACGAACGAACGAACGAACAAACGACTGAGACAATGGAACAATAGACCCAAAAACCAATTCAGCCACACCGGTCTTTGATCTCTGATTTCTTTCTTGGAACGTTGGCCCTTAGCATTATTATCATCATCATTTTTGGCTTCATTTTCTCAAGAAAAAAAAAAATTAAAAATAAAGCATTATATTATTCCTTTGGTGTGTGTGTGTGTGTTTGTGGCTTGCAGCGTATATCATAATAGTCATCTTCGTTCACTGCACTCTTGTCTCATCATCATCGTCGTCGTCGTCGTCGACAAACAACGAAAAACGACTATTCAACAACATACACAGCGAGTTCGTTGACTCGCGTGTATGGAGCAAAAAGAAAAAAAAACTATTGGAAATAAAAACCACTCACCACCACAGAGTGCCAATGGAAAAACAAGTTCACTCACCTCCAGTTCTGTTATGATACTGTGGTGGTGGCGGCGGCGGCAGCAGCGGCGACAATGATGGCCTGCTTGCTTGCTTTTTGTTGTTGTTTTGGCTTGTTTTTTTTTTTTGTTAAAAAAAAACTATGGCAAGTGTGTTGTGTTGGCTGTGCCGTGAAGCCAGCTTTTAGATTTACGAAGAAATTACTGAATAGAAAATGTACTGTTACAGAACAACAACAGTGTGAATGTGCTGTCCACTCAAAGTTCACTGACTCTCCATTCATAGGTTTTCTGTTCATGATGTGTGTGTTTGTCTTGTGGTTGTCGATAGATCTCTCGTTATGTTATATTGTTTGGTTGTTGTGGTTCTATGTGCTGGAATTTTCAAACACAGATGATCATAGAACAGGGGAGAGAGCAATGATATCAAAGATTCTTTCAAATCTAATCTAAGAATCATTTGGGTTGATAATTCAAACAATATCTCACAATAAAAAAGCTCAGAGATCATAAAACTTTCATTTTTTTTTTTTTTGAAAATTCCAAATTTTAAACTAAAATCAACAGTTTTTCTAAGTTCCAAAAGAAAATTGGAACTGATTCTGGTTTGGAGAGCAAATCAATCTACCAACCTTAGAATAGCTGAGGATGAAATTTTATGAAGGATTCTATTTTTTTTAAGTTGGTTTAGTTGAATTGAGTGTATGGTTAAAATCCGAACAGCAACAACACACTGCGGTGAAAGGTTAACAGGTGATATTTTTTTATTCAAAAAAAAAAAATTCTTCGAGAATAATTTCTCCAGGTAAATTGGATTAAAATTCAATGAAACAGTTGAATTAAAAAATTCCTTGGTTAAAACAAATATCAATCCGGTTGTTCCAAAGTAAAACAAACAAATGAAAAGGCAAGAGTTTCACCAAAACTGCAAACTCTACCTTAACAAGTAACAGGTTTCATTCACGTCAGTCACGTCACGTGAATGCTTCTTAAGAATTCAAAAACACACAAAACTGACACTTCCCAAAAGTTCCCGAGAGAACCGCGTTGTTTCAATAAAATAAAGTTCTATCGATTTTAAAATGATTGTAAAACACAATTTGATGATCCACTAAAAAACAACACTTGTGAACACTTCAACGCTCTTGCAGAACGCAACAATTTTTTTTTTCAGTTTCTTCACTTTCTGAAATTTATCCTTCTCTCGAGAGATTAGATGCTTTGATTAGAATTATTTAAAAAAAAATCCTTTGGACACAACAGAAAGCAAGAAGAACACTTGGGCACAAACACCGATCTTCTTCTTCTGGTTTTTACCGCAACAAAAACTTTTGAATAGAAATTCGAGACTTTTAATATCAACAAACAACATTTAACGAACGAACGAACCCGAAGAAAACACAAACAGAAGAACACTTTAAAAGAATTGAGGAGAACACACAATCACACCGATCACATACTCTCATCGCCGAAGCTCGACTAAAAATGAAACAACGACGACAACAACAAAAAATAAAAACAACACTTGATTTGTATGGCGACAACAACAACAACGAAAGCTTTCGCTTCGATCGTGTCGACGATCTCCAACATAAAGTACACTGGCATCAAACAAAACTACTGGAAAGAAGACAACAGCAAAAAAAAAAAAAAAATTACAAACACACAGCAGCAGCACAACAAACGCCCGAACGTTCGTCTTGTTGAGCCTCTCGGGGTGGTGGTGGTGGTGGAGAGTCTCTTTCTCTTGATCGGCTAACTGGCTTAGCGATACACTAAACGGAGACTAGCATCATCTCGTCCACTCTCTCTCTCTCTCTCTCTCTCTCTCTCTTTCGCTTTGTGTGTGTGTGTGTGTGCCTGCGTAAGCCTGATGAATGTTTTTCTCGTCTTCGAATTTCTTCCCAGAAGATTTCTCGGGGATGATGATTTCTTGGAAAACCAACAACAACAACCAAAAAACTCTGTGGGAAACATCTCAGAAACCGTATGGAACAGGGCTGCCGTGCCAAGGACCTTTGAATGGAAGAAATAGAGGCAATAGCGGGGCCTTATCGCAAACCGTACATTGTAAACACAAACAAAGCGATGATAATATTCTAATATTGGTTGACAAGGTATGCGTGATGGCGCCCGAGTTGCTATTCAAGTTATGTGGCTGGTCGTCGACTTCTTTACACATACACACACACACACAAGGGGTATATGAACTTTGAGTGAAACCACACATTCGACAACACACACACACACACACACACGATACAAGTCGACAAGTACATTCAACTTTCATTGCCTCCATTGTGGATGGGTTAAGAGTGCTTTTCGTTCGTTAGGTTGTTCGTAGGTTTTTTCGTTCGTTCGTTCGTTCATTCGTTTTCAACGTAAGTGTCAGCGAGAGTTTTTTTTTTACTGTTCACTCAGATTAAATGACATGATGAATTCAAGAATTTGTTTTTTCTCTAGCAATCGGTATCAACCAACACACACACACACACACACACGACACGTGTCTCAGTTACGATGATCGATTGAAGCGAGTGACACCAGGCGTCACATTGAAATTCCTTGACATTCAGTGACAAGGTCAATTTTACCCCCGTTCATCCTCTAACAACACGTTGTACGAAAATTACACGGATATTTGGTAAAAATCGTTTTAAAAAAATTTCAGAGAATCAGAATTCAAACACATTGGTGTCAAAATTCGATCAGGTGAGAAAAAAAAAACCAAACCAGTTATTTATTAGCCATTATTTTCTTTTTGGTTATTTATTTTTTTCTGGCTATATTTTGCCGCTAACATACAGGTTAGGTCATAGGTTAAATGAAATGATCATAAATAACTTTATTATTTTATTATTCTATTTGAATTAGCATTGAAATCACACACACCCAAAGATGTGTTAATTTTTTTTTTTTTATGAGAAAATGAAAATGAATTATGGCTAATCATTGACCTTTCCGTCTCTCTCTCTCTCTCTCTCTCGAAAAATCTTAGAATTTAAAGATTTCGAAATTTCTAAACGGCACGAATTTTTCAAAATTCTGTGTGAAAACGATTATTACAATCAAAACCAATCAACCTGTTTATCAATCTATGATTATCGTAGGAGAAAAAAAAAAATTATATCTCAATAAATTAAACTATCTCTCCATCTTGATACTCCCATTGAAGGAAAAAAAATGAAACCAGAATAGCTTTGTCTTTCGTTAGTAGAAAGGTGGTTGGTTGGGAAAAAAAACCAGATCGACCAAATATGACAGGGTAGGGTTAACATCAGCCAGCCAGCCAACGATAAAGAAACCAAGTTCACTAGCCTGTTGTGATAGAATGGAAAAAATTTCTTTAAAACATCACCAAACACACAATGATTGTTTGTGGAATCACGCATAGTCATCATTATCATCATCAACCTCATGGCTATTATTGCATCGAATATTGTTTCGACAATGCTGCCTTTTTTGCTTCTCTACGATTTAATGAAATGAATGTTGTTTCATTCGAAAAATATTTATCGTTTAATATGGTTCGACTTGACGCTTCGTATCAACTATCATCGAACAACAATATCTCTCATAGTTCTAAGCAGAAATTTTTTTATTATTATCATAATGATTGTTTGCCGCTGTTGGTTATAATTTGATGAAATACCCCTGGTATATAATGTTAATAAATATAAATGGTTGTTTGTTGGCCAAACCAAACAAAACCCTTTCTGTACGTCTGTATGAAATATATCTATACTTGAAAGGGGTGTTTACACTACTAGAAAATAATATTTATAATATAAAAAAAAAAAAACCTAAAACCAATGACCGTTTGTTGAATGTGCATGATGAGAATGATGATACTATGAACATACATGAACATGGGGATGGAGACTCCTTTCAGTTCTATTCATTCATTAGCGAAAAAAAAAGTTGGGCGCCAACAACAAATTTTTTTTCCATTTTCACACTTTTTTTTTTTTTTTGGCAAATGAAGACGCACTGGAAAGAGATTTGGCGATTGGCGTCAAAACTGATGCAATGATACGATGTGTTTGATACCACACATTGACACTGGCTAATGTCATTGAACATTGAATGAAACAATGTGATTGACATTTATTACCATCAGAAACGGAGAAAAAACGATTCCACATTCACATCAAATCAATGTTTTTATATAAAGGACCTGTGTCTGAGGGTTTTTTTTTTTGGCATAGAATCTGGTTAGGTTTTTGTTGTTTATTTCTGTTACCGAACAGAACCCGAACAAGAATCCCGAAAAAAAAAAATGCTATTGAAGTTATTTGCTTGCTTGTTTTTTGAAACACTGGCATTTTTTGCATTTGATAAAATACAAAAAAAAATTTTTTTATATATACATTGTCTTTATGGTACGATTGTTTTTAATCAAGACTAACAAGACACGGTACGATGATTCAATTCAAACACAACACCAAAAACGTTTTGATGCCACTGACTTGAGCTCATCATCATCCTCATTGACAATCATTCTATCTCATTCGACATGGTCGATCAATTTCCGAAAAAAACAACCAACGCAACGACTAAAAATACCAGAAAAAAAAAACTATTCAAATAGAAAAAAAATTCTGTGAATTTTTCTCGAAAAAAAAAAAAAACATAAAAATTTCGTTTTTCTACTCGAACCTTGTTGCAAAGTTTTTTTTAACCAAAATTTAGCTCATAGCATGAAAACACAAACTAAATGGATTTAAAATTGGATTTGTTTGAGAGCAGTTGCACATAATAATCCTAACGAGAGTTGTCACCAACTTTGTAACTTTAGCATGCATTACAAATTTTTAAGAGAAAAAAAATTTTACTTTTTAATTTTTAAAAAGATTTTAAATGGAAAACTTATCCAATCAAGAAATCTGTTTGTTAGTTTTTCAAAAATCTTAAAACGTGTTTGTGACTGAGTGACATGTCACCCATTCCATGGATCATCCACCAAACCCTCAACAGAAAAGAAATTTTTTTTTTTTTTAAAAAGAAAACAATGTAGAGCAGAGAAGAACGAAAAAAAAAAAAAATTGGCAAAAAATAAATCCAGGAAAAAATGACAATCTTTAGAAAAAAAGTTGATGATGATAAGACAGGAAGACAACAAGTGAAATGGTGTATTTCCACCTTTCTATATTCGACACACACACACTAAAAATCATTTCATCATAAAATCATTTTTACCAAAATATTTTCAAAAAGAAGTTTCCCAAAAAAAAAAAAAAAAAATTAGAACAAAAAATCCCATCCACAACAAGTGAAATGAACGAGCTAGAAGAACCTGAACGGATAAGACAAGATTTGGACTTAACAGAGAATAATAAAACAACACAAAATCAGATGGAACAAAATAAAAACTAAGAAAAGATAAACAATGGGAAAGTTTTTATAAAAAATGGTATTCAAAAACGACGGCGACGACGACGACAAAAGTTTTGTGTTGTTTTGTTTGTTTGCTTGTTTGTTCGAAATATAGATTCAAAGCAATGAAACGTTTTCAGAGAAAAATGAGCGTTTTTTGTCGCTAGAAACGTAAAAAATACAATTGAAATTGGAAGATGTCTATTTGAAGAAGAAAAAAAGAACGGGGAAAAAAAATCGTTTTGTCCCGGCCAAACCAAATCCGTTTGCCAAAGAAATGGATTATCTTTTTGAAAATGAAATCGACTTCTCGTACAAAGAATTTTTGTTTTGTTGAGACTAATCGGTTTTTTTTTTTTTGGGAAAATAAATTGAATAAAAACTCCAAAAAGAGCTTTGAAGTTTTTTTTTTTAAAGAAAATTTGTAAAAGTTTTTTTGGTTTTAAAAAATTTTCCGATCACTTTGTACACTGACTGGAATTGCGCAGATTCTTTCGGAACGATTTCATCATACTTTGTTTAACAAGAGAACCTAAATTTTTTTGAACGGATTCAAACTAGAGTGATGATTAATGCTAGCTGGCAGTTTTCTCCATAATGGGAATACCAGTAAACAAGACGAAAAAAGTTTCACACAGCGATAAAACAGGCACACCAATACAGGCATTCACACACACACACACTCCGTTCGATGGACAATAACCTTGATTGCTGTGATGATGTGTTGGGTTGTTGACTTTCTTCAGTCAGAAAGCATTCACCTCTATTTTGGTGGTTTCTCAAACACCACGAAAATGAGAAAAAGAAGAAGAAGAATTATGTTCTTTCACGACACAGCCGGATCATAAAAGAAGAAAACCTGAAAAAAAAGTAAATCAAGAAATAAGAAAAGGTAAAGAATGGTCGCTCTCGTAGAAATATAAGATTGGAAAGTGAGTTTTTTTTTCTAGTGTGATGATACCCGTTTACCAGTTTCGAGCAACCGTTTTGGGTTTTAAACATCATCCCGACGATTTATCACTACAGTATGGTGGTTGGTTTTTTCTTCTTCTTGTTCAATGCCCTTTGCAGTTTTTGATTAATTTATAATCTAAACTCTCTCTCTTTTAATTTGACTTTTGATTGCGATTAATTAAAGTTTGCTTAAATTATTATTAAATATTTTCATTTTGAATATATTCAAATATAATTTTCTCTATTTATAAAAAAAATCCTTTTCGTTTCGATTTTAAAACAAATGTCATCGACATTACATGAACGGATATGATCGAATATCATCTTTCGACAAAAAAAACAGCTAATGATTGAAGAGTTTTCTGATTTTTTTTGTGTGTTTAATTCATCGATAAATAATTGAATTTTTCTTCGTTATGAAAAAAACTCAGAAAGTGAAATGAAATAAAACTTGAAAAGAATTTTTTCCCGCTCTCTTTGAAATGATTTTTCGGCAAAAAAGAACAAGTTTCAGTTTAATTTGTAATTTATTTTTAGGATGATTCGATAGAATGTTGCGAAAAACAAGAAACATCTGAATTTGAATGAACAAGGTTGTTTCCCAAAGAATTCGAAATAAGGATACCATTGATTCCAGGAAGAGACATTCACATCCAGATGTTTTACTATTAATGGATCATCAAATAGAATAATTTTTAATTGGAAACAATATTAACGAAATCAAATTAATGGCTGAAAAAAGATGATGTGAGGTTATTTTTACCTAAAAATTCGAAAAAAAACTTAAATCACATTACATGATACATTTGTGTTGAAAACTCTAGTTTCAGTTCATCAATTCTAATCTTATGAACCCTTTGATTTGATCGTATGAAAACTTTGAAAAAAATTCCGCAATTAAATTATTGATGATCATCTTGGCCAACTAATGACAACTCAATCCAAATAACTGTACGTAGTGAACAAAACTATGAGATAATAAATCAACAATTGATAAATTATTGTTTAGTATCAATTATTTGTTTTCATTTAATATTTTTAATTTTGAAAAAAAAATTTAATTTAAAAATTCTCGAATATGTATTTGAAACAATTATTACATCACTTTAATCGCGCCAATTTTGAAAATTTAAAAAAACCAGTTTGTACCATGTATTGAAAAAATTACTTAAAAAACTTTTTAAAAAATTATTATAAAAAATTTGTCAATTTACAATTTACAATGTATTTAACAAATGAAAAAATAAAAAAAATTTTTAATTCAAATATTTACATTATTTGTAATATCAAAATAAAAAAATAAAATTGAAACTTAAAGTTTTAACTTTCATGGTACAAACTGAGCTTGTTTATAAAATTGTCAGTTTAAAATAAACATTTCAAAATTTTTTTACACACTTTTTTTTTTGATTGAATATAAAATTCCTCCTCACTAATGTTTAATAATGAATTTCTTTTAAAAATTTTATTGGTGATTTGTTGCATTTTCAATTTCTTAGTAGATTTGGATTTTGCCAGCTATAGGTAATAGCAATACTTGTTGAAATTTTTAAAATTTGCTTAATTTTTTTTCAAGCAATGGTTAAAAATAATCAAGAATTATGTTATAAAGCACTGGTTGAAAAACTAAACAAAACTAACTTTCAAAGTGATGCAATCTTTCGTGCCAAAGCTTTGCTTGAAAAATCAAAAGCTAAAAAATGCAAAAATCAAACGCCTAACTACCAAATAAATCAAAGTATTTCAATTGTCGAAAAAGTAGAAAAAAATACGATATCGTCTACTCCATTTCGTAAAAATATCGAGTTATCTACGAATACAGATTTGGTTGATTCACTCAGTCAAGGTACATTTGATTTAACTGATGAATCGCCTATTTTACCTGTTTCCAAAAAACGAAGACATTTCATAATTGATGATGAAGAAAACATAAATCAAGATGTAGAAATCAAGAAACACAAAAAAGATAACGTCCATCAAAATAACTCATCAAATTCAGTCAGGTTGAATCTAGATGAGAAATTTTCGGAAGTAGAATCGCTCAAAGTTTTGGAAAATCAAGATTTAACTCAAAAGAATATTTCGAATCTTAGTTATCAAACATTTAACCAATTGCGTGATTCTATTGATGACTTATTAATTCAATTCAAAAAATCTGGTCATTTTTTACTGCCTAAAAATTTGAAAGATTTGTTGAAAAAAAGTCTGACTTTGACTGAAAGTTTACATTTTGAATCAAAAATAAGTAACGATGAAATTCAGCTTGAAACAGATAATATAAGTAATCAAGACTTTTGTTCAGCATCGAGTAACATTCAAGAAAGTTTGGAAGAGAATTTTGGATTGGTTTATCCTGGAAAAAATTCACAAAACAATGACATTGAAGAAAAGTTTTCAACAAAGTCAAAATTTGAAAACTTTGTTTCTGAAAAGACTGCAGAAAAATTGAATTGTTCGGTCCAAACAAATTCATCAGATGATGATATTTTCTTGCTTGAAACCAAATATGATGATGGAAAATTCAATTATAATGGCAAAATCACTAAAAATGAACTCGATAAAAATTTACTTCAAACTAGAAATGAGTTTGAAAATGAAGTTTATCATCTTAGTGAAGTTGAATCTGAACTTGATCCTTTAAGGCTAGAAACTGAGTTAGTTTGTCTATCTAAATGTGATAATCAAGATAATCAACTTGAATTGAGTGATTTAAGCGATTGGGATTATGAAAACGAGAAATGCAATGATGATTTTGTTGATGCTTGCAGTTCAAATGATTTGAAAAGTTTACAAAATGAACAAACTTCGCAAATTCAGGGTAACCAAATGTTGAACAAAGCTCTCCGAGCTGATACTAGTATGATTCAATTGGATTTGAATCAGTCTATCAATAACAGCGATCATTTATCAGCCTTTAATCATTTAGAAACTGCAGGAAAACCCAAGTTTTTTGGACTTTATCAAAATGATGGCAATGATTCTGTGCTTAAATCTAACACTCACAGCCATTCAGAAAAAACGCAAAAAATATTTCGAGATGTTTTTGGTTTGACAAGTTATAGAACTAATCAATTCGAAGCCATTAATGCAGCTCTTCTAAAAAATGATGTTTTCGTTTTGATGCCTACTGGAGGTGGTAAATCCTTGTGTTATCAGCTTCCTGCATTGGTTTCGCAAGGAGTTTCTATTGTGGTCTCTCCATTAAAATCATTGATTCTAGACCAAACAACAAAGATGAATAACAAAATGCCTGGTTCAGCAGCCGCTTTAACGGGTAATGTCGACATAGAAACTATTAGCTATATTTATGCTGATCTTCGTTCGAGAAACCCTAAAACCAAACTTTTGTTCGTCACTCCTGAAAAATTGGCTGCTTCAAATGCTTTGAGCTCTGTTTTACTTGGACTTCATCAACGTAATTGTTTAGCTAGATTTGTTATTGACGAAGCTCATTGTGTCTCACAATGGGGTCATGACTTTCGACCAGATTACAAACGTTTATCAGAATTACGAACTAGCTACCAAAATGTTCCATTTATGGCATTGACAGCCACTGCCACTCAAAAAGTTCGCCTGGACATAGCCACTCAATTGAAATTACGGGATGCAAAGTGGTTTATGCAATCTTTCAATCGAAACAATCTCAAGTTTGAAGTACGTCCGAAAAATCGAAACACATTTGAAGAAATAAAATGGCTTCTAAAAACTGATTTTCTCAATAAAACTGGAATTATCTATTGTCTGTCTAGAAAGGATTGTGATGATTTAGCAGAAAAACTCTCCAATGAAGGTTCAAATCTGTTTCATATCATGCTGGACTGGTGACAATGAGCGGAAAAGCATTCAAGAAAACTGGATTAATGGTCACTTTAATGTCGTTGTGGCTACAATAGCTTTTGGGATGGGTATCGACAAAGCAAATGTTCGGTTTGTGATACATCATATCATTACCAAAATCAGTCGAAGGCTATTATCAAGAGGTTGGCCGAGCTGGTCGCGATGATCAATTAGCTCATTGCATTCTATACTATACACCGTTAGATTTTAATCGTTGGAAAAGTCTATTGTCAAAATCAATTCAAAATAAAAAAATGTTGTCCGTGGCCATGTCATATCTGTATGATGTTCAAATGTTTTGCACCAACAAAGCAGAGTGTCGTCGCAAGCAGTTATTGAAATATTTTGGAGAGCAATATGACGATAATATGTGTTTGGCCAACATTGAATCGGTTTGTGATAATTGTTTGCTCAAAGATGATTTTGTCGAACAAAATTTCACTGGATTTGTCAGAATCATTTTGACTTCGATTAAAAATTTAGTTGGAGCGTATGGTCAAGCACGAAAAGAAAACATTTCTGCAACCAAACTCATCAATATGCTTTGTGGTAAATTAAATATTGATAAAAATTGATAAGAAACATATTTTTTTTCACCACCTGATTTGTAGATTCAAAAGACCCTAATATACACGATACTCATCGAAAACAAGAGATGTTTGGTTTGTTGAAGCATTTGATTCGATCCGATAATGCTCGTTTGGTTCAAAATTTAATTGCTCTAAAATATTTGGCTGAAGATACAGTATTGAATAGAAACAACGTTTTTGCCGCTTTATCATATATTCGGCTTGGAGAACGTTCCGCCGACATAATCGAACGAAATGTCACATTCAAGTTTTCGGTTAGCAAGTCAAAATCATCGAGTAAGCCATTGTATTTCAAATTGGCATTGATTCAATTTTCATATTTAGATTCGACTAAAGCTGCTTCTAAAAAAAAAAGCATTGTCACTACTGTTCCTGAAAATCTCGATGAAAGTTTTGAGAATTCTTTTGACAATGGACCATCAACCAGTAGTGACCAGCATGTAGATTCACGATCTTTAGAAGACTCTATCAATGATTTTGTTGTCCCTGATAATTGTTATGATGAAAGCGATTATAATAATTATAAAACAAATCGAGCCAAAACGACCAGTGGCAGGGGAAGATATACTAAAAAAAATACACCGAAAAAAAGTTCGACATCTAAAAACAAATCTACGGCTTCGACTGTCAAAACCAATTATCAAGCTTCAGGTCGTCGCGTATCGGGATATTTTGCCAAAAACAAGAAACGACCATTCGGTCCAGCTTCTAGAAGAAAAACAACGAATGCCCCGGTAAAAGACCAAAATGGTTATATCACCATTCCTGATTGATTGATGATGATCATTGATCCATATCAATGAACACAATGTTCACTATGTATGATGATGCGCACATTCAGTATTTTCCATTATTTAACTTTTTTTTAACGTTTAAAAAAATTGTTTTCGTTTTTTTTTTTTTTAATTAAAATAAACAAATTTTTTATCATTTTATATCGTTAAATTAATTTTTAATAAAAATAGAATTTCTGTTTTTTTTAAATACATTTTTTCTATATAAATGATTTTTTGAAAAAAAAAAAAACACATCAACAGGGAAAATTCAAAATTATTGAACAATAATCAATTTTATTATTCTTCTTGATTTTAGCTGTGTAGAAATGCTTTAAATTAATCAAACTGGAAAAAATTAACCGTCGAATCGAAAGAAAAAACATTCATAAAAAAAACAAACAAAAAACAAACAAAACAATTCGTTTTACGGAATCAGTGATTCAATTGAAAAAATAAAAATTAAATTGAAATAAATTATCATCTTGTATTTGGAATAAAGTAGTAAAAAAAATTCTAATTTTTTTTTTCATAAAATACATAAATCATTCAAGAAGAACAACAGCAAAAAAACAAAAAAAAAAATCAAATCTTATTTGAAAATATAAATTGAAAAATCTAAATAAAAAATGATACCAAATGCGTTTGATACGAAATCACAACAACAAGAACAACAAATAAAACGGAACGAAAACAAAGTTCGAATATAAAATAAAAGACCAGAAAAACGAAAAACGAGAGTACATAGGAGTATAGTTCATCAATTGAAAAAGTAGAGTAATCGATGTAAAAAGCGTTTGATATAGAATTAATATAAGATATAAAATCGAAATAATAATTGAAATAAAATTAAGTAAACACAAACGAAAAACACATATTTGAACAAATTATTTGAATAATAAAAATGAATTTTCTTCCAATACAAATATTCAATCCAAGAACAACAAGAACGGTAATCAAACTGATCAATCAATCAGTCAATTCATGGATTCGTAGAAAAAAACTTTGTTTTCAAATAATAAAATATTTGCGCACATTCCTTTGCTTGCGATTGTTGTAATGTTGTGAAAATCAGTTTAAAAGAAAAATAACGATAAAATTTGAAAAAAATGAAATAAAATCAAATACAAGAATACAACCGTGATCGTGTATAATAATTTATGAAAAAAAACATTATTAAAGTATATATAATAGATTAGAAATAGATATAAATGATAAATGTAAACACAAATTACAATATATTGTAATGAAAAAAAAATATACTTTAAGAGTGTAATCAATCAATTGAATCAATAAATAGATTTGTTTTAATTGTAAACTCTTTTATGAGAAAAATGTGCAATTCTTCTTTCTTTTTTTTTTGATCCAATGAAAAGTTAGTGTCATTTTTAAAAAAATAATTAAGTTCGCGAAAGTATTTGAAAAACAGTTTTTTTTTAAAGAAACAAAATGCTTTTTAAGTAGATTTTCAACGAATCTAGTGTAAATCAGAATATATAACTAAAATAGTATATATTTTTTTTCAACTGAATGATTCGAATAGTTTTTTTTTCATCAAATCAATGATATCTACATAAACAAAAACAAAGCCATTGGAGTTTCATTGCACTATAAATTTTTAAAATAAAAATTATCTTGTATAGAACATACGAAAAAAAAAACAAAGTTTCCAAAAAGAATACTTGTGCGTCAAAGAGTTATTAGAAAAGAAAAAACAGAATTCTAATTAGAATTAGAAGATTTCTATAAAACAATGTTTTCAATGAAATAATTCATCAGACCTGATCGTTTCAGTATCAAAAATTTATCGAGTCAATTGGAATAATTGTTAGGGTTCAACACTAAAACGTGATGGTTGTTTTTGGCTAAAGTAACAATGCAGTTTTCTTTGGTCAGCTTCAAACCACAACAACGTGAAACTTTGACGTAGGGACATTCATATTCAGCAATCAGTTTGCCTTCACGATTGAATATGACCACGTGAAAGCGATTTCCGTGTGAATCTCCAACAAAAATATCACCAGTTGGTGAAATATCGATGCCATTTGGAAATGAAGTAAGACCTTCCATTCCAATTTTGCGAAGAAAAGTTCCATTAGAACTCATCACTACGATGCAATGTCCTTTGAAATCACAGATGTAATATTCATTCTCGTAAATGGCGATGTCCGAAGGTTCGCGCATGTGATCTGAACAATCATGCCACTCAACTAAAGATCCATTATCAGCAATGACATAAATAGTTGGTGAAACTGAATCTACAGCAATAATTTGGCCATATTTATTTATAGCAATACCAGCTACAATATCGATATAGCGAATTGGAATTTTTCTCACAAAATTTCCGTTACGAGTGAATATTTGCATTCTGGAGCGTTCCATACCACGATCACAAATAACATAAAGTGGATTATTCTGAGTACCTCTCACATAATTAGATGAAATCAATGTTATCTACAATTGAAAGAAAACAGTTTTACAAAACATCAAAAAAAGCATTGAACTTACTTTTCTAGGATACCAAAGTTGTCCTTCATCTTTACCCGGATTGCCGAATGATTGTTTAAAAGATCCACATTTGTCATAGACACAAATTCGATGATTATTTGTATCGGCAATGATGATTTCATCGTTGATTCCCAAACAAAATCCATGAGGAGAAGAAAACTGATTTGTTGAAGAACCTAAACTGCCAAACTTGGCTACTATTTGCATAATTTGATGACTTTTTCCATTCCCAGTAGTGTGAGTGGCAGGATGACCAGTAGGTGATTTGACGGTCAACGGAAAACGAGAAATTCCCGGAGAAAGAGGTCCATTCCCATTATTTAGGTTAGTCATTGCCATAGCAGAAGCAGATCGGCCATAAACTAATGGAGGACTACTTCCCAATAAAGGTTGATTCAATGAATTATTGTGAGCTATTGATGATTGGCCATCACTGGTACTCAACTTGACCAATTGGTTTAAATTTTTGAAACTAGTTTCATTCAACATGAAATCACTGCTGTTGTTCTCAAGCGAAGGCAGACATTTAATTGAGTTTGCGTAACGACCTATAGTTCGGCTTTGAATATCAGTTGCTTTTGAAGGAAAAAACGCCGATGAGCTGAGATTGTTGCCATTATTTTGCTGAGATGTGGAAGCACCAAGACCACTATTTCCATTATTATTGACAACTCTACCTGAGTAAAAAAATTCGTTGGAACTGGCTTGTTGACCATAAATATCTAACAAAAAAAAAACTGTGAAATGAAAAAGTTTAAAAAAAAATATTTGATACCTGAAGCAGAGCTTTGAATATCGGGATAATTCAATGTTGACCCATTCTGAGCTCCATTGCTTGATTGAGAATTTTGTGTGACCATATTTCCATTACCGTAAACAGCGGAAGAGTTTATATAATTTGATTGAGAAAGATTAGAACGATCGAAGAAACCTTTTGAGCAATGAAAATGAATATTTCAATTTTAAAACAGAACAATACAAAACAAACTTTTTGAATATTGATTTATATCCGATTGTTCATCCAAACGAAGTTGCTGTTGAAGTTGAGAGTTTTGCATCGCAGCCGATAAAGATGGCGATGCTTGTGGAGAAGTTTGATTCATTTCGCAAAACGATCCCGTACTTGTGGTACGCACAAATGATGATGGTAAAACACTTCCGTTCTCGTCGTTAACGTTGACGCCCGCAGAATTGCTATTAATCGAAAGTCGATCTATTTAACGGAAAAAAAACATATTTCACATTTGATCAATACAATAATAAACATTATTTTTCTAACAAACGAGAGATAGAAAAAAAAAAAATAAAAGTTACCAATCTCATTTTTCAAAGCATTCGAAACTAAACAATGCAATCGATTGCTGGGCGATAAAAGTGAGCCATCGCCTTTTATTCGTTCAGCATTTGACAATTGATTAGCAATAGATCGATGTCCGTCGAATAATAATTGACTGCAAACAAAAAACAAACCAATTTGATTGTTAAAAAAAGGAAAAACAAAACAAAAAATCAAATTTCAAGTAAAAATGTACCTGATCACAAAACGATACAACAAAATACGATCACAAAAAACGCTCGGTGAAATTGGATTTGATGAATGATTCAAATTGGCATTTACTTGTGACGATTGTTGAGAAATGTGCATCGAACGTTGTGAAGTTTCAAACACATCGCCACACGCTCCATCTCCACGAAAATAAATATCTTCAGGAAGTGTAGTACAACCGGCCAGCCGTTGATTGTTTGCTTGTTGTTGGACAATTCTAGTTGGCGCAATCTTGTGTTTAGGCTCATTTCCGACCATGGTCAAAGTGAAACATTGATTAGGTAGCTGTGTTGGTGAACTGTTGGGAGGATAATTTGCAATGGTACTGAATTCGGTTTTGGGAGTCAATTCCGATGTGGATCCACTGGCACCTTCTTGGTTGTCTTCGAATGATGAGAAGAAAGTTGTCAAATTGAAATCATTCAGAAAAGAGCCAATGTCAGCACTTGTAGCGTTATTCGAATCATGGTTTGATTGAAAAGCGCCGTTTGAGAAAAATTCACTAGCGTTGGCATTGAAAGACGATAGTTTTGATGATTTTGTATTGATATCAAGATTTTTACCAAAAGCTCCTAAACAATCATCAATAGATTCGAATAAAAATCCCAATTGATCAGCCGAATCATTGTGCTGGCCATTGTTATGGGTTTTCTGATTTTCCACCATATTTGGTGAAATCAGTTTAGGCATTTCATTAGCTGAATCAAAACCACTATTCAATTGGCAATTACTCAATAACATTGATAAACAAGAATCTTCGGTCGCAACAGAATTATCAAGCGAAGAGTTAAAATTGGCTGGTGATGGTGTCATCGAGCCCATGGCCGAAGCCGATGTCGGCATGAATGCCGATTTTGTTGATGTGACAAAAACCTCTCGATAAAGAGCCGGATTAGATGATGAATGTGAATCTAATGATCCAACACCGCTTGAAGGACCGCTAGAAGCTGTACTACTGTTACGTTCCACTTGTGTGCTGGTATTGGTTTGAGATCCTGTGGCCGTACCGGTACTGCTTTTATTTTGATTAATATTATTGTTGAGAAGCTGAAATTCACCAATCACCGGAGTATTAGTATTGGTTGTTGTTGTTGTTGTAGTCATTGATGTCACAACAGTCGATGATGGTGAAAGTTGTTTCAACTCTGCAAATGACAATTCTTTTGTACGATGATGATTAAATGAGGTGAGACTCTTGTCTGTCAATAGAAAATCATTGGCCATCACCATCATTGATGGATCCACCGTTGATGATGATGGTGGTGAGAAATTTTGACAAAATTTTTGGCTAAAATATCGAATAGCATCCATGTTGTTGTTGTTGGTTTCATTTTTGTTGTTGTTGGCAATGTTAACGGTGGAGTTTTCCATCTCACCAACAACACTACCAGTGATCATGTTGTTATAATTTTGTCCTGACAATGTCTTTTGACAATCATCTTGGTGGTTTTGTTTTGGCTGTTGTTGTTGTGAAATTTCGATGCTGTCATCATTTAGTTCGTGATTGGCCAACGAAACAACAATCGTATTCAAATATTTCATCCATCGAACATAAAGTGAATCGTTGTTTGTTGGCACTAGATTGCTGTTGCCAATGTTCTTGATATTAACAGCAATGTCTACCAATTTGCTGTTATTGTTGTTTAAAGGATATTTGACTCGATCAAACAAACTCAAAAAAATTCGATAAAACTTGATTTGATGATCGGGCGTCACCATTTCATGAACTAAACGAATTAAATGCTGGAGTATTGAAAAAAACAGTTTCTGTTCACCAGCGATAGATGAGGCCAGTTGTTCTTGTTCAATGGAATCCTCTTTGAATCGATCATCTTTCGAAACCCAAAACAAATAGGCACGAATTTCTCTGGCCAATTGTTTACAAAGCTCTTTACTGATACCATTTTCCACTTTTTCCTCCAGAAACATCAACAACTCACAGAAACCAAACAAATATGTCATTGGATCACGTTTCTGTAGCCAAGATTCACCTGAGTAAAATTCCAAACTAGAAGAATCCTCTTCATTTGAAGAAGAATTGTTGCCATCATTGCCGTGTTGGTTATCATCGTGATTATCATCAGCATTATCATTATCATTATTATTGATTTTTTGATTGATTCTCCAAAAGATCAACACCTCATCCAGTGGTGTTAGTTCATTGGTAGCCAGAATACGATCCAGAATCAATTTTGTATTGGGATGTTTGATCGCTTCACAAGAGAACGAATTCAAGTACTGTGATTTAAACCGATTCAGCCAATTCTCCTCGAACCATTTTGGGCAACTAAATTTTTTTTTTTTTAAAGAAAAACTTTGTTTAAAATTCTGGTTCATTTGGATTCTAGAAAAAAAAAATGTTTTCAAAGAAAAAAAGAAGAATTCAACAGGCAAACAAACTGGATAAAGGATTTCATCAATTAGAGAAAAAAAAAATTACAGTTGCTTTGTTTTGTCTGTGGACTGATTTACATTTCCTTGCGAAAAAAAATTGTTCGGCTCCGCGTTTTAGTGGTTTCAAATCAACATTTTATCAATGTTTTTACAAGGTTTTTATTTTTTATTAGTTTTTATAACTTTCTCATTAACAATCCATAAAATCTTAAAAGTTTAACCAACACTCTTTCAATATTTCGAATCTCCAAAGAGCTTCGGGAACAGGAGAAGTCTTTGGAATCTCGTTCGAACGTAAATCAGGCATAAACACTAATCATCATTATTACGTAATTTTGTTTTCATTTTCCTATGGTGTTTGCTTAAATTTTTTGTCATCCTTTCAGTTTTTCTGGTTGTAAACTCATCATAATTGTGTGTTATTTGGCTGATTACGTAAAAAAAAAAAAAATAAGAATCAACCAACTGAATGAATGAATGTATTTTTAGTGAATAGAGAGGATGATTAGTGATACGTTTTCTTAAAATTTGGTTAAATAAAAGAAACAAGCATAGAATAGAAAAAAGCCAAAATTCACGAAGAGGAATACGAAACACCCTTCTACTAATACTATTCACTAGGGCACCACTTTTACATCAGAATCATTTTCAATGTTGTTTGGATGGCGTCTTGCGTTGAGTGGTTTTTGCCTGTGCTTGGTTTCACAACGGCCAGCCAGCCAACCAACCAACCAACCAACCAGCCAAACAAGAAACTGTTTCAGATCGAGAGAATACAGAATATTTAAAAAAAAAAACAAAATCAACCTTCAAATTTACAGTAAAGGTCGAGGCCAAGTAGCGGTAGGTTTCTTAAGCTTTTCTCGGTACGAAAATATACCAGAAAAAAAGTTTGGCCACTGGTTAGGCTTTTTCTAGGCGTCAAACGTGATTGAGCGTGCGTGCGCCCATTTCCCCCCCCCCTCTTTGCCAATGTTATTTTAGTTTAAACTAAAAAACATAGAAAACAAACAACAACAACAACGACGACGACGACGATGACAATGAAATGTAGTTCAATGTTGCTCTCTAATTTTGGCTGTTGCTATTGGAAGTCAGATTGGTTGATCTAAAACTTCTCCATCCATCCATCTATCTATCCATCCATCCAGACATACAGCTACAAGATATACCTAGAAACAACCAGAATCGGTAGCGGGGGAAAAAACCAATTTAACCAAATGACGCAAATACTTTCCAAACAGAAACAACCTCTCCCCCCTCCCTTCCCCAAAACAAAACGATCATTCAAGGCGCCCAAGAGATTTGCAGAAAAAAAAATATTCTTTTTCTGTTTCTGTTAGTTCATTATGATAAAATTCGAATAATCAGAAAAAAATGATTCCATAACGCACTGATTGAATCAGAGATAGAGAAAGAAAGGAAAAAAAAATTCGTATTCTCTAATCGACTATCGATTATCAACATCGATGTTTTTTCTCAATTATTTCATTTTTTTTTTTTATTTTTTTGGAAAAAATAATTATCAATCAATTTAGTGATCGATCGATCAATCAATCTATCACGATCTCAATGATAATGAAACTATTAAACATTGTGGAAAAAAAAATCCGTATCGATATTTGTTAATCTATGTTTTTTCTTATGGCGTAACAATAATATATATATCGTAACACAATCAAAACATCATCATCAAAAACTGAAATATCGAACATCGAGAAATCGAAAACATTCTGTGGTTTTCGAGCTTGAATAAAAGAGCGAGAAAGAAATTGAAGGTCAATTTTTGTTTTCAATGTTTCGCCTGTATATTGCACTCGAATGTTATCACCATTATACAAACAGCAAAACGAAGGAACACGAACAAACGAAAAGGACGCTTCCTTGGCATTGGACTCATCATCGTTCGTTCGTTAGTTATTTTGTTGTATAATAACGAAAACATTGGATACCGAATGATGATGATAGTGAGAGAGAGAGAGAGAGGTGCTATATATCTTCGTGTTTATTATTATTATAACATGGCGCCCACAGTCTTTTTCCACATACCAACTCAAGAGGAGATATGATAGAATGGAATGAATGTGTATACTTTTGTTCGTATTTTTCGCTGCTGTTGTTGAAACAGTGTGGTGTCTGTGTGTATTGATATGGTTTAAACACACACACACATTACCCAAACAAAAAAAATGTGAAGGCTTTTGGAGAATTTTGCGTCATGGAAAAAAATTATTATACAACAACCAACCAACTATTAACGCAACCAACATACATTCGCGGGTATATAGCTATTTCGCTTTCTTTTCGTAAATGTTCTATGGCAATTATTATTATTATTGTTGTCGCCAGTTTCAGGGTTAACCTTGAAACACACACACACACAGAGAGTAAAAGAAAAATTACAACAACAATAATGATGGAAAATATAATAATGCGAAGACTCTCTCTCCTCCTTTTACAACCACCATTATTATTGACTGGATTTGATAATAATAATAGAACGACGACGAAGATGATGATAATATCAACAAACCAACACGAAATGAACCAAAAACCACCACCAAAGACACACACACACACAAAACTCTCCATTCACTTTTTTTTAAACCGAATTTTTCCCATAAATCGGGTATTCAAGCAAAATTTTCATTACGATTTTGGTTGTGGTGGCGGTTGTTTGGTGTTGGTCAATCGGTTGGTTGATTCGAATTGATTATCAAACAAAGAGAGCCAACCAGAGAGAAAAAAAGACAATGGAAAAATTAAAGCGATGTCCATCATACCTTGATCGCTTTGATGTGTGTGCCACACCATCAGACACTCTTATGATGATCATTTCTCATGATGATGATGAGAAAAAAAAAAAATTTTTCTTCTCTCTCTTTCGACATGAGAAAACTTTGTTTTGAAATAAATCAAAATTAAATGTAAATAATTGAAACAAACAGTCCAAAGTCCGAATTGAACACAATTGACAGTTCAAAGTTATTCTCGGAAAAATGATGAAAGATGAAAATATAAAGAAAAAATTATCATTGATAGATTAATATAAAAAAAAAAATGGACCAACAGGTTAACTATTAAGAAAGGCTTTCATGTGTGTCCACTTCGATTGGTCATCAAGTTTTTGTTGCTGTTGTGAATGATAGAGAAAACCGAAAAAATCAGATAATGAGGATGGTGAATGGAAGAGAAATTTGTAATTTGTAACGAAATAAAAAAGATTCGATAGTAAAGACGACAGATATTACAACGATGATTATCATCCGTTGTTCCCAGAAAAAAAATTTTCTTCCGTTTCAAATTTTTTTCCATTGTCTTTCTATCTTTTTTTTTTTTTGGTAGAACTAAAGCGGAAAAAGGTATCGGGTGTTGAGAGCAGGCTCATTGGTTCCCGTATGTGATGGACACGGTTAAAAAATTTTCCAAAAAATAATGGAATGGCTTGATGATAAAACTCAATCAAGATTAGATTATGTGTGTCTCGATTGTTGTTAAATAAATATTAACCCTTTACTAAAGTCTATCGTTCGCCAAACAAAAGAGATGATTTTTTTTCCCTATGTTTCGAACGACAGTAATCGAGGAGAAAAATCCGTCCGATTAGCAGAAAGTGTTTTGTTTGTTTAGATCAATGCAAGTACAACCAGCTAGGATAAAGATCAAACAATCGATTATTCAAACAATCGATTATTATAGAAAAAAAAAATCTTTTAGTTTGAAGAGTTGGAAAATGATCACACAGTTTTCCGTTTTATCTCATTAATAAGATTAGATAGTGAGCGAGCAATTAATGTACGCACACTTTTGGGTACACTAAACCCAAAAAATCTCAAATGGAACTAGAGAACTGGGTAGGCGATTAATACAATAACAATACCCAAACATCATTAACCATACACTCCAGAATCGAGAAACAAAGAGAGAAAGAGAGAGAGAAAAAAAAATCGATTTTTATAAAGCTAAAAGATCAATCCTAGGTATTCCTATGCAACCAATGATGCTTTATTTGTTATCGATTTTTTTTCCTGAGATGCACAGGACACTCTACATTAGGCCACATCGTTAAAACTAATAAACCTTTTCACCTTAACACCTGAATAATAAAATTTTTTACTGAGCAAGGCGTTATGCAAAGTA
>JAVLUE010000043.1:0-62396 GCA_034190945.1 Octodonta nipae | reverse complement strand
AACCTACCTAACCTAAACCTAACCTAACCCCTAACCTAATAACTCTAACCTAACCTAAACCTAACCTAAACCAACCTAACCTGAAACCTAACCAACCTACTAACCTAACCTCACCTAACCAACCTAACCTAACCTAACCCTAACCTAACCTAACCTACACCTAAACCTAACCTAACCTAACCTAACCTAACCTAACCTACCCTAACCTAAAACCTAACCTAACCTAACCTAACCTACCATAACCTAACCTAACCTAAACCTAACCAACCTAACCTAACCTAACCTAACCTAAACCTAACCCGAACCTAACCTAACCTAACCTAACCTAACCCATAACCTAACCTAACCTAACCTAACCTAACCTAACCTAACCTTAAACTCACCTAACCTAACCTAACCTAACCTAACCTAAACTACCTAAACCTAAACTACCTAACCTAACCTAACCTTAAACGAACCTAACCTAACCTAACCTAACCTAACCTAACCTAAGCTAACTAACCTAACCTAACCTAACCTAACCTAACCTAACCCTAACCTACCCTAACCTAACCTAACCTAACCTACCAACCTAAACCTAACCTAACCTAAACTAACCGAAAACATAACCTAATCTAACCTACCTATACCTACCTAACCTAACCTACCCTAAACTAACCATAACCTAACCTAACCTAACCTAACCCTAACCTTAACCTAACCTACCTAACCTAACCTAACCTAACCTAACTAACCTAACCTAACCTAAACCTAACCTAACTAACCTAACCTAACCTAACCTAACCTAACTAAACCTAACAGTAACCTAACATAACCTAACCTAACCTAACCTAACCTAACCTAACTAACCTAACCTAACCTAACCTAACCTAACCTAACCTAACCTAAACCTAACCTGAACCTAACCTACCTAACTAACCTAACCTTAACTAACCTAACCTAAACCTAACCTAAATAGAACCTAACCTAACCTAACCACCAAACCTTAACTAAACCTAACCTAACCTAACCTAACCTAACTAACTAAACTAACCTAACCAACCTAACCTAACCTAACCTAACCTAACATACCGAAACCCAAACCTAACCTAACCCAAACCTAACCAAACCTAACCTAAACCTAACCTAACCTTAACCTAACCTAACCTAAAGCCTAACCTAACCTAACCTAACCTAACCTAACTTAACCTAACATACCTAACCTAACCTAACCTAACCTAACCTAACCTACCTAACCTAACCTAACCTAACCCCTAACCTAACATAACCGAAACTAACCTAACCTAACCTAACCTACCTAACCTAACCTAAACCTAACCTAACTAACCTAACCTAAATAACCTAACCTAACCTAACCTAAACTAAACACCTAACCTAACCTAACCTAACCTAACCTAACTAACCTAACCTAACCTAACCTAACACCTAACCTAACCTAACCTACCCTAACCTAACCTAACCTAACATAACCAACCTAACCTAACCTTAACCTAACCTAACCTAACCTAACCTAACCTAAACCTAACCTAACCTAACCTAACCTAACCTAACACCTAACCTAACCTAACCTAAACCTAACCTAACCTAACCTAACCTTTTTTTTCTTTTTTTTTTTTTTTTTTTTTTTTGGGTCGGTGAAAATCGCTGGAGACTATACTCTTATGGTCTATCGCGCGTATAGTACTGAAGGGAGTTGCACCCTAAAAACACCGGATTTCAGAAGTGCACTGGAAACCATTGCTGCAATTTACGTCAGTACACTTCCTATCTTACTTAGATGTTATTTTCTTGATTTCTTCGTTCTTCTTCTCTATCTGTTTCTTCTTTATTTTAATAACATTTCTTATCCAATCAAAAATTGTATTGAATTTTTCTTCACACTTAACATAAAAGTGATTATGTTTGATTTATCTACTCATTTTGATTAAAACATAACATAAATGATTCAGACAAAATTTTTGCTTTTATTTAAATACCTTTTTAAACTTTTTCCTAACTAAATTTAATTTTGATCCAGTATTATTTACAATATTTAATAAGTTATATTATATTGTAATGTTTGTTGTTCTATGTAGTGGGGTACAGTTTTTAATTAACATGATGCCTAAATAATCCCAATATTGTAATTTGCTTTCTTTTATGCATCTTTAAAACGTTACTCTAACTAAATTTAATTTTAATCTAGTAGAATTTACAAAATTTAAGAAGTTATATTTATGTTGTAATGTTTGTTGCCTACATAGTAGGGTATAGTTTGCATTTAATTCAACATTTTTATATGTCCAGTAATACCAAACTTTGTGTTTTATGATGCCATTACTGAACGTACCTTTTGTTTTATGAATTTCTTTATCTCTATGGGAACTGTCATATAAGTTTTATTGTTAAAAATGTTTGTTGATGCAGTGTTAGTTTGAAGTTTTTATTAATTTTTTTTTAATGTATATATATATGATAGAATATATTATTAGGTTTAGGTTCGCAATGAATATGTTTTATAGTAACTGAGAAAATTTGTATTTAAGGTTGCCAATTATAAATCCAGTCAAGAAAAAAGTCAGTACAACAAGCCACAACAATACAAGACAACTGGTTTTTTCTAACAAGAGTTGATAAACTATATTCAGGACATCAAAGCTATTGTTATCATGAAGTTAGTCATACAAACACCCCTTCTATATGATATTGGCAACCCCATAAGGAAGATTTATAGTTAATGTCAACTTTTAGGACAATCTTCTTATGCGTAAGTGTTTTTATTATATAGTTTATATCCTCAATTTTGATATTTATATTAAGAACTGATATATTAGGGGAAATATAGCATTCAATTGCTAAATCCAATTGTAGTTTAGCACATCAAAGCTATCATGAACTTTATGATCGATTAACCTACAATTACCACCAACCCGAAAAACATATCTTTATTTTTAACAGTTGACAATAGTTATTACAATAGTTTTTTTATTTAATTCACATATCATTTGGATGTCAGCATTTTTTGAGTAATTTATTATATTTATTATAATATTACCCTTGTTGGTTCTGCCTAATTATATTGTGTTATTTTTACAAGCATAATTTAAAATGTTAATTTATTCTAGTGTTACCTGGTCTGATTTCTGATAGTTTTATTTTATTGTTTTTGCAATTTTCATTAAAAGAGTGTCCGTCTTCCATACAAAACTGGACAGGTTTTTTATTTCTGCAGTCACCTGTTTGATGGTCATCTTTTCCACATTTTCTGCACATTCCTGTTCTGTCAGGTCCCTTGCAATCCTTTATTTGATGGTTGTATTCCCAACACCTAAAACATTGTTTTAAATTTGGTTTTTCTTTAAATCTAATGTAGTTGAAACCCATTTTAATCCTTCTAAATTCTAATAATTGTTTAATAGTGTCAACTTCACCAACAATTGTGGCCTTGTTAAGACCTCTATCCTGTGGTCTAATGGCTTTTATTTGAATTTTTTGATTAACATTTAAGATATTTTCAATGTACTTACCTATTTCTTCTTCGTTTAAGTCTATATCAATATTGTACACGTTTATTGCTTTTATTTGTTATTTTTGGAGAGTCTTATATTTTGAGTAACACCATTTAGGACTTTTTTAATGTCCTCGCAATTACCAGTTTTATTATCTGTTTTTATGATAATATTACCAGATTTTGTCTGCGACATGCTATTTATCTTGTTTGTTAATCTTTATCTTTTAATTCATTTTTAATTTTTTCACCATGTCCGAATAAGAATTATTTTCTGTATTAATTATTAAAGCCTCACTTCCATAGGAATTTTCTCTGAACTGATTATCGAAATATTGTACATATTTTATGTTACTCTTGTAAAGTGCACAACTTATAATTTTCTTTAGTCTTGTATCCATATTAATGTTGGGAAAATATAAATTTATTATTTTCAGATTCAAATTTTCAAGTGTTCTCTTAGATTTTTATAATTTTGAATGTGTCAATGTCATGGTCTCGTTGGTTTATCCCGCACAAGAACATATTTTTCATTATTTTTTTCATGAGGATCTATGGAAATCCATTCCTGGTTTCTTGCATAAAGTAGTTCATTTTTTCCTGGTTTACCTTCATTTATTATATCTCTAATTTTAGGAAATTGAAGAGAATATTGGTCAAGGTTTTTATAATTTGTTATTTTCTTGAAATCCCCAATAATTGCAAGGTCACCAATTATATTGCTAGGGTATATTTTGTTATCCATAGTCAGCATTTCTTCAGGCCATTCTAGGTTTATGACTTCTTCCAGGGTCTCATTATTCATAATATTTGGAATTAAGTTATCTAGTTTTGCAATTTTCTTCATTTAAATAAAGGATATATCTTTGTTTGTAACATTTTATCTTCTGTATTTTCGCTAATTTGGAGTGCATTAATGTTTATTTTATTAATTTTTGGTTGGTTTTATAAATTGCGTTAACTGAGGTTTTTATATTTTTCTTGGTATTAGGATTCTCTACAATAATTTTATTTAAGTTTTCTATTTCAACATTGATATTTGATAATAAATTTTGAAGTGTGATAAGAATTTTACATTTGTCGTTTGCGGTATCTAGATTTTTTATATGGTCAGATATAGGGTTATTTTATTACATTTGAGGAATTAATGTTATTCATTTCTTTATCTGCATTATTTGCGTTTTTAAATTTATTTGAAGCTAGTTGATTTATAATTGGACTATGATTTGAAGCAAGTAAATTTTCAGTTTTACTATTTTTAATACTTTTGATTCTTTATTTATAGAAATGTAATCTGTGCTTTTTTGAGTATTTCTTTTTTTTGGAGTTTTTTTATTTATTGGAGTTATTTCTTTGTTTTTTTTTATGTAGTTTTGGCTTTTATTTTTCTATTTATCTCCTCATCACTAGAGTCTTTATAATTAAAAGAACTAGAGGATTTGCTTCTGTTTGATTTGATATCTGAATTGTCAGATTCATAAATAGTTGAAAAATAATATCTGTGAATTCATTTTGTTCCCACGATTTGGGACGAAAAAAAGGGTCCAGTGTGACAGTGCGCCCGTATCACACTAAGGCTAAAATACTCAGGAATTTCGCCCTGTTTTCCTGAGGCTCCGTTTAAGACCAACTAACGTATGGCCATTCATCCTTCAGCACGGGTCGCATGACACTTTGGATTTCGGATTTTTTAACCAGGTTACTCCGGCTCCCTTCCCATCCCCAAATTTAGTATATATTTAAGCATTTAAAAAATATGTTTCCCACTAAGTCCGCGTGCAAATAGCAATCCAGGGGACATGATTGCAACTCGCACGACCGCTTAGCTCCACATGATCCGCGGGTAGTTATTCAGTTTACATTGATAAACCTTATTTACTACCTTACCAACTAATTTAAAAGGCGTCGTCCTCAGGACAATCCCCTGTTGTCGAGGCCCTTTATAATTGTTGGGTTTACCCTATGAGCCATTGGGACGCGCTGGATAGGTCGTGGATCAACCTCCCCCCAAGATCACACCCCAAAGATTAGGGTGGTGCCAATTCCCGCCTCTTGAGGGTGTGACCTTGGCAGCGAAAACCTAACCTAACCTAACCTAACCTAACCTAACCTAACCTAACCTAACCTAACCTAACCTAACCTTTTTTTTTTTTTTTTGGTCGGTGAAAATCGCTGGGACTATACTCTTATGGTTATCGCGTATAGTACTGAGGGAGTTGCACCTCTAAAAAACCGGATTTCAGAAGTGCACTGGAAACCATTGCTGCCAATTTACGTCAGTACACTTCTATCTTACTTAGATGTTATTTTCTTGATTTCTTCGTTCTTCTTCTCTATCTGTTTCTTCTTTATTTTTAATAACATTTCTTATCCAATCAAAAATTGTATTGAATTTTTCTTCACACTCTAACATAAAGTTGATTATGTTTGATTTATCTATTTTTATATTAAATTTTCTCTCAATGCTTTCTTTTTCTCCTCTATATTTTACACATTCAAAAATTACATGATTGCATCTTCGATAGTGTTACATGAATTACATAAGTTACTATTAATTTATTGATTTTAAAAAGATAATTATTAAAACTACCATGACCTGTCAAAAACTGTGTGAAGAAATAGTCAATTCTTTTAAATTTACATTCGGTCCATAATTTAATGTTGTTGATTAAAGTTAAAGTTTAGTCCATTGGGCTTTATTATTAGCATGTTCATTCGTTTTGCCAATTATTTAATAAGATAGCATTATTAATATTTTTCTCGTGTTTATTGATGAAATTATTTTTGCACTCTATATTTTTTAAGATATTGGTGGAATACCCGCTATAACTAGTGCAGCCTCACTTGAAACTGTTCTGTAAGCACTAATGACCCTCAAACACTGCTTTCCTTTGTATGCAATCAGATCACTTTTATATTTTTCAATGCCAAGGGCCGAGTACCAGACGGGAGATCCATACAAAATGGTAGATTGTATTACTCCATAGTATAGTCTCCTCTTCTGATAAATCGGGCCCTTAACATTAAGCATCAGTTTACTTAATTTTAAAATTTTGTTCACATTTTTTAATAGTTTGTTTCACGTGTTCCCCAAAATCCCTTGATGGTCCAAAATATACCTAAATATTTTATACTTTTTTAGGTGTAATTTCCAAATTACCAATTTTGAATTTGATTTTATTTCTTATTTTGGCCCATTTAGAACCTTTTAGCAAATAGACTTGACTTATCAAAAGCGAGCTTTAATTTATTTCGTCCATCCATGAGACTATAGTAATAGCCTTATTTGTTTTGTTAGTTAGGTCAAACAAAGTGTCACTTCCACAATTAGGACCAGGTCGTCAGCAAAAGCGATGTTGTTACATCCAATAGGAAGATTTAGGTTAAGTACGCCATCATACCAAACATTCATAGAAAAGGACCAAGGACAGATCCCTGTGGAACCCCCAAGTTGCTTTAATGCCTTATTGTGATTTATTTTATTTTTCTGTTTTAAAATAGTCAATTATTATGTAATAAGATATTTATCCGTTTTTTTTCTATTAAAGTTTTATAATTATACTCCAATTAGCGTATTGAATGCATTTTTTATGTCAAAAGTTATGAGCGCAATCCATGCTTTCCTGCTATTCTTAACTGTATTTGTTATCCAATTAACAGCATGGATTGTGCTCAGTCCTTTCCTAAATCCAAATGTCTTTCAGAAAAAAGTCGTTATTTTCAAAATGATTTTCTAAGCGGTTTTTTATGATGGTTTCGTACATTTTACCAAAAATGTCTAACAGACATAAAGGTCTGTATGAACTAGTCTCGTGGATGGGCTTTCCATTTTTCCACACCAGAACAATATTGGCTTTCTTCCATATATCGGGAAATATGTTCTTTGATTAATGAGTTCATAAGAATTTTTAACTGTCCCGGTATTTTTTTGTGCTACACTTTTGACTATATCACCAGATATACCGTCAGGTCCGGGAGCCTTTTTGTTTTAATTCTATTCACTGCATAATTAATCTCATCATTTATTAATGGGATTGTACTAGTATCTATAAGAAATCTGTTAGGCAAAAAGTCATTGCATTAGGAAAAAGCCCTTCTGTTATTTTAATTTTACTATTAAATCTAGATTTATAGGTGTGCCTAAATTTAATTTGTTATTTATAATTTGTAACTCTGGCCCCAAATATCATTATTCAGTTCATTGCATAAATTTTCCCAGCATAATCTTTTACTTTTATTAATGCATCTTTTAATTTCTTCCTTTCTGATTTAATTTTAATCCAGTAGAATTTGCTAAATTTAAGAAATTATATTTATGTTGTGATTTGTTGCCTGCGTAGTATCGTGCAATTTTTACGTAATTCAGCAATTTCATCTGTCCACCAGTATGGAACATTTCGTTTTATGTTTCTATTACTGAACGTACCTTTGTGTTCTATAATAAATTTCTTTAATTCTTTGATAAGATCTGTCATATGAGTTTTATTATTCAAAATGTTTGTCATATCATCGTTTATTTCAAGTTTTGTTAGTTTTTTGTATTTACATATGTGTGGGATGGAATTTGTTGTTAGGTTTAATTTCAAAATAGATATATTTATGATAACTAAAAAAATTTTCATTTAGGGTTTGCCAATGCTGATGTAGTTAATAAAAGTGTCAGTACAACAAGTCACATCAATATGAGATAACTGATTGTTCCTGACAAATGTTGGAGATCCATGTTTAGAATAGCAAGGTATTAGTTGCCATGAGTTAGAGAAACAGTCTCCTCTTCTATCTGAAATTGGAGAGCCCCATATAGGAGATTTAGAATTTATGTCACCCATTAAAATTATCTTCTTGTTCGTAAGTGATTTTATTGTATTGTCTATATCCTCAATTTTACTGTTAAATGTAGCATAAGGTATGTTGGGGGAAATGTAACATCCAATAATTGAAAAGACTTGAAGTTTAAAACAACAAAAACTATCATGTACTGTATGACCAGTCAACTGACAATTTTTATTAATAATTTAAAGCCCACGTCTTTGTTTTTGTCATTTAACCAACAGTTTTTTTATAATTTTTTTGTTTGGTTCAGATACCATTAAAATATCAGCGTTTTGGTGTCACAAATTAGATTTATTCATCATGAGCTGAGTATGCTCTACCTAGATTACATTGTATTATTTTCAGAAACATACGTAGTAGTATTTTAATTCTATTTTCTCTGATTTGTTTGAATTTTTACTCTTTGCTTCTTACATTTTAATTGAGATAATTTTATATGCCCTTATAATCATCAGAGTCCTTTTTCTCTGTAACCCAAAACATTTATTTTTATACGAATTAATTTCTTAGTTTCACAATAATTTGTTCCTCAAATATCATCAAATATTTTATCGATTTCATTATCTTTCTCCTTCTAAAAATTTAGCCCTAGTTCAAAAGTATTTTCTGTATTAAGAGGTTGTATGCATATTGTGATGTTTGTTGTCTATGTAGTTGAGTATAATTTTTGATTAATACATAACATAAATGATTCAGACAAAATTTTTGGCTTTTATTTAAATACCTTTTTAACTTTTTCCTAACTAAATTTAATTTTGATCCAGTATTATTTACAATATTTAATAAGTTATATTTATATTGTAATGTTTGTTGCCTATGTAGTGGGGTACAGTTTTTAATTAACATGATGCCTAAATAATCCCAATATTGTAATTTGCTTTCTTTTATGCATCTTTTAAACGTTACTCTAACTAAATTTAATTTTAATCTGTAGAATTTACAAATTAAGAAGTTATTTTTATGTTGTAATGTTTGTTGCCTACATAGTAGGGTATAGTTTGCATTTAATTCAACATTTTTATATGTCCAGTAATACCAAACTTTGTGTTTTATGATGCCATTACTGAACGTACCTTTTTGTTTTATGAATTTCTTTATCTCTATGGGAACTGTCATATAAGTTTTATTGTTAAAAATGTTTGTTGATGCAGTGTTAGTTTGAAGTTTTATTAATTTTTTTTTAATTGTATATATATATATGATAGAATTATATTATTAGGTTTAGGTTCGCAATGAATATGTTTATAGTAACTGAGAAAATTTGTATTTAAGGTTTGCCAATTATAAATCCAGTCAAGAAAAAAGTCAGTACAACAAGCCACAACAATACAAGACAACTGGTTTTTTCTAACAAGAGTTGATAACTATTATTCAGGACATCAAAGCTATTAGTTATCATGAAGTTAGTCATACAAACACCCCTTCTATATGATATTGGCAACCCCCATAAGGAAGATTTATAGTTAATGTCAACTTTTAGGACAATCTTCTTATGCGTAAGTGTTTTATTATATAGTTTATATCCTCAATTTTGATATTTATATTAAGAACTGATATATTAGGGGAAATATAGCATTCAATTGCTAAATCCAAATTGTAGTTTAGCACATCAAAGCTATCATGAACTTTATGATCGATTAACCTACAATATCCACCAAACCCGAAAAAACATATCTTTATTTTTAACAGTTGACCAATAGTTATTTACAATAGTTTTTTTATTTAATTCACATATCATTTGGATGTCAGCATTTTTTGAGTAATTTATTATATTTATTATAATATTACCCTTGTTGGTTCTGCCTAAATTATATTGTGTTATTTTTACAAGCATAATTTAAAATGTTAATTTATTCTAGTGTTACCTGGTCTGATTTCTTGATAGTTTTATTTTTATTGTTTTTGCAATTTTCATTAAAAGAGTGTCCGTCTTCCATACAAACTGGACAGTGTTTTTTATTTCTGCAGTCACCTGTTTGATGGTCATCTTTTCCACATTTTCTGCACATTCCTGTTCTGTCAGGTCCCTTGCAATCCTTTATTTGATGGTTGTATTCCCAACACCTAAAACATTGTTTTAAATTTGGTTTTTCTTTAAATCTAATGTAGTTGAAACCCATTTTAATCCTTCTTAATTCTAATAATTGTTTAATAGTGTCAACTTCACCAACAATTGTGGCCTTGTTAAGACCTCTATCCTGTGGTCTAATGGCTTTTATTTGAATTTTTGATTAACATTTAAGATATTTTCAATGTACTTACCTATTTCTTCTTCGTTTAAGTCTATATCAATATTGTACACGTTTATTGCTTTTATTTTGTTATTTTTGGAGAGTCTTATATTTTGAGTAACACCATTTAGGACTTTTTTAATGTCCTCGCAATTACCAGTTTTATTATCTGTTTTTATGATAATATTACCAGATTTTGTCTGCGACATGCTATTTATCTTGTTTGTTAATCCTTTATCTTTTAATTCATTTTTAATTTTTTTCACCATGTCCGAATAAGAATTATTTTCTGTATTAATTATTAAAGCCTCACTTCCATAGGAATTTTCTCTGAACTGATTATCGAAATATTGTACATATTTTTATGTTACTCTTGTAAAGTGCACAACTTATAATTTTCTTTAGTCTTGTATCCATATTAATGTTGGGAAAATATAAATTTATTATTTTCAGATTCAAATTTTCAAGTGTTTCTCTTAGATTTTTTATAATTTTGAATGTGTCAATGTCATGGTCTCGTTGGTTTATCCCGCACAAGAACATATATTTTTTCATTATTTTTTTCATGAGGATCTATGGAAATCCATTCCTGGTTTCTTGCATAAAGTAGTTCATTTTTTCCTGGTTTACCTTCATTTATTATATCTCTAATTTTAGGAAATTGAAGAGAATATTGGTCAAGGTTTTTATAATTTGTTATTTTCTTGAAATCCCCAATAATTGCAAGGTCACCAATTATATTGCTAGGGTCATATTTGTTATCCATAGTCAGCATTTCTTCAGGCCATTCTAGGTTTATGACTTCTTCCAGGGTCTCATTATTCATAATATTTGGAATTAAGTTATCTAGTTTTGCAATTTTTTCTTCATTTAAAATAAAGGATATATCTTCTGTTTGTAACATTTTATCTTCTGTATTTTCGCTAATTTGGAGTGCATTAATGTTTATTTTATTTAATTTTTGGTTGGTTTTATAAATTGCGTTAACTGAGGTTTTTATATTTTTCTTGGTATTAGGATTCTCTACAATAATTTTATTTAAGTTTTCTATTTCAACATTGATATTTGATAATAAATTTTGAAGTGTGATAAGAATTTTACATTTGTCGTTTGCGGTATCTAGATTTTTTATATGGTCAGATATAGGGTTATTTATTACATTTGAGGAATTAATGTTATTCATTTCTTTATCTGCATTATTTGCGTTTTTAAATTTATTTGAAGCTAGTTGATTTATAATTGGACTATGATTTGAAGCAAGTAAATTTTCAGTTTTACTATTTTTAATACTTTTTGATTCTTTATTTATAGAAATGTAATCTGTGCTTTTTTGAGTATTTCTTTTTTTTGGAGTTTTTTTATTTATTGGAGTTATTTCTTTGTTTTTTTTTATGTAGTTTTTGGCTTTTATTTTTCTATTTATCTCCTCATCACTAGAGTCTTTATAATTAAAAGAACTAGATTTGCTTCTGTTTGATTTGATTTGCAGATTCATAAATGTTTGAAAAATTAATATTTGATATTTTGTTTCCCCGATTTGGGACGAAAAAAGGGTCCAGTGTCAGTGCGCCCGATCACCGAAGGCTCATCAGGAATTTCGCCCTGTTTTCCTGAGGCTCCGTTAAGACCAACTAACGTATGGCCATTCATCCTTCAGCACGGGTCGCATGACTTTGGATTTCGGTTTTTTAACCAGGTTTACTCCGGCTCCCCTTCCCATCCCCAAATTTAGTATATATTTAAGCATTAAAAATATGTTTCCCACTAAGTCCGCGTGCAAATAGCAATCCAGGGGGACATGATTGCAACTCGCACGACCGCTTAGGCTCCACATGATCCGCGGGTAGTTAGTGTCAGTTTACATTGATAAACCTTATTTACTACCTTACCAACTATTTTAAAAGGCGCCCGTCCTCAGGACAATCCCCTGTTGTCGAGGCCCTTTATTAATTGTTGGGTTTACCCTATGACCATTGGGACGCGCTGGATAGGTCGTGGATCAACCTCCCCCCAAGATCACACCCCAAAGATTAGGGTGGTGCCAATTCCCGCCTCTTGAGGGTGTGACCTTGGCAGCCAGAACCTAACCTAACCTAACCTAACCTAACCTAACCTAACCTAACCTAACCTAACCTAACCTAACTAACCTAACCTAACCTACCTAACCTAACCTAACCTAACCTAACCTAACCTAACCTTTTTTTTTTTTTGGTCGGTGAAAATCGCTGGAGACTATACTCTTATGGTCTATCGCGTATAGTAATGAGGGAGTTGCACCTCTAAAACACCGGTTTAACAGAAGTGCACTGGAAACCATGCTGCCAATTTACGTCAGTACACTTCCTATCTTACTTAGATGTATTTTCTTGATTCTTCGTTCTTCTTCTCTATCTGTTTCTTCTTTATTTTTAAATAACATTTCTTATCCAATCAAAATTGTATTCGAATTTTTCTTCACACCTGACACATAAAGTTGATTATGTTTGATTTATCTACTCATTTTGATTAATACATAACATAAGGTTCAGACAAACCATTTTGGCTTTTATTTAAATACCTTTTTATTTTTTTAACTAAATTTTAATTTTTGATCGTATTATTTACATATTTATTAGTTATATTTATATTGTAATGTTTGTTGCCTATGTAGTGGGGTACAGTTTTTAATTAACATGATTTTGATTAACATTTAAGATATTTTCAATGTACTTACCTATTTCTTCTTCGTTTAAGTCTATATCAATATTGTACACGTTTATTGCTTTTATTTTGTTATTTTTGGAGAGTCTTAGCATTTTGAGTAACACCATTTAGGACTTTTTAATGTCCTTGCAATTACCAGTTTTATTATCTGTTTTTGATGATAATATTACCAGATTTTGTCTGCGCATGCTATTTATCTTGTTTGTTAATCCTTTATCTTTTAATTCATTTAATTTTTTTCACCATGTCCGCAAATAAGATTATTTTCTGTATTAATTATTAAAGCCTCACTTCCATAGGAATTTTCTCTGAACTGATTATCGAAATATTGTACATATTTTATGTTACTCTTGTAAAGTGCACAACTTATAATTTTCTTTAGTCTTGTATCCATATTAATGTTGGGAAAATATAAATTTATTATTTTCAGATTCAAATTTTCAAGTGTTTCTCTTAGATTTTTTTATATTTTGAATGTGTCAATGTCATGGTCTCGTTGGTTTATCCCGCACAAGAACATATATTTTGATCCATTATTTTTTTCATGAGGATCTATGGAATCCATTCTGGTTTCTTGCATAAAGTAGTTCATTTTTTCCTGGTTTACCTTCATTTATTATATCTCTAATTTTGAAATTGAAGAGAATATTGGTCAGGTTTTTATAATTTGTTATTTCTTGAAATCCCCAATAATTGCAAGGTCACCAATTATATTGCTAGGGTCATATTTGTTTATCTAGTCAGCATTTCTTCAGGCCATTCTAGGTTTATGACTTCTTCCAGGGTCTCATTATTCATAATATTTGGAATTAAGTATCTAGTTTTGCAATTTTTTCTTCATTTAAAATAAAGGATATATCTTCTGTTTGTAACATTTTATCTTCTGTATTTTCGCTAATTTGGAGTGCATTAATGTTTATTTTATTTAATTTTTGGTTGGTTTTTATAAATTGCGTTAACTGAGGTTTTTATATTTCTTGGTATTAGGATTCTCTACAATAATTTTATTTAAGTTTTCTATTTCAACATTGATATTTGATAATAAATTTTGAAGTGTGATAAGAATTTACATTTGTCGTTTGCGTATCTAGATTTTTTTATATGGTCAGATATAGGTTATTTATTACATTTGAGGAATTAATGTTATTCATTTCTTTATCTGCATTATTTGCGTTTTTAAATTTATTTGAAGCTAGTTGATTTATAATTGGACTATGATTTGAAGCAAGTAAATTTTCAGTTTTACTATTTTTATACTTTTTGATTCTTTATTTATAGAAATGTAATCTGTGCTTTTTTGAGTATTTCTTTTTTTTGGAGTTTTTTTATTTATTGGAGTTATTTCTTTGTTTTTTTTTTATGTAGTTTTGGCTTTTATTTTTCTATTTATCTCCTCATCACTAGAGTCTTTATAATTAAAAGAACTAGAGATTTGCTTCTGTTTGATTTGATATCTGAATTGTCAGATTCATAAATAGTTGAAAAATTAATATCTGTTGAATTCATTTTGTTCCCACGATTTGGGACGAAAAAAAAGGGTCCAGTGTGACAGGGTGCGCCCGTATCACACTAAGGCTAAAATACTCAGGAATTTCGCCTGTTTTCCTGAGGCTCCGTTTAAGACCAACTAACGTATGGCCATTCTCTTCAGCACGGGTCGCATGACACTTTGGATTTCGGATTTTTTAACCAGGTTTACTCCGGCTCCCCTTCCCATCCAGCCAAATTTAGTATATATTTAAGCATTTAAAAAATATGTTTCCCACTAAGTCCGCGTGCAAATAGCAATCCAGGGGACATGATTGCAACTCGCACGACCGCTTAGCTCCACATGATCCGCGGGTAGTTATTCAGTTTACATGATAAACCTTATTTACTACCTACCAACTAATTTAAAAGGCGTCGTCCTCAGGACAATCCCTGTTGTCGAGGCCCTTTATTAATTGTTGGGTTTACCCTATGAGCCATTGGGACGCGCTGGATAGGTCGTGGATCAACCTCCCCCCAAGATCACACCCCAAAGATTAGGGTGGTGCAATTCCCGCCTCTTGAGGGTGTGACCTTGGCAGCCAGAACCTAACCTAACCTAACTAACCTAACCTAACCTACCTAACTACCTAACCTAACCTAACCTAACCTAACCTAACCTAACCTAACCTAACCTTTTTTTTTTTTTTTTTTTTTGGGGTCGGTGAAAATCGCTGGAGACTATACTCTTATGGTCTATCGCGTATAGTACTGAGGGAGTTGCACCCTCTAAAAACACCGGATTTCAGAAGTGCACTGGAAACCATTGCTGCCAATTTACGTCAGTACACTTCCTATCTTACTTAGATGTTATTTCCTTGATTTCTTCGTTCTTCTTCTCTATCTGTTTCTTCTTTATTTTTAATAACATTTCTTATCCAATCAAAAATTGTATTGAATTTTTCTTCACACTCTAACATAAAGTTGATTATGTTTGATTTATCTATTTTTATATTAAATTTTCTCTCAATGCTTTCTTTTTCTCCTCTATATTTTACACATTCAAAATTACATGATTTGCATCTTCGATAGTGTTACATGAATTACATAAGTTACTATTAATTTTATTGATTTTAAAAGATAATTATTAAAACTACCATGACCTGTCAAAAAACTGTGTGAAGAAATAGTCAATTCTTTTAAATTTACATTCGGTCCATAATTTAATGTTGTTGATTAAAGTTTTAGTCCATTGGGCTTTATTATTTAGCATGTTCCATTCGTTTTGCAATTATTTAATAAGATAGCATTATTAATATTTTTCTCGTGTTTATTGATGAAATTATTTTTGCCTCTATTATTTTTAAAGATATTGGTGGAATACCCGCTATAACTAGTGCAGCCTCACTTGAAACTGTTCTGTAAGCACTAATGACCTCAACACTGCTTTCCTTTGTATGCTAATCAGATCACTTTTATATTTTTCAATGCCAAGGCCGAGTACCAGACGGGAGATCCATACAAAATGGTAGATTGTATTACTCCATAGTATAGTCTCCTCTTCTGATAAATCGGGCCCTTAACATTAAGCATCAGTTTACTTAATTTTAAAATTTTGTCTTCACATTTTTTAATAGTTTGTTTCACGTGTTCCCCAAAAATCCCTTGATGGTCCAAAATTATACCTAAATATTTTATACTTTTCTTAGGTGTAATTTCCAAATTACCAATTTTGAATTTGATTTTATTTCTTATTTTGGCCCATTTAGAACCTTTTAGCAAAATAGACTCTGACTTATCAAAAGCGAGCTTTAATTTATTTTCGTCCATCCATGAGACTATAGTTATAATAGCCTTATTTGTTTTGTTAGTTAGGTCAAACAAAGTGTCACTTTCCACAATTAGGACCAGGTCGTCAGCAAAAGCGATGTTGTTACATCCAATAGGAAGATTTAGGTTAAGTACGCCATCATACAAAACATTCCATAGAAAAGGACCAAGGACAGATCCCTGTGGAACCCCCATAGTTGCTTTAATGCCTTTATTGTGATTTATTTTTATTTTTCTGTTTTAAAATAGTCAATTATTATGTTAATAAGATATTTATCCGTTCTTTTTTCTATTAAACGTTTTATAATTATACTCCAATTAGCTGTATTGAATGCATTTTTTATGTCAAAAGTTATGAGCGCAATCCATGCTTTCCTGCTATTCTTAACTGTATTTGTTATCCAATTAACAGCATGGATTGTGCTCAGTCCTTTCCTAAATCCAAATTGTCTTTCAGAAAAAAGTTCGTTATTTTCAAAATGATTTTCTAAGCGGTTTTTTATGATGGTTTCGTACATTTTACCAAAATGTCTAACAGACATAAAGGTCTGTATGAACTAGTCTCGTGGATGGCTTTCCATTTTTCCACACCAGAACAATATTGGCTTTCTTCCATATATCGGGAAATATTTGTTCTTTGATTAATGAGTTCATAAGAATTTTTAACTGTCCCGGTATTTTTTGTGCTACACTTTTGACTATATCACCAGATATACCGTCAGGTCCGGGAGCCTTTTTTGTTTTAATTCTATTCACTGCATAATTATATTCCTCATCATTTATTAATGGGATTGTACTAGTATCTATAAGAAATCTGTTAGGCAAAAAGTCATTGCATTTAGGAAAAAGCCCTTCTGTTATTTTAATTTTACTATTTAAATCTAGATTATATGGTGTGCCTAAATTTAATTTGTTATTTATAATTTTGTAACTCTGGCCCCAAATATCATTATTCAGTTCATTGCATAAATTTTCCCAGCATAATCTTTTACTTTTATTAATGCATCTTTTTAATTTCTTCCTTTCTGAATTTAATTTTAATCCAGTAGAATTTGCTAAATTTAAGAAATTATATTTATGTTGTGATGTTTGTTGCCTGCGTAGTATCGTGCAATTTTTACGTAATTCAGCAATTTCATCTGTCCACCAGTATGGAACATTTCGTTTTATGTTTCTATTACTGAACGTACCTTTGTGTTCTATAAATTTCTTTAATTCTTTGATAAGATCTGTCATATGAGTTTTATTATTCAAAATGTTTGTCATATCATCGTTTATTTCAAGTTTTGTTAGTTTTTTTGTATTTACATATGTGTGGGATGGAATTTTGTTGTTAGGTTTAATTTCAAAATAGATATATTTATGATAACTAAAAAAATTTTCATTTAGGGTTTGCCAATTGCTGATGTAGTTAATAAAAGTGTCAGTACAACAAGTCACATCAATATGAGATAACTGATTGTTCCTGACAAATGTTGGAGATCCATTGTTTAGAATAGCAAGGTTATTAGTTGCCATGAGGTTAGAGAAACAGTCTCCTCTTCTATCTGAAATTGGAGAGCCCCATATAGGAGATTTAGAATTTATGTCACCCATTAAAATTATCTTCTTGTTCGTAAGTGATTTTATTGTATTGTCTATATCCTCAATTTTACTGTTAAATGTAGCATAAGGTATGTTGGGGGAAATGTAACATCCAATAATTGAAAATGACTTGAAGTTTAAAACAACAAAACTATCATGTACTGTATGACCAGTCAACTGACAATTTTTATTAATAATTTAAAGCCCACGTCTTTGTTTTTGTCATTTAACCAACAGTTTTTTTCAATAATTTTTTTGTTTGGTTCAGATACCATTAAAATATCAGCGTTTTTGGTGTCACAAATTAGATTTATTTCATCATGAGCTGAGTATGCTCTACCTAGATTACATTGTATTATTTTCAGAAACATACGTAGTAGTATTTTAATTCTATTTTCTCTGATTTGTTTGAATTTTTACTCTTATTGCTTCTTACAATTTTAATTGAGATAATTTTATATGCCCTTATAATCATCAGAGTCCCTTTTCTCTGTAACCCAAACAATTTATTTTATACGGAATTAATTTTCTTAGTTTCACAATAATTTGTTCCTCAAATATCATCAATATTTTATCGATTTCATTATCTTTCTCCTTCTAAAATTTAGCCCTAGTTCAAAAGTATTTTCTGTATTTAAGAGGTTGTATGCATATTGTGATGTTTGTTGTCTATGTAGTTGAGTATAATTTTTGATTAATACATAACATAAATGATTCAGACAAAATTTTTGGCTTTTATTTAAATACCTTTTTAACTTTTTCCTAACTAAATTTAATTTTGATCCAGTATTATTTACAATATTTAATAAGTTATATTTATATTGTAATGTTTGTTGCCTATGTAGTGGGGTACAGTTTTTAATTAACATGATGCCTAAATAATCCCAATATTGTAATTTGCTTTCTTTTATGCATCTTTTAAACGTTACTCTAACTAAATTTAATTTTAATCTAGTAGAATTTACAAAATTTAAGAAGTTATATTTATGTTGTAATGTTTGTTGCCTACATAGTAGGGTATAGTTTGCATTTAATTCAACATTTTTATATGTCCAGTAATACCAAACTTTGTGTTTTATGATGCCATTACTGAACGTACCTTTTTGTTTTATGAATTTCTTTATCTCTATGGGAACTGTCATATAAGTTTTATTGTTAAAAATGTTTGTTGATGCAGTGTTAGTTTGAAGTTTTATTAATTTTTTTTTAATTGTATATATATATGATAGAATTATATTATTAGGTTTAGGTTCGCAATGAATATGTTTATAGTAACTGAGAAAATTTGTATTTAAGGTTTGCCAATTATAAATCCAGTCAAGAAAAAAGTCAGTACAACAAGCCACAACAATACAAGACAACTGGTTTTTTCTAACAAGAGTTGATAAACTATTATTCAGGACATCAAAGCTATTAGTTATCATGAAGTTAGTCATACAAACACCCCTTCTATATGATATTGGCAACCCCCATAAGGAAGATTTATAGTTAATGTCAACTTTTAGGACAATCTTCTTATGCGTAAGTGTTTTTATTATATAGTTTATATCCTCAATTTTGATATTTATATTAAGAACTGATATATTAGGGGAAATATAGCATTCAATTGCTAAATCCAAATTGTAGTTTAGCACATCAAAGCTATCATGAACTTTATGATCGATTAACCTACAATATCCACCAAACCCGAAAAACATATCTTTATTTTTAACAGTTGACCAATAGTTATTTACAATAGTTTTTTTATTTAATTCACATATCATTTGGATGTCAGCATTTTTTGAGTAATTTATTATATTTATTATAATATTACCCTTGTTGGTTCTGCCTAAATTATATTGTGTTATTTTTACAAGCATAATTTAAAATGTTAATTTATTCTAGTGTTACCTGGTCTGATTTCTTGATAGTTTTATTTTTATTGTTTTTGCAATTTTCATTAAAAGAGTGTCCGTCTTCCATACAAACTGGACAGTGTTTTTTATTTCTGCAGTCACCTGTTTGATGGTCATCTTTTCCACATTTTCTGCACATTCCTGTTCTGTCAGGTCCCTTGCAATCCTTTATTTGATGGTTGTATTCCCAACACCTAAAACATTGTTTTAAATTTGGTTTTTCTTTAAATCTAATGTAGTTGAAACCCATTTTAATCCTTCTTAATTCTAATAATTGTTTAATAGTGTCAACTTCACCAACAATTGTGGCCTTGTTAAGACCTCTATCCTGTGGTCTAATGGCTTTTATTTGAATTTTTTGATTAACATTTAAGATATTTTCAATGTACTTACCTATTTCTTCTTCGTTTAAGTCTATATCAATATTGTACACGTTTATTGCTTTTATTTTGTTATTTTTGGAGAGTCTTATATTTTGAGTAACACCATTTAGGACTTTTTTAATGTCCTCGCAATTACCAGTTTTATTATCTGTTTTTATGATAATATTACCAGATTTTGTCTGCGACATGCTATTTATCTTGTTTGTTAATCCTTTATCTTTTAATTCATTTTTAATTTTTTTCACCATGTCCGAATAAGAATTATTTTCTGTATTAATTATTAAAGCCTCACTTCCATAGGAATTTTCTCTGAACTGATTATCGAAATATTGTACATATTTTATGTTACTCTTGTAAAGTGCACAACTTATAATTTTCTTTAGTCTTGTATCCATATTAATGTTGGGAAAATATAAATTTATTATTTTCAGATTCAAATTTTCAAGTGTTTCTCTTAGATTTTTTATAATTTTGAATGTGTCAATGTCATGGTCTCGTTGGTTTATCCCGCACAAGAACATATATTTTTCATTATTTTTTTCATGAGGATCTATGGAAATCCATTCCTGGTTTCTTGCATAAAGTAGTTCATTTTTTCCTGGTTTACCTTCATTTATTATATCTCTAATTTTAGGAAATTGAAGAGAATATTGGTCAAGGTTTTTATAATTTGTTATTTTCTTGAAATCCCCAATAATTGCAAGGTCACCAATTATATTGCTAGGGTCATATTTGTTATCCATAGTCAGCATTTCTTCAGGCCATTCTAGGTTTATGACTTCTTCCAGGGTCTCATTATTCATAATATTTGGAATTAAGTTATCTAGTTTTGCAATTTTTTCTTCATTTAAAATAAAGGATATATCTTCTGTTTGTAACATTTTATCTTCTGTATTTTCGCTAATTTGGAGTGCATTAATGTTTATTTTATTTAATTTTTGGTTGGTTTTATAAATTGCGTTAACTGAGGTTTTTATATTTTTCTTGGTATTAGGATTCTCTACAATAATTTTATTTAAGTTTTCTATTTCAACATTGATATTTGATAATAAATTTTGAAGTGTGATAAGAATTTTACATTTGTCGTTTGCGGTATCTAGATTTTTTATATGGTCAGATATAGGGTTATTTATTACATTTGAGGAATTAATGTTATTCATTTCTTTATCTGCATTATTTGCGTTTTTAAATTTATTTGAAGCTAGTTGATTTATAATTGGACTATGATTTGAAGCAAGTAAATTTTCAGTTTTACTATTTTTAATACTTTTTGATTCTTTATTTATAGAAATGTAATCTGTGCTTTTTTGAGTATTTCTTTTTTTTGGAGTTTTTTTATTTATTGGAGTTATTTCTTTGTTTTTTTTATGTAGTTTTTGGCTTTTATTTTTCTATTTATCTCCTCATCACTAGAGTCTTTATAATTAAAAGAACTAGAGGATTTGCTTCTGTTTGATTTGATATCTGAATTGTCAGATTCATAAATAGTTGAAAAATTAATATCTGTTGAATTCATTTTGTTCCCACGATTTGGGACGAAAAAAAGGGTCCAGTGTGACAGTGCGCCCGTATCACACTAAGGCTAAAATACTCAGGAATTTCGCCCTGTTTTCCTGAGGCTCCGTTTAAGACCAACTAACGTATGGCCATTCATCCTTCAGCACGGGTCGCATGACACTTTGGATTTCGGATTTTTTAACCAGGTTTACTCCGGCTCCCCTTCCCATCCCCAAATTTAGTATATATTTAAGCATTTAAAAAATATGTTTCCCACTAAGTCCGCGTGCAAATAGCAATCCAGGGGACATGATTGCAACTCGCACGACCGCTTAGCTCCACATGATCCGCGGGTAGTTATTCAGTTTACATTGATAAACCTTATTTACTACCTTACCAACTAATTTAAAAGGCGTCGTCCTCAGGACAATCCCCTGTTGTCGAGGCCCTTTATTAATTGTTGGGTTTACCCTATGAGCCATTGGGACGCGCTGGATAGGTCGTGGATCAACCTCCCCCCAAGATCACACCCCAAAGATTAGGGTGGTGCCAATTCCCGCCTCTTGAGTGTGACCTTGCAGCCAGACCTAACCTAACCTAGAACCTAACCTAACCTAACCTAACCCTAACCTAACCTAACCAACCTTTTTTTTTTTTTTTTTTTTTTTTTTTTTTTTGGTCGGTGAAAATCGCTGGAGACTATACTCTTATGGTCTATCGCGTATAGTACTGAGGGAGTTGCACCCTCTAAAAACACCGGATTTCAGAAGTGCACTGGAAACCATTGCTGCCAATTTACGTCAGTACACTCCTATCTTACTTAGATGTTATTTTCTTGATTTCTTCGTTCTTCTTCTCTATCTGTTTCTTCTTTATTTTTAATAACATTTCTTATCCAATCAAAAATTGTATTGAATTTTTCTTCACACTCTAACATAAAGTTGATTATGTTTGATTTATCTATTTTTATATTAATTTTCTCTCAATGCTTTCTTTTTCTCCTCTATATTTTACACATTCAAAAATTACATGATTTGCATCTTCGATAGTGTTACATGAATTACATAAGTTACTATTAATTTTATTGATTTTAAAAAGATAATTATTAAACTACCATGACCTGTCAAAAACTGTGTGAAGAAATAGTCAATTCTTTTAAATTTACATTCGGTCCATAATTTAATGTTGTTGATTAAAGTTTTAGTCCATTGGGCTTTATTATTTAGCATGTTCCATTCGTTTTGCCAATTATTTAATAAGATAGCATTATTAATATTTTCTCGTGTTTATTGATGAAATTATTTTTGCACTCTATTATTTTTAAAGATATTGGTGGAATACCCGCTATAACTAGTGCAGCCTCACTTGAAACTGTTCTGTAAGCACTAATGACCCTCAACACTGCTTTCCTTTGTATGCTAATCAGATCACTTTTATATTTTTCAATGCCAAGGGCCGAGTACCAGACGGGAGACATACAAAATGGTAGATTGTATTACTCCATAGTATAGTCTCCTCTTCTGATAAATCGGGCCCTTAACATTAAGCATCAGTTTACTTAATTTTAAAATTTTGTCTTCACATTTTTTAATAGTTTGTTTCACGTGTTCCCCAAAAATCCTTGATGGTCCAAAATTATACCTAAATATTTATACTTTTCTTAGGTGTAATTTCCAAATTACCAATTTTGAATTTGATTTTATTTCTTATTTTGGCCCATTTAGAACCTTTTAGCAAAATAGACTCTGACTTATCAAAAGCGAGCTTTAATTTATTTTCGTCCATCCATGAGACTATAGTTATAATAGCCTTATTTGTTTTGTTAGTTAGGTCAAACAAAGTGTCACTTTCCACAATTAGGACCAGGTCGTCAGCAAAAGCGATGTTGTTACATCCAATAGGAAGATTTAGGTTAGTACGCCATCATACAAAACATTCCATAGAAAAGGACCAAGGACAGATCCCTGTGGAACCCCCATAGTTGCTTTAATGCCTTTATTGTGATTTATTTTTATTTTTCTGTTTTTAAAATAGTCAATTATTATGTTAATAAGATATTTATCCGTTCTTTTTTCTATTAAACGTTTTATAATTATACTCCAATTAGCTGTATTGAATGCATTTTTTATGTCAAAAGTTATGAGCGCAATCCATGCTTTCCTGCTATTCTTAACTGTATTTGTTATCCAATTAACAGCATGGATTGTGCTCAGTCCTTTCCTAAATCCAAATTGTCTTTCAGAAAAAAGTTCGTTATTTTCAAAATGATTTTCTAAGCGGTTTTTTATGATGGTTTCGTACATTTTACAAAAATGTCTAACAGACATAAAGGTCTGTATGAACTAGTCTCGTGGATGGGCTTTCCATTTTTCCACACCAGAACAATATTGGCTTTCTTCCATATATCGGGAAATATTTGTTCTTTGATTAATGAGTTCATAAGAATTTTTAACTGTCCCGGTATTTTTTGTGCTACACTTTTGACTATATCACCAGATATACCGTCAGGTCCGGGAGCCTTTTTTGTTTTAATTCTATTCACTGCATAATTATATTCCTCATCATTTATTAATGGGATTGTACTAGTATCTATAAGAAATCTGTTAGGCAAAAAGTCATTGCATTTAGGAAAAAGCCCTTCTGTTATTTTAATTTTACTATTTAAATCTAGATTATATGGTGTGCCTAAATTTAATTTGTTATTTATAATTTTGTAACTCTGGCCCCAAATATCATTATTCAGTTCATTGCATAAATTTTCCCAGCATAATCTTTTACTTTTATTAATGCATCTTTTTAATTTCTTCCTTTCTGAATTTAATTTTAATCCAGTAGAATTTGCTAAATTTAAGAAATTATATTTATGTTGTGATGTTTGTTGCCTGCGTAGTATCGTGCAATTTTTACGTAATTCAGCAATTTCATCTGTCCACCAGTATGGAACATTTCGTTTTATGTTTCTATTACTGAACGTACCTTTGTGTTCTATAAATTTCTTTAATTCTTTGATAAGATCTGTCATATGAGTTTTATTATTCAAAATGTTTGTCATATCATCGTTTATTTCAAGTTTTGTTAGTTTTTTTGTATTTACATATGTGTGGGATGGAATTTTGTTGTTAGGTTTAATTTCAAAATAGATATATTTATGATAACTAAAAAAATTTTCATTTAGGGTTGCCAATTGCTGATGTAGTTAATAAAAGTGTCAGTACAACAAGTCACATCAATATGAGATAACTGATTGTTCCTGACAAATGTTGGAGATCCATTGTTTAGAATAGCAAGGTTATTAGTTGCCATGAGGTTAGAGAAACAGTCTCCTCTTCTATCTGAAATTGGAGAGCCCCATATAGGAGATTTAGAATTTATGTCACCCATTAAATTATCTTCTTGTTCGTAAGTGATTTTATTGTATTGTCTATATCCTCAATTTTACTGTTAAATGTAGCATAAGGTATGTTGGGGGAAATGTAACATCCAATAATTGAAAATGACTTGAAGTTTAAAACAACAAAAACTATCATGTACTGTATGACCAGTCAACTGACAATTTTTATTAATAATTTTAAGCCCACGTCTTTGTTTTTGTCATTTAACCAACAGTTTTTTTCAATAATTTTTTTGTTTGGTTCAGATACCATTAAAATATCAGCGTTTTTGGTGTCACAAATTAGATTTATTTCATCATGAGCTGAGTATGCTCTACCTAGATTACATTGTATTATTTTCAGAAACATACGTAGTAGTATTTTAATTCTATTTTCTCTGATTTGTTTGAATTTTTACTCTTATTGCTTCTTACAATTTTAATTGAGATAATTTTATATGCCCTTATAATCATCAGAGTCCCTTTTCTCTGTAACCCAAACAATTTATTTTTATACGGAATTAATTTTCTTAGTTTCACAATAATTTGTTCCTCAAATATCATCAAATATTTTATCGATTTCATTATCTTTCTCCTTCTAAAATTTAGCCCTAGTTCAAAAGTATTTTCTGTATTTAAGAGGTTGTATGCATATTGTGATGTTTGTTGTCTATGTAGTTGAGTATAATTTTTGATTAATACATAACATAAATGATTCAGACAAAATTTTTGGCTTTTATTTAAATACCTTTTTAACTTTTTCCTAACTAAATTTAATTTTGATCCAGTATTATTTACAATATTTAATAAGTTATATTTATATTGTAATGTTTGTTGCCTATGTAGTGGGGTACAGTTTTTAATTAACATGATGCCTAAATAATCCCAATATTGTAATTTGCTTTCTTTTATGCATCTTTTAAACGTTACTCTAACTAAATTTAATTTTAATCTAGTAGAATTTACAAAATTTAAGAAGTTATATTTATGTTGTAATGTTTGTTGCCTACATAGTAGGGTATAGTTTGCATTTAATTCAACATTTTTATATGTCCAGTAATACCAAACTTTGTGTTTTATGATGCCATTACTGAACGTACCTTTTTGTTTTATGAATTTCTTTATCTCTATGGGAACTGTCATATAAGTTTTATTGTTAAAAATGTTTGTTGATGCAGTGTTAGTTTGAAGTTTTATTAATTTTTTTTTAATTGTATATATATATGATAGAATTATATTATTAGGTTTAGGTTCGCAATGAATATGTTTATAGTAACTGAGAAAATTTGTATTTAAGGTTTGCCAATTATAAATCCAGTCAAGAAAAAAGTCAGTACAACAAGCCACAACAATACAAGACAACTGGTTTTTTCTAACAAGAGTTGATAAACTATTATTCAGGACATCAAAGCTATTAGTTATCATGAAGTTAGTCATACAAACACCCCTTCTATATGATATTGGCAACCCCCATAAGGAAGATTTATAGTTAATGTCAACTTTTAGGACAATCTTCTTATGCGTAAGTGTTTTTATTATATAGTTTATATCCTCAATTTTGATATTTATATTAAGAACTGATATATTAGGGGAAATATAGCATTCAATTGCTAAATCCAAATTGTAGTTTAGCACATCAAAGCTATCATGAACTTTATGATCGATTAACCTACAATATCCACCAAACCCGAAAAACATATCTTTATTTTTAACAGTTGACCAATAGTTATTTACAATAGTTTTTTTATTTAATTCACATATCATTTGGATGTCAGCATTTTTTGAGTAATTTATTATATTTATTATAATATTACCCTTGTTGGTTCTGCCTAAATTATATTGTGTTATTTTTACAAGCATAATTTAAAATGTTAATTTATTCTAGTGTTACCTGGTCTGATTTCTTGATAGTTTTATTTTTATTGTTTTTGCAATTTTCATTAAAAGAGTGTCCGTCTTCCATACAAACTGGACAGTGTTTTTTATTTCTGCAGTCACCTGTTTGATGGTCATCTTTTCCACATTTTCTGCACATTCCTGTTCTGTCAGGTCCCTTGCAATCCTTTATTTGATGGTTGTATTCCCAACACCTAAAACATTGTTTTAAATTTGGTTTTTCTTTAAATCTAATGTAGTTGAAACCCATTTTAATCCTTCTTAATTCTAATAATTGTTTAATAGTGTCAACTTCACCAACAATTGTGGCCTTGTTAAGACCTCTATCCTGTGGTCTAATGGCTTTTATTTGAATTTTTTGATTAACATTTAAGATATTTTCAATGTACTTACCTATTTCTTCTTCGTTTAAGTCTATATCAATATTGTACACGTTTATTGCTTTTATTTTGTTATTTTTGGAGAGTCTTATATTTTGAGTAACACCATTTAGGACTTTTTTAATGTCCTCGCAATTACCAGTTTTATTATCTGTTTTTATGATAATATTACCAGATTTTGTCTGCGACATGCTATTTATCTTGTTTGTTAATCCTTTATCTTTTAATTCATTTTTAATTTTTTTCACCATGTCCGAATAAGAATTATTTTCTGTATTAATTATTAAAGCCTCACTTCCATAGGAATTTTCTCTGAACTGATTATCGAAATATTGTACATATTTTATGTTACTCTTGTAAAGTGCACAACTTATAATTTTCTTTAGTCTTGTATCCATATTAATGTTGGGAAAATATAAATTTATTATTTTCAGATTCAAATTTTCAAGTGTTTCTCTTAGATTTTTTATAATTTTGAATGTGTCAATGTCATGGTCTCGTTGGTTTATCCCGCACAAGAACATATATTTTTCATTATTTTTTTCATGAGGATCTATGGAAATCCATTCCTGGTTTCTTGCATAAAGTAGTTCATTTTTTCCTGGTTTACCTTCATTTATTATATCTCTAATTTTAGGAAATTGAAGAGAATATTGGTCAAGGTTTTTATAATTTGTTATTTTCTTGAAATCCCCAATAATTGCAAGGTCACCAATTATATTGCTAGGGTCATATTTGTTATCCATAGTCAGCATTTCTTCAGGCCATTCTAGGTTTATGACTTCTTCCAGGGTCTCATTATTCATAATATTTGGAATTAAGTTATCTAGTTTTGCAATTTTTTCTTCATTTAAAATAAAGGATATATCTTCTGTTTGTAACATTTTATCTTCTGTATTTTCGCTAATTTGGAGTGCATTAATGTTTATTTTATTTAATTTTTGGTTGGTTTTATAAATTGCGTTAACTGAGGTTTTTATATTTTTCTTGGTATTAGGATTCTCTACAATAATTTTATTTAAGTTTTCTATTTCAACATTGATATTTGATAATAAATTTTGAAGTGTGATAAGAATTTTACATTTGTCGTTTGCGGTATCTAGATTTTTATATGGTCAGATATAGGGTTATTTATTACATTTGAGGAATTAATGTTATTCATTTCTTTATCTGCATTATTTGCGTTTTTAAATTTATTTGAAGCTAGTTGATTTATAATTGGACTATGATTTGAAGCAAGTAAATTTTCAGTTTTACTATTTTTAATACTTTTTGATTCTTTATTTATAGAAATGTAATCTGTGCTTTTTTGAGTATTTCTTTTTTTGGAGTTTTTTTATTTATTGGAGTTATTTCTTTGTTTTTTTTATGTAGTTTTTGGCTTTTATTTTTCTATTTATCTCCTCATCACTAGAGTCTTTATAATTAAAAGAACTAGAGGATTTGCTTCTGTTTGATTTGATATCTGAATTGTCAGATTCATAAATAGTTGAAAAATTAATATCTGTTGAATTCATTTTGTTCCCACGATTTGGGACGAAAAAAAGGGTCCAGTGTGACAGTGCGCCCGTATCACACTAAGGCTAAAATACTCAGGAATTTCGCCCTGTTTTCCTGAGGCTCCGTTTAAGACCAACTAACGTATGGCCATTCATCCTTCAGCACGGGTCGCATGACACTTTGGATTTCGGATTTTTAACCAGGTTTACTCCGGCTCCCCTTCCCATCCCCAAATTTAGTATATATTTAAGCATTTAAAAAATATGTTTCCCACTAAGTCCGCGTGCAAATAGCAATCCAGGGGACATGATTGCAACTCGCACGACCGCTTAGCTCCACATGATCCGCGGGTAGTTATTCAGTTTACATTGATAAACCTTATTTACTACCTTACCAACTAATTTAAAAGGCGTCGTCCTCAGGACAATCCCCTGTTGTCGAGGCCCTTTATTAATTGTTGGGTTTACCCTATGAGCCATTGGGACGCGCTGGATAGGTCGTGGATCAACCTCCCCCCAAGATCACACCCCAAAGATTAGGGTGGTGCCAATTCCCGCCTCTTGAGGGTGTGACCTTGGCAGCCAGAACCTAACCTAACCTAACCTAACCTAACCTAACCTAACCTAACCTAACCTAACCTAACCTAACCTAACCTAACCTAACCTAACCTACCTAACCTACCTAACCTAACCTAACCAACCTAACCTAACCTAACCTAACCTAACCTAACCTAACCTAACCTAACCTAACCTAACCTAACCTAACCTAACCTAACCTAACCTAACCTAACCTAACCTAACCTAACCTAACCTAACCTAACCTAACCTAACCTAACCTAACCTAACCTAACCTAACCTAACCTAACCTAACCTAACCTAACCTAACCTAACCTAACCTAACCTAACCTAACCTAACCTAACCTAACCTAACCTAACCTAACCTAACCTAACCTAACCTAACCTAACCTAACCTAACCTAACCTAACCTAACCTTAACCTTTTTTTTTTTTTTTTTTTTGGTCGGTGAAAATCGCTGGAGACTATACTCTTATGGTCTATCGCGTATAGTACTGAGGGAGTTGCACCCTCTAAAAACACCGGATTTCAGAAGTGCACTGGAAACCATTGCTGCCAATTTACGTCAGTACACTTCCTATCTTACTTAGATGTTATTTTCTTGATTTCTTCGTTCTTCTTCTCTATCTGTTTCTTCTTTATTTTTAATAACATTTCTTATCCAATCAAAAATTGTATTGAATTTTTCTTCACACTCTAACATAAAGTTGATTATGTTTGATTTATCTACTCATTTTTGATTAATACATAACATAAATGATTCAGACAAAATTTTTGGCTTTTATTTAAATACCTTTTTAACTTTTTCCTAACTAAATTTAATTTTGATCCAGTATTATTTACAATATTTAATAAGTTATATTTATATTGTAATGTTTGTTGCCTATGTAGTGGGGTACAGTTTTTAATTAACATGATGCCTAAATAATCCCAATATTGTAATTTGCTTTCTTTTATGCATCTTTTAAACGTTACTCTAACTAAATTTAATTTTAATCTAGTAGAATTTACAAAATTTAAGAAGTTATATTTATGTTGTAATGTTTGTTGCCTACATAGTAGGGTATAGTTTGCATTTAATTCAACATTTTTATATGTCCAGTAATACCAAACTTTGTGTTTTATGATGCCATTACTGAACGTACCTTTTTGTTTTATGAATTTCTTTATCTCTATGGGAACTGTCATATAAGTTTTATTGTTAAAAATGTTTGTTGATGCAGTGTTAGTTTGAAGTTTTATTAATTTTTTTTTAATTGTATATATATATGATAGAATTATATTATTAGGTTTAGGTTCGCAATGAATATGTTTATAGTAACTGAGAAAATTTGTATTTAAGGTTTGCCAATTATAAATCCAGTCAAGAAAAAAGTCAGTACAACAAGCCACAACAATACAAGACAACTGGTTTTTTCTAACAAGAGTTGATAAACTATTATTCAGGACATCAAAGCTATTAGTTATCATGAAGTTAGTCATACAAACACCCCTTCTATATGATATTGGCAACCCCCATAAGGAAGATTTATAGTTAATGTCAACTTTTAGGACAATCTTCTTATGCGTAAGTGTTTTTATTATATAGTTTATATCCTCAATTTTGATATTTATATTAAGAACTGATATATTAGGGGAAATATAGCATTCAATTGCTAAATCCAAATTGTAGTTTAGCACATCAAAGCTATCATGAACTTTATGATCGATTAACCTACAATATCCACCAAACCCGAAAAACATATCTTTATTTTTAACAGTTGACCAATAGTTATTTACAATAGTTTTTTTATTTAATTCACATATCATTTGGATGTCAGCATTTTTTGAGTAATTTATTATATTTATTATAATATTACCCTTGTTGGTTCTGCCTAAATTATATTGTGTTATTTTTACAAGCATAATTTAAAATGTTAATTTATTCTAGTGTTACCTGGTCTGATTTCTTGATAGTTTTATTTTTATTGTTTTTGCAATTTTCATTAAAAGAGTGTCCGTCTTCCATACAAACTGGACAGTGTTTTTTATTTCTGCAGTCACCTGTTTGATGGTCATCTTTTCCACATTTTCTGCACATTCCTGTTCTGTCAGGTCCCTTGCAATCCTTTATTTGATGGTTGTATTCCCAACACCTAAAACATTGTTTTAAATTTGGTTTTTCTTTAAATCTAATGTAGTTGAAACCCATTTTAATCCTTCTTAATTCTAATAATTGTTTAATAGTGTCAACTTCACCAACAATTGTGGCCTTGTTAAGACCTCTATCCTGTGGTCTAATGGCTTTTATTTGAATTTTTTGATTAACATTTAAGATATTTTCAATGTACTTACCTATTTCTTCTTCGTTTAAGTCTATATCAATATTGTACACGTTTATTGCTTTTATTTTGTTATTTTTGGAGAGTCTTATATTTTGAGTAACACCATTTAGGACTTTTTTAATGTCCTCGCAATTACCAGTTTTATTATCTGTTTTTATGATAATATTACCAGATTTTGTCTGCGACATGCTATTTATCTTGTTTGTTAATCCTTTATCTTTTAATTCATTTTTAATTTTTTTCACCATGTCCGAATAAGAATTATTTTCTGTATTAATTATTAAAGCCTCACTTCCATAGGAATTTTCTCTGAACTGATTATCGAAATATTGTACATATTTTATGTTACTCTTGTAAAGTGCACAACTTATAATTTTCTTTAGTCTTGTATCCATATTAATGTTGGGAAAATATAAATTTATTATTTTCAGATTCAAATTTTCAAGTGTTTCTCTTAGATTTTTTATAATTTTGAATGTGTCAATGTCATGGTCTCGTTGGTTTATCCCGCACAAGAACATATATTTTTCATTATTTTTTTCATGAGGATCTATGGAAATCCATTCCTGGTTTCTTGCATAAAGTAGTTCATTTTTTCCTGGTTTACCTTCATTTATTATATCTCTAATTTTAGGAAATTGAAGAGAATATTGGTCAAGGTTTTTATAATTTGTTATTTTCTTGAAATCCCCAATAATTGCAAGGTCACCAATTATATTGCTAGGGTCATATTTGTTATCCATAGTCAGCATTTCTTCAGGCCATTCTAGGTTTATGACTTCTTCCAGGGTCTCATTATTCATAATATTTGGAATTAAGTTATCTAGTTTTGCAATTTTTTCTTCATTTAAAATAAAGGATATATCTTCTGTTTGTAACATTTTATCTTCTGTATTTTCGCTAATTTGGAGTGCATTAATGTTTATTTTATTTAATTTTTGGTTGGTTTTATAAATTGCGTTAACTGAGGTTTTTATATTTTTCTTGGTATTAGGATTCTCTACAATAATTTTATTTAAGTTTTCTATTTCAACATTGATATTTGATAATAAATTTTGAAGTGTGATAAGAATTTTACATTTGTCGTTTGCGGTATCTAGATTTTTTATATGGTCAGATATAGGGTTATTTATTACATTTGAGGAATTAATGTTATTCATTTCTTTATCTGCATTATTTGCGTTTTTAAATTTATTTGAAGCTAGTTGATTTATAATTGGACTATGATTTGAAGCAAGTAAATTTTCAGTTTTACTATTTTTAATACTTTTTGATTCTTTATTTATAGAAATGTAATCTGTGCTTTTTTGAGTATTTCTTTTTTTTGGAGTTTTTTTATTTATTGGAGTTATTTCTTTGTTTTTTTTTATGTAGTTTTTGGCTTTTATTTTTCTATTTATCTCCTCATCACTAGAGTCTTTATAATTAAAAGAACTAGAGGATTTGCTTCTGTTTGATTTGATATCTGAATTGTCAGATTCATAAATAGTTGAAAAATTAATATCTGTTGAATTCATTTTGTTCCCACGATTTGGGACGAAAAAAAGGGTCCAGTGTGACAGTGCGCCCGTATCACACTAAGGCTAAAATACTCAGGAATTTCGCCCTGTTTTCCTGAGGCTCCGTTTAAGACCAACTAACGTATGGCCATTCATCCTTCAGCACGGGTCGCATGACACTTTGGATTTCGGATTTTTTAACCAGGTTTACTCCGGCTCCCCTTCCCATCCCCAAATTTAGTATATATTTAAGCATTTAATAAAAGATGTTTCCCACTAAGTCCGCGTGCAAATAGCAATCCAGGGGACATGATTGCAACTCGCACGACCGCTTAGCTCCACATGATCCGCGGGTAGTTATTCAGTTTACATTGATAAACCTTATTTACTACCTTACCAACTAATTTAAAAGGCGTCGTCCTCAGGACAATCCCCTGTTGTCGAGGCCCTTTATTAATTGTTGGGTTTACCCTATGAGCCATTGGGACGCGCTGGATAGGTCGTGGATCAACCTCCCCCCAAGATCACACCCCAAAGATTAGGGTGGTGCCAATTCCCGCCTCTTGAGGGTGTGACCTTGGCAGCCAGAACCTAACCTAACCTAACCTAACCTAACCTAACCTAACCTAACCTAACCTAACCTAACCTAACCTAACCTAACCTAACCTAACCTAACCTAACCTAACCTAACCTAACCTAACCTAACCTTTTTTTTTTTTTTGGTCGGTGAAATCGCTGGAGACTATACTCTTATGGTCTATCGCGTATAGTACTGAGGGAGTTGCACCTCTAAAAACACCGGATTTCAGAAGTGCACTGGAAACCATTGCTGCCATTTACGTCAGTACACTTCCTATCTTACTTAGATGTTATTTTCTTGATTTCTTCGTCTTCTTCTCTATCTGTTTCTTCTTTATTTTTAATAACATTTCTTATCCAATCAAAATTGTATTGAATTTTTCTTCACACTCTAACATAAAGTTGATTATGTTGATTTATCTATTTTTATATTAAATTTTCTCTCAATGCTTTCTTTTTCTCCTCTATATTTTACACATTCAAAATTACATGATTTGCATCTTCGATAGTGTTACATGAATTACATAAGTTACTATTAATTTTATTGATTTTAAAAAGATAATTATTAAAACTACCATGACCTGTCAAAAACTGTGTGAAGAAATAGTCAATTCTTTTAAATTTACATTCGGTCCATAATTTAATGTTGTTGATTAAAGTTTTAGTCCATTGGGCTTTATTATTAGCAATTCGTTTTGCAATTATTTAATAAGATAGCATTATTAATATTTTTCTCGTGTTTATTGATGAAATTATTTTTGCACTCTATATTTTTAAAGATATTGGTGGAATACCCGCTATAACTAGTGCAGCCTCACTTGAAACTGTTCTGTAAGCACTAATGACCCTCAACACTGCTTTCCTTTGTATGCTAATCAGATCACTTTTATATTTTTCAATGCCAAGGGCCGAGTACCAGACGGGAGATCCATACAAAATGGTAGATTGTATTACTCCATAGTATAGTCTCCTCTTCTGATAAATCGGGCCCTTAACATTAAGCATCAGTTTACTTAATTTTAAAATTTTGTCTTCACATTTTTTAATAGTTTGTTTCACGTGTTCCCCAAAAATCCCTTGATGGTCCAAAATTATACCTAAATATTTTATACTTTTCTTAGGTGTAATTTCCAAATTACCAATTTTGAATTTGATTTTATTTCTTATTTGGCCCATTTAGAACTTTTAGCAAATAGACTCTGACTTATCAAAAGCGAGCTTTAATTTATTTTCGTCCATCCATGAGACTATAGTTATAATAGCCTTATTTGTTTTGTTAGTTAGGTCAAACAAAGTGTCACTTTCCACAATTAGGACCAGGTCGTCAGCAAAAGCGATGTTGTTACATCCAATAGGAAGATTTAGGTTAAGTACGCCATCATACAAAACATTCCATAGAAAAGGACCAAGGACAGATCCCTGTGGAACCCCATAGTTGCTTTAATGCCTTTATTGTGATTTATTTTTATTTTTCTGTTTTTAAAATAGTCAATTATTATGTTAATAAGATATTTATCCGTTCTTTTTTCTATTAAACGTTTTATAATTATACTCCAATTAGCTGTATTGAATGCATTTTTATGTCAAAAGTTATGAGCGCAATCCATGCTTTCCTGCTATTCTTAACTGTATTTGTTATCCAATTAACAGCATGGATTGTGCTCAGTCCTTTCCTAAATCCAAATTGTCTTTCAGAAAAAAGTTCGTTATTTTCAAATGATTTTCTAAGCGGTTTTTTATGATGGTTTCGTACATTTTACCAAAAATGTCTAACAGACATAAGGTCTGTATGAACTAGTCTCGTGGATGGGCTTTCCATTTTTCCACACCAGAACAATATTGGCTTTCTTCCATATATCGGGAAATATTTGTTCTTTGATTAATGAGTTCATAAGAATTTTTAACTGTCCCGGTATTTTTGTGCTACACTTTTGACTATATCACCAGATATACCGTCAGGTCCGGGAGCCTTTTTTGTTTTAATTCTATTCACTGCATAATTATATTCCTCATCATTTATTAATGGGATTGTACTAGTATCTATAAGAAATCTGTTAGGCAAAAAGTCATTGCATTTAGGAAAAAGCCCTTCTGTTATTTTAATTTTACTATTTAAATCTAGATTATATGGTGTGCCTAAATTTAATTTGTTATTTATAATTTTGTAACTCTGGCCCCAAATATCATTATTCAGTTCATTGCATAAATTTTCCCAGCATAATCTTTTACTTTTATTAATGCATCTTTTTAATTTCTTCCTTCTGAATTTAATTTTAATCCAGTAGAATTTGCTAAATTTAAGAAATTATATTTATGTTGTGATGTTTGTTGCCTGCGTAGTATCGTGCAATTTTTACGTAATTCAGCAATTTCATCTGTCCACAGTATGGAACATTTCGTTTTATGTTTCTATTACTGAACGTACCTTTGTGTTCTATAAATTTCTTTAATTCTTTGATAAGATCTGTCATATGAGTTTTATTATTCAAAATGTTTGTCATATCATCGTTTATTTCAAGTTTTGTTAGTTTTTTTGTATTTACATATGTGTGGGATGGAATTTTGTTGTTAGGTTTAATTTCAAAATAGATATATTTATGATAACTAAAAAAATTTTCATTTAGGGTTTGCCAATTGCTGATGTAGTTAATAAAAGTGTCAGTACAACAAGTCACATCAATATGAGATAACTGATTGTTCCTGACAAATGTTGGAGATCCATTGTTTAGAATAGCAAGGTTATTAGTTGCCATGAGGTTAGAGAAACAGTCTCCTCTTCTATCTGAAATTGGAGAGCCCCATATAGGAGATTTAGAATTTATGTCACCCATTAAAATTATCTTCTTGTTCGTAAGTGATTTTATTGTATTGTCTATATCCTCAATTTTACTGTTAAATGTAGCTAAGGTATGTTGGGGGATGTAACATCCAATAATTGAAAATGACTTGAAGTTTAAAACAACAAAACTATCATGTACTGTATGACCAGTCAACTGACAATTTTTATTAATAATTTTAAAGCCCACGTCTTTGTTTTTGTCATTTAACCAACAGTTTTTTCAATAATTTTTTGTTTGGTTCAGATACCATTAAAATATCAGCGTTTTTGGTGTCACAAATTAGATTTATTTCATCATGAGCTGAGTATGCTCTACCTAGATTACATTGTATTATTTTCAGAAACATACGTAGTAGTATTTTAATTCTATTTTCTCTGATTTGTTTGAATTTTTACTCTTATTGCTTCTTACAATTTTAATTGAGATAATTTTATATGCCCTTATAATCATCAGAGTCCCTTTTCTCTGTAACCCAAACAATTTATTTTTATACGGAATTAATTTTCTTAGTTTCACAATAATTTGTTCCTCAAATATCATCAAATATTTTATCGATTTCATTATCTTTCTCCTTCTAAAATTTAGCCCTAGTTCAAAAGTATTTTCTGTATTTAAGAGGTTGTATGCATATTGTGATGTTTGTTGTCTATGTAGTTGAGTATAATTTTTGATTAATACATAACATAAATGATTCAGACAAAATTTTTGGCTTTTATTTAAATACCTTTTTAACTTTTTCCTAACTAAATTTAATTTTGATCCAGTATTATTTACAATATTTAATAAGTTATATTTATATTGTAATGTTTGTTGCCTATGTAGTGGGGTACAGTTTTTAATTAACATGATGCCTAAATAATCCCAATATTGTAATTTGCTTTCTTTTATGCATCTTTTAAACGTTACTCTAACTAAATTTAATTTTAATCTAGTAGAATTTACAAAATTTAAGAAGTTATATTTATGTTGTAATGTTTGTTGCCTACATAGTAGGGTATAGTTTGCATTTAATTCAACATTTTTATATGTCCAGTAATACCAAACTTTGTGTTTTATGATGCCATTACTGAACGTACCTTTTTGTTTTATGAATTTCTTTATCTCTATGGGAACTGTCATATAAGTTTTATTGTTAAAAATGTTTGTTGATGCAGTGTTAGTTTGAAGTTTTATTAATTTTTTTTTAATTGTATATATATATGATAGAATTATATTATTAGGTTTAGGTTCGCAATGAATATGTTTATAGTAACTGAGAAAATTTGTATTTAAGGTTTGCCAATTATAAATCCAGTCAAGAAAAAAGTCAGTACAACAAGCCACAACAATACAAGACAACTGGTTTTTTCTAACAAGAGTTGATAAACTATTATTCAGGACATCAAAGCTATTAGTTATCATGAAGTTAGTCATACAAACACCCCTTCTATATGATATTGGCAACCCCCATAAGGAAGATTTATAGTTAATGTCAACTTTTAGGACAATCTTCTTATGCGTAAGTGTTTTTATTATATAGTTTATATCCTCAATTTTGATATTTATATTAAGAACTGATATATTAGGGGAAATATAGCATTCAATTGCTAAATCCAAATTGTAGTTTAGCACATCAAAGCTATCATGAACTTTATGATCGATTAACCTACAATATCCACCAAACCCGAAAAACATATCTTTATTTTTAACAGTTGACCAATAGTTATTTACAATAGTTTTTTTATTTAATTCACATATCATTTGGATGTCAGCATTTTTTGAGTAATTTATTATATTTATTATAATATTACCCTTGTTGGTTCTGCCTAAATTATATTGTGTTATTTTTACAAGCATAATTTAAAATGTTAATTTATTCTAGTGTTACCTGGTCTGATTTCTTGATAGTTTTATTTTTATTGTTTTTGCAATTTTCATTAAAAGAGTGTCCGTCTTCCATACAAACTGGACAGTGTTTTTTATTTCTGCAGTCACCTGTTTGATGGTCATCTTTTCCACATTTTCTGCACATTCCTGTTCTGTCAGGTCCCTTGCAATCCTTTATTTGATGGTTGTATTCCCAACACCTAAAACATTGTTTTAAATTTGGTTTTTCTTTAAATCTAATGTAGTTGAAACCCATTTTAATCCTTCTTAATTCTAATAATTGTTTAATAGTGTCAACTTCACCAACAATTGTGGCCTTGTTAAGACCTCTATCCTGTGGTCTAATGGCTTTTATTTGAATTTTTTGATTAACATTTAAGATATTTTCAATGTACTTACCTATTTCTTCTTCGTTTAAGTCTATATCAATATTGTACACGTTTATTGCTTTTATTTTGTTATTTTTGGAGAGTCTTATATTTTGAGTAACACCATTTAGGACTTTTTTAATGTCCTCGCAATTACCAGTTTTATTATCTGTTTTTATGATAATATTACCAGATTTTGTCTGCGACATGCTATTTATCTTGTTTGTTAATCCTTTATCTTTTAATTCATTTTTAATTTTTTTCACCATGTCCGAATAAGAATTATTTTCTGTATTAATTATTAAAGCCTCACTTCCATAGGAATTTTCTCTGAACTGATTATCGAAATATTGTACATATTTTATGTTACTCTTGTAAAGTGCACAACTTATAATTTTCTTTAGTCTTGTATCCATATTAATGTTGGGAAAATATAAATTTATTATTTTCAGATTCAAATTTTCAAGTGTTTCTCTTAGATTTTTTATAATTTTGAATGTGTCAATGTCATGGTCTCGTTGGTTTATCCCGCACAAGAACATATATTTTTCATTATTTTTTTCATGAGGATCTATGGAAATCCATTCCTGGTTTCTTGCATAAAGTAGTTCATTTTTTCCTGGTTTACCTTCATTTATTATATCTCTAATTTTAGGAAATTGAAGAGAATATTGGTCAAGGTTTTTATAATTTGTTATTTTCTTGAAATCCCCAATAATTGCAAGGTCACCAATTATATTGCTAGGGTCATATTTGTTATCCATAGTCAGCATTTCTTCAGGCCATTCTAGGTTTATGACTTCTTCCAGGGTCTCATTATTCATAATATTTGGAATTAAGTTATCTAGTTTTGCAATTTTTTCTTCATTTAAAATAAAGGATATATCTTCTGTTTGTAACATTTTATCTTCTGTATTTTCGCTAATTTGGAGTGCATTAATGTTTATTTTATTTAATTTTTGGTTGGTTTTATAAATTGCGTTAACTGAGGTTTTTATATTTTTCTTGGTATTAGGATTCTCTACAATAATTTTATTTAAGTTTTCTATTTCAACATTGATATTTGATAATAAATTTTGAAGTGTGATAAGAATTTTACATTTGTCGTTTGCGGTATCTAGATTTTTTATATGGTCAGATATAGGGTTATTTATTACATTTGAGGAATTAATGTTATTCATTTCTTTATCTGCATTATTTGCGTTTTTAAATTTATTTGAAGCTAGTTGATTTATAATTGGACTATGATTTGAAGCAAGTAAATTTTCAGTTTTACTATTTTTAATACTTTTTGATTCTTTATTTATAGAAATGTAATCTGTGCTTTTTTGAGTATTTCTTTTTTTTGGAGTTTTTTTATTTATTGGAGTTATTTCTTTGTTTTTTTTTATGTAGTTTTTGGCTTTTATTTTTCTATTTATCTCCTCATCACTAGAGTCTTTATAATTAAAAGAACTAGAGGATTTGCTTCTGTTTGATTTGATATCTGAATTGTCAGATTCATAAATAGTTGAAAAATTAATATCTGTTGAATTCATTTTGTTCCCACGATTTGGGACGAAAAAAAAGGGTCCAGTGTGACAGTGCGCCCGTATCACACTAAGGCTAAAATACTCAGGAATTTCGCCCTGTTTTCCTGAGGCTCCGTTTAAGACCAACTAACGTATGGCCATTCATCCTTCAGCACGGGTCGCATGACACTTTGGATTTCGGATTTTTTAACCAGGTTTACTCCGGCTCCCCTTCCCATCCCCAAATTTAGTATATATTTAAGCATTTAAAAAATATGTTTCCCACTAAGTCCGCGTGCAAATAGCAATCCAGGGGACATGATTGCAACTCGCACGACCGCTTAGCTCCACATGATCCGCGGGTAGTTATTCAGTTTACATTGATAAACCTTATTTACTACCTTACCAACTAATTTAAAAGGCGTCGTCCTCAGGACAATCCCCTGTTGTCGAGGCCCTTTATTAATTGTTGGGTTTACCCTATGAGCCATTGGGACGCGCTGGATAGGTCGTGGATCAACCTCCCCCCAAGATCACACCCCAAAGATTAGGGTGGTGCCAATTCCCGCCTCTTGAGGGTGTGACCTTGGCAGCCAGAACCTAACCTAACCTAACCTAACCTAACCTAACCTAACCTAACCTAACCTAACCTAACCTAACCTAACCTAACCTAACCTAACCTAACCTAACCTAACCTAACCTAACCTAACCTAACCTAACCTTTTTTTTTTTTTTTTTTTTGGTCGGTGAAAATCGCTGGAGACTATACTCTTATGGTCTATCGCGTATAGTACTGAGGGAGTTGCACCCTCTAAAAACACCGGATTTCAGAAGTGCACTGGAAACCATTGCTGCCAATTTACGTCAGTACACTTCCTATCTTACTTAGATGTTATTTTCTTGATTTCTTCGTTCTTCTTCTCTATCTGTTTCTTCTTTATTTTTAATAACATTTCTTATCCAATCAAAAATTGTATTGAATTTTTCTTCACACTCTAACATAAAGTTGATTATGTTTGATTTATCTATTTTTATATTAAATTTTCTCTCAATGCTTTCTTTTTCTCCTCTATATTTTACACATTCAAAAATTACATGATTTGCATCTTCGATAGTGTTACATGAATTACATAAGTTACTATTAATTTTATTGATTTTAAAAAGATAATTATTAAAACTACCATGACCTGTCAAAAACTGTGTGAAGAAATAGTCAATTCTTTTAAATTTACATTCGGTCCATAATTTAATGTTGTTGATTAAAGTTTTAGTCCATTGGGCTTTATTATTTAGCATGTTCCATTCGTTTTGCCAATTATTTAATAAGATAGCATTATTAATATTTTTCTCGTGTTTATTGATGAAATTATTTTTGCACTCTATTATTTTTAAAGATATTGGTGGAATACCCGCTATAACTAGTGCAGCCTCACTTGAAACTGTTCTGTAAGCACTAATGACCCTCAACACTGCTTTCCTTTGTATGCTAATCAGATCACTTTTATATTTTTCAATGCCAAGGGCCGAGTACCAGACGGGAGATCCATACAAAATGGTAGATTGTATTACTCCATAGTATAGTCTCCTCTTCTGATAAATCGGGCCCTTAACATTAAGCATCAGTTTACTTAATTTTAAAATTTTGTCTTCACATTTTTTAATAGTTTGTTTCACGTGTTCCCCAAAAATCCCTTGATGGTCCAAAATTATACCTAAATATTTTATACTTTTCTTAGGTGTAATTTCCAAATTACCAATTTTGAATTTGATTTTATTTCTTATTTTGGCCCATTTAGAACCTTTTAGCAAAATAGACTCTGACTTATCAAAAGCGAGCTTTAATTTATTTTCGTCCATCCATGAGACTATAGTTATAATAGCCTTATTTGTTTTGTTAGTTAGGTCAAACAAAGTGTCACTTTCCACAATTAGGACCAGGTCGTCAGCAAAAGCGATGTTGTTACATCCAATAGGAAGATTTAGGTTAAGTACGCCATCATACAAAACATTCCATAGAAAAGGACCAAGGACAGATCCCTGTGGAACCCCCATAGTTGCTTTAATGCCTTTATTGTGATTTATTTTTATTTTTCTGTTTTTAAAATAGTCAATTATTATGTTAATAAGATATTTATCCGTTCTTTTTTCTATTAAACGTTTTATAATTATACTCCAATTAGCTGTATTGAATGCATTTTTTATGTCAAAAGTTATGAGCGCAATCCATGCTTTCCTGCTATTCTTAACTGTATTTGTTATCCAATTAACAGCATGGATTGTGCTCAGTCCTTTCCTAAATCCAAATTGTCTTTCAGAAAAAAGTTCGTTATTTTCAAAATGATTTTCTAAGCGGTTTTTTATGATGGTTTCGTACATTTTACCAAAAATGTCTAACAGACATAAAGGTCTGTATGAACTAGTCTCGTGGATGGGCTTTCCATTTTTCCACACCAGAACAATATTGGCTTTCTTCCATATATCGGGAAATATTTGTTCTTTGATTAATGAGTTCATAAGAATTTTTAACTGTCCCGGTATTTTTTGTGCTACACTTTTGACTATATCACCAGATATACCGTCAGGTCCGGGAGCCTTTTTTGTTTTAATTCTATTCACTGCATAATTATATTCCTCATCATTTATTAATGGGATTGTACTAGTATCTATAAGAAATCTGTTAGGCAAAAAGTCATTGCATTTAGGAAAAAGCCCTTCTGTTATTTTAATTTTACTATTTAAATCTAGATTATATGGTGTGCCTAAATTTAATTTGTTATTTATAATTTTGTAACTCTGGCCCCAAATATCATTATTCAGTTCATTGCATAAATTTTCCCAGCATAATCTTTTACTTTTATTAATGCATCTTTTTAATTTCTTCCTTTCTGAATTTAATTTTAATCCAGTAGAATTTGCTAAATTTAAGAAATTATATTTATGTTGTGATGTTTGTTGCCTGCGTAGTATCGTGCAATTTTTACGTAATTCAGCAATTTCATCTGTCCACCAGTATGGAACATTTCGTTTTATGTTTCTATTACTGAACGTACCTTTGTGTTCTATAAATTTCTTTAATTCTTTGATAAGATCTGTCATATGAGTTTTATTATTCAAAATGTTTGTCATATCATCGTTTATTTCAAGTTTTGTTAGTTTTTTTGTATTTACATATGTGTGGGATGGAATTTTGTTGTTAGGTTTAATTTCAAAATAGATATATTTATGATAACTAAAAAAATTTTCATTTAGGGTTTGCCAATTGCTGATGTAGTTAATAAAAGTGTCAGTACAACAAGTCACATCAATATGAGATAACTGATTGTTCCTGACAAATGTTGGAGATCCATTGTTTAGAATAGCAAGGTTATTAGTTGCCATGAGGTTAGAGAAACAGTCTCCTCTTCTATCTGAAATTGGAGAGCCCCATATAGGAGATTTAGAATTTATGTCACCCATTAAAATTATCTTCTTGTTCGTAAGTGATTTTATTGTATTGTCTATATCCTCAATTTTACTGTTAAATGTAGCATAAGGTATGTTGGGGGAAATGTAACATCCAATAATTGAAAATGACTTGAAGTTTAAAACAACAAAACTATCATGTACTGTATGACCAGTCAACTGACAATTTTTATTAATAATTTTAAAGCCCACGTCTTTGTTTTTGTCATTTAACCAACAGTTTTTTTCAATAATTTTTTTGTTTGGTTCAGATACCATTAAAATATCAGCGTTTTTGGTGTCACAAATTAGATTTATTTCATCATGAGCTGAGTATGCTCTACCTAGATTACATTGTATTATTTTCAGAAACATACGTAGTAGTATTTTAATTCTATTTTCTCTGATTTGTTTGAATTTTTACTCTTATTGCTTCTTACAATTTTAATTGAGATAATTTTATATGCCCTTATAATCATCAGAGTCCCTTTTCTCTGTAACCCAAACAATTTATTTTTATACGGAATTAATTTTCTTAGTTTCACAATAATTTGTTCCTCAAATATCATCAAATATTTTATCGATTTCATTATCTTTCTCCTTCTAAAATTTAGCCCTAGTTCAAAAGTATTTTCTGTATTTAAGAGGTTGTATGCATATTGTGATGTTTGTTGTCTATGTAGTTGAGTATAATTTTTGATTAATACATAACATAAATGATTCAGACAAAATTTTTGGCTTTTATTTAAATACCTTTTTAACTTTTTCCTAACTAAATTTAATTTTGATCCAGTATTATTTACAATATTTAATAAGTTATATTTATATTGTAATGTTTGTTGCCTATGTAGTGGGGTACAGTTTTTAATTAACATGATGCCTAAATAATCCCAATATTGTAATTTGCTTTCTTTTATGCATCTTTTAAACGTTACTCTAACTAAATTTAATTTTAATCTAGTAGAATTTACAAAATTTAAGAAGTTATATTTATGTTGTAATGTTTGTTGCCTACATAGTAGGGTATAGTTTGCATTTAATTCAACATTTTTATATGTCCAGTAATACCAAACTTTGTGTTTTATGATGCCATTACTGAACGTACCTTTTTGTTTTATGAATTTCTTTATCTCTATGGGAACTGTCATATAAGTTTTATTGTTAAAAATGTTTGTTGATGCAGTGTTAGTTTGAAGTTTTATTAATTTTTTTTTAATTGTATATATATATGATAGAATTATATTATTAGGTTTAGGTTCGCAATGAATATGTTTATAGTAACTGAGAAAATTTGTATTTAAGGTTTGCCAATTATAAATCCAGTCAAGAAAAAAGTCAGTACAACAAGCCACAACAATACAAGACAACTGGTTTTTTCTAACAAGAGTTGATAAACTATTATTCAGGACATCAAAGCTATTAGTTATCATGAAGTTAGTCATACAAACACCCCTTCTATATGATATTGGCAACCCCCATAAGGAAGATTTATAGTTAATGTCAACTTTTAGGACAATCTTCTTATGCGTAAGTGTTTTTATTATATAGTTTATATCCTCAATTTTGATATTTATATTAAGAACTGATATATTAGGGGAAATATAGCATTCAATTGCTAAATCCAAATTGTAGTTTAGCACATCAAAGCTATCATGAACTTTATGATCGATTAACCTACAATATCCACCAAACCCGAAAAACATATCTTTATTTTTAACAGTTGACCAATAGTTATTTACAATAGTTTTTTTATTTAATTCACATATCATTTGGATGTCAGCATTTTTTGAGTAATTTATTATATTTATTATAATATTACCCTTGTTGGTTCTGCCTAAATTATATTGTGTTATTTTTACAAGCATAATTTAAAATGTTAATTTATTCTAGTGTTACCTGGTCTGATTTCTTGATAGTTTTATTTTTATTGTTTTTGCAATTTTCATTAAAAGAGTGTCCGTCTTCCATACAAACTGGACAGTGTTTTTTATTTCTGCAGTCACCTGTTTGATGGTCATCTTTTCCACATTTTCTGCACATTCCTGTTCTGTCAGGTCCCTTGCAATCCTTTATTTGATGGTTGTATTCCCAACACCTAAAACATTGTTTTAAATTTGGTTTTTCTTTAAATCTAATGTAGTTGAAACCCATTTTAATCCTTCTTAATTCTAATAATTGTTTAATAGTGTCAACTTCACCAACAATTGTGGCCTTGTTAAGACCTCTATCCTGTGGTCTAATGGCTTTTATTTGAATTTTTGATTAACATTTAAGATATTTTCAATGTACTTACCTATTTCTTCTTCGTTTAAGTCTATATCAATATTGTACACGTTTATTGCTTTTATTTTGTTATTTTTGGAGAGTCTTATATTTTGAGTAACACCATTTAGGACTTTTTAATGTCCTCGCAATTACCAGTTTTATTATCTGTTTTTATGATAATATTACCAGATTTTGTCTGCGACATGCTATTTATCTTGTTTGTTAATCCTTTATCTTTTAATTCATTTTTAATTTTTTTCACCATGTCCGAATAAGAATTATTTTCTGTATTAATTATTAAAGCCTCACTTCCATAGGAATTTTCTCTGAACTGATTATCGAAATATTGTACATATTTTATGTTACTCTTGTAAAGTGCACAACTTATAATTTTCTTTAGTCTTGTATCCATATTAATGTTGGGAAAATATAAATTTATTATTTTCAGATTCAAATTTTCAAGTGTTTCTCTTAGATTTTTTATAATTTTGAATGTGTCAATGTCATGGTCTCGTTGGTTTATCCCGCACAAGAACATATATTTTTCATTATTTTTTTCATGAGGATCTATGGAAATCCATTCCTGGTTTCTTGCATAAAGTAGTTCATTTTTTCCTGGTTTACCTTCATTTATTATATCTCTAATTTTAGGAAATTGAAGAGAATATTGGTCAAGGTTTTTATAATTTGTTATTTTCTTGAAATCCCCAATAATTGCAAGGTCACCAATTATATTGCTAGGGTCATATTTGTTATCCATAGTCAGCATTTCTTCAGGCCATTCTAGGTTTATGACTTCTTCCAGGGTCTCATTATTCATAATATTTGGAATTAAGTTATCTAGTTTTGCAATTTTTTCTTCATTTAAAATAAAGGATATATCTTCTGTTTGTAACATTTTATCTTCTGTATTTTCGCTAATTTGGAGTGCATTAATGTTTATTTTATTTAATTTTTGGTTGGTTTTATAAATTGCGTTAACTGAGGTTTTTATATTTTTCTTGGTATTAGGATTCTCTACAATAATTTTATTTAAGTTTTCTATTTCAACATTGATATTTGATAATAAATTTTGAAGTGTGATAAGAATTTTACATTTGTCGTTTGCGGTATCTAGATTTTTTATATGGTCAGATATAGGGTTATTTATTACATTTGAGGAATTAATGTTATTCATTTCTTTATCTGCATTATTGCGTTTTTAAATTTATTTGAAGCTAGTTGATTTATAATTGGACTATGATTTGAAGCAAGTAAATTTTCAGTTTTACTATTTTTAATACTTTTTGATTCTTTATTTATAGAAATGTAATCTGTGCTTTTTTGAGTATTTCTTTTTTTTGGAGTTTTTTATTTATTGGAGTTATTTCTTTGTTTTTTTTATGTAGTTTTTGGCTTTTATTTTTCTATTTATCTCCTCATCACTAGAGTCTTTATAATTAAAAGAACTAGAGGATTTGCTTCTGTTTGATTTGATATCTGAATTGTCAGATTCATAAATAGTTGAAAAATTAATATCTGTTGAATTCATTTTGTTCCCACGATTTGGGACGAAAAAAAGGGTCCAGTGTGACAGTGCGCCCGTATCACACTAAGGCTAAAATACTCAGGAATTTCGCCCTGTTTTCCTGAGGCTCCGTTTAAGACCAACTAACGTATGGCCATTCATCCTTCAGCACGGGTCGCATGACACTTTGGATTTCGGATTTTTTAACCAGGTTTACTCCGGCTCCCCTTCCCATCCCCAAATTTAGTATATATTTAAGCATTTAAAAAATATGTTTCCCACTAAGTCCGCGTGCAAATAGCAATCCAGGGGACATGATTGCAACTCGCACGACCGCTTAGCTCCACATGATCCGCGGGTAGTTATTCAGTTTACATTGATAAACCTTATTTACTACCTTACCAACTAATTTAAAAGGCGTCGTCCTCAGGACAATCCCCTGTTGTCGAGGCCCTTTATTAATTGTTGGGTTTACCCTATGAGCCATTGGGACGCGCTGGATAGGTCGTGGATCAACCTCCCCCCAAGATCACACCCCAAAGATTAGGGTGGTGCCAATTCCCGCCTCTTGAGGGTGTGACCTTGGCAGCCAAACCTAACCTAACCTAACCTAACCTAACCTAACCTAACCTAACCTAACCTAACCTAACCTAACCTAACCTAACCTAACCTAACCTAACCTAACCTAACCTAACCTAACCTAACCTAACCTAACTAACCCTAACTAACTAGACCTTAACCTAACCTAACTAACCTTAACCTAACCTAACCTAACCTAACCTAACCTAACCTAACCTAACTAACTACCTAACCTAACCTAACCTAACCTAACCTAACCTAACCTAACCTAACCTAACCTAACCTAACCTAACCTAACCTAACCTAACCTAACCTAACCTAACCTAACCTAACCTAACCTACCTAACCTAACCTTTTTTTTTTTTTTTTTTTTTTTTTGGTCGGTGAAAATCGCTGGAGACTATACTCTTATGGTCTATCGCGTATAGTACTGAGGGAGTTGCACCCTCTAAAAACACCGGATTTCAGAAGTGCACTGGAAACCATTGCTGCCAATTTACGTCAGTACACTTCCTATCTTACTTAGATGTTATTTTCTTGATTTCTTCGTTCTTCTTCTCTATCTGTTTCTTCTTTATTTTTAATAACATTTCTTATCCAATCAAAATTGTATTGAATTTTTCTTCACACTCTAACATAAAGTTGATTATGTTTGATTTATCTACTCATTTTGATTAATACATAACATAAATGATTCAGACAAAATTTTTGGCTTTTATTTAAATACCTTTTTAACTTTTTCCTAACTAAATTTAATTTTGATCCAGTATTATTTACAATATTTAATAAGTTTATTTATATTGTAATGTTTGTTGCCTATGTAGTGGGTACAGTTTTTAATTAACATGATGCCTAAATAATCCCAATATTGTAATTTGCTTTCTTTTATGCATCTTTTAAACGTTACTCTAACTAAATTTAATTTTAATCTAGTAGAATTTACAAAATTTAAGAAGTTATATTTATGTGTAATGTTTGTTGCCTACATAGTAGGGTATAGTTTGCATTTAATTCAACATTTTTATATGTCCAGTAATACCAAACTTTGTGTTTTATGATGCCATTACTGAACGTACCTTTTTGTTTTATGAATTTCTTTATCTCTATGGGAACTGTCATATAAGTTTTATTGTTAAAAATGTTTGTTGATGCAGTGTTAGTTTGAAGTTTTATTAATTTTTTTTAATTGTATATATATATGATAGAATTATATTATTAGGTTTAGGTTCGCAATGAATATGTTTATAGTAACTGAGAAAATTTGTATTTAAGGTTTGCCAATTATAAATCCAGTCAAGAAAAAAGTCAGTACAACAAGCCACAACAATACAAGACAACTGGTTTTTTCTAACAAGAGTTGATAAACTATTATTCAGGACATCAAAGCTATTAGTTATCATGAAGTTAGTCATACAAACACCCCTTCTATATGATATTGGCAACCCCATAAGGAAGATTTATAGTTAATGTCAACTTTTAGGACAATCTTCTTATGCGTAAGTGTTTTTATTATATAGTTTATATCCTCAATTTTGATATTTATATTAAGAACTGATATATTAGGGGAAATATAGCATTCAATTGCTAAATCCAAATTGTAGTTTAGCACATCAAAGCTATCATGAACTTTATGATCGATTAACCTACAATATCCACCAACCCGAAAAACATATCTTTATTTTTAACAGTTGACCAATAGTTATTTACAATAGTTTTTTTATTTAATTCACATATCATTTGGATGTCAGCATTTTTTGAGTAATTTATTATATTTATTATAATATTACCCTTGTTGGTTCTGCCTAAATTATATTGTGTTATTTTTACAAGCATAATTTAAAATGTTAATTTATTCTAGTGTTACCTGGTCTGATTTCTTGATAGTTTTATTTTTATTGTTTTTGCAATTTTCATTAAAAGAGTGTCCGTCTTCCATACAAACTGGACAGTGTTTTTTATTTCTGCAGTCACCTGTTTGATGGTCATCTTTTCCACATTTTCTGCACATTCCTGTTCTGTCAGGTCCCTTGCAATCCTTTATTTGATGGTTGTATTCCCAACACCTAAAACATTGTTTTAAATTTGGTTTTTCTTTAAATCTAATGTAGTTGAAACCCATTTTAATCCTTCTTAATTCTAATAATTGTTTAATAGTGTCAACTTCACCAACAATTGTGGCCTTGTTAAGACCTCTATCCTGTGGTCTAATGGCTTTTATTTGAATTTTTTGATTAACATTTAAGATATTTTCAATGTACTTACCTATTTCTTCTTCGTTTAAGTCTATATCAATATTGTACACGTTTATTGCTTTTATTTTGTTATTTTTGGAGAGTCTTATATTTTGAGTAACACCATTTAGGACTTTTTTAATGTCCTCGCAATTACCATTTTATTATCTGTTTTTATGATAATATTACCAGATTTTGTCTGCGACATGCTATTTATCTTGTTTGTTAATCCTTTATCTTTTAATTCATTTTTAATTTTTTTCACCATGTCCGAATAAGAATTATTTTCTGTATTAATTATTAAAGCCTCACTTCCATAGGAATTTTCTCTGAACTGATTATCGAAATATTGTACATATTTTATGTTACTCTTGTAAAGTGCACAACTTATAATTTTCTTTAGTCTTGTATCCATATTAATGTTGGGAAAATATAAATTTATTATTTTCAGATTCAAATTTTCAAGTGTTTCTCTTAGATTTTTTATAATTTTGAATGTGTCAATGTCATGGTCTCGTTGGTTTATCCCGCACAAGAACATATATTTTTCATTATTTTTTTCATGAGGATCTATGGAAATCCATTCCTGGTTTCTTGCATAAAGTAGTTCATTTTTTCCTGGTTTACCTTCATTTATTATATCTCTAATTTTAGGAAATTGAAGAGAATATTGGTCAAGGTTTTTATAATTTGTTATTTTCTTGAAATCCCCAATAATTGCAAGGTCACCAATTATATTGCTAGGGTCATATTTGTTATCCATAGTCAGCATTTCTTCAGGCCATTCTAGGTTTATGACTTCTTCCAGGGTCTCATTATTCATAATATTTGGAATTAAGTTATCTAGTTTTGCAATTTTTTCTTCATTTAAAATAAAGGATATATCTTCTGTTTGTAACATTTTATCTTCTGTATTTTCGCTAATTTGGAGTGCATTAATGTTTATTTTATTTAATTTTTGGTTGGTTTTATAAATTGCGTTAACTGAGGTTTTTATATTTTTCTTGGTATTAGGATTCTCTACAATAATTTTATTTAAGTTTTCTATTTCAACATTGATATTTGATAATAAATTTTGAAGTGTGATAAGAATTTTACATTTGTCGTTTGCGGTATCTAGATTTTTATATGGTCAGATATAGGGTTATTTATTACATTTGAGGAATTAATGTTATTCATTTCTTTATCTGCATTATTTGCGTTTTTAAATTTATTTGAAGCTAGTTGATTTATAATTGGACTATGATTTGAAGCAAGTAAATTTTCAGTTTTACTATTTTTAATACTTTTTGATTCTTTATTTATAGAAATGTAATCTGTGCTTTTTTGAGTATTTCTTTTTTTTGGAGTTTTTTATTTATTGGAGTTATTTCTTTGTTTTTTTTATGTAGTTTTTGGCTTTTATTTTCTATTTATCTCCTCATCACTAGAGTCTTTATAATTAAAAGAACTAGAGGTTTGCTTCTGTTTGATTTGATATCTGAATTGTCAGATTCATAAATAGTTGAAAAATTAATATCTGTTGAATTCATTTTGTTCCCACGATTTGGGACGAAAAAAAGGGTCCAGTGTGACAGTGCGCCCGTATCACACTAAGGCTAAAATACTCAGGAATTTCGCCCTGTTTTCCTGAGGCTCCGTTTAAGACCAACTAACGTATGGCCATTCATCCTTCAGCACGGGTCGCATGACACTTTGGATTTCGGATTTTTTAACCAGGTTTACTCCGGCTCCCCTTCCCATCCCCAAATTTAGTATATATTTAAGCATTTAAAAAATATGTTTCCCACTAAGTCCGCGTGCAAATAGCAATCCAGGGGACATGATTGCAACTCGCACGACCGCTTAGCTCCACATGATCCGCGGTAGTTATTCAGTTTACATTGATAAAACCTTATTTACTACCTTACCAACTAATTTAAAAGGCGTCGTCCTCAGGACAATCCCCTGTTGTCGAGGCCCTTTATTAATTGTTGGGTTTACCCTATGAGCCATTGGGACGCGCTGGATAGGTCGTGGATCAACCTCCCCCCAAGATCACACCCCAAAGATTAGGGTGGTGCCAATTCCCGCCTCTTGAGGGTGTGACCTGGCAGCCAGAACCTAACCTAACCTAACCTAACCTAACCTAACCTAACCTAACCAACCTAACCTAACCTAACCTAACCTAACCTAACCTAACCTAACCTAACCTAACCTAACCTAACCTAACCTAACCTAACCTTTTTTTTTTTTTTTTTTTTTTTGGTCGGTGAAAATCGCTGGAGACTATACTCTTATGGTCTATCGCGTATAGTACTGAGGGAGTTGCACCTCTAAAAACACCGGATTTCAGAAGTGCACTGGAAACCATTGCTGCCAATTTACGTCAGTACACTTCCTATCTTACTTAGATGTTATTTTCTTGATTCTTCGTTCTTCTTCTCTATCTGTTTCTTCTTTATTTTTAATAACATTTCTTATCCAATCAAAAATTGTATTGAATTTTTCTTCACACTCTAACATAAAGTTGATTATGTTTGATTTATCTACTCATTTTTGATTAATACATAACATAAATGATTCAGACAAAATTTTTGGCTTTTATTTAAATACCTTTTTAACTTTTCCTAACTAAATTTAATTTTGATCCAGTATTATTTACAATATTTAATAAGTTATATTTATATTGTAATGTTTGTTGCCTATGTAGTGGGGTACAGTTTTTAATTAACATGATGCCTAAATAATCCCAATATTGTAATTTGCTTTCTTTTATGCATCTTTTAAACGTTACTCTAACTAAATTTAATTTTAATCTAGTAGAATTTACAAAATTTAAGAAGTTATATTTATGTTGTAATGTTTGTTGCCTACATAGTAGGGTATAGTTTGCATTTAATTCAACATTTTTATATGTCCAGTAATACCAAACTTTGTGTTTTATGATGCCATTACTGAACGTACCTTTTTGTTTTATGAATTTCTTTATCTCTATGGGAACTGTCATATAAGTTTTATTGTTAAAAATGTTTGTTGATGCAGTGTTAGTTTGAAGTTTTATTAATTTTTTTTTAATTGTATATATATATGATAGAATTATATTATTAGGTTTAGGTTCGCAATGAATATGTTTATAGTAACTGAGAAAATTTGTATTTAAGGTTTGCCAATTATAAATCCAGTCAAGAAAAAAGTCAGTACAACAAGCCACAACAATACAAGACAACTGGTTTTTTCTAACAAGAGTTGATAAACTATTATTCAGGACATCAAAGCTATTAGTTATCATGAAGTTAGTCATACAAACACCCCTTCTATATGATATTGGCAACCCCCATAAGGAAGATTTATAGTTAATGTCAACTTTTAGGACAATCTTCTTATGCGTAAGTGTTTTTATTATATAGTTTATATCCTCAATTTTGATATTTATATTAAGAACTGATATATTAGGGGAAATATAGCATTCAATTGCTAAATCCAAATTGTAGTTTAGCACATCAAAGCTATCATGAACTTTATGATCGATTAACCTACAATATCCACCAAACCCGAAAAACATATCTTTATTTTTAACAGTTGACCAATAGTTATTTACAATAGTTTTTTTATTTAATTCACATATCATTTGGATGTCAGCATTTTTTGAGTAATTTATTATATTTATTATAATATTACCCTTGTTGGTTCTGCCTAAATTATATTGTGTTATTTTTACAAGCATAATTTAAAATGTTAATTTATTCTAGTGTTACCTGGTCTGATTTCTTGATAGTTTTATTTTTATTGTTTTTGCAATTTTCATTAAAAGAGTGTCCGTCTTCCATACAAACTGGACAGTGTTTTTTATTTCTGCAGTCACCTGTTTGATGGTCATCTTTTCCACATTTTCTGCACATTCCTGTTCTGTCAGGTCCCTTGCAATCCTTTATTTGATGGTTGTATTCCCAACACCTAAAACATTGTTTTAAATTTGGTTTTTCTTTAAATCTAATGTAGTTGAAACCCATTTTAATCCTTCTTAATTCTAATAATTGTTTAATAGTGTCAACTTCACCAACAATTGTGGCCTTGTTAAGACCTCTATCCTGTGGTCTAATGGCTTTTATTTGAATTTTTTGATTAACATTTAAGATATTTTCAATGTACTTACCTATTTCTTCTTCGTTTAAGTCTATATCAATATTGTACACGTTTATTGCTTTTATTTTGTTATTTTTGGAGAGTCTTATATTTTGAGTAACACCATTTAGGACTTTTTTAATGTCCTCGCAATTACCAGTTTTATTATCTGTTTTTATGATAATATTACCAGATTTTGTCTGCGACATGCTATTTATCTTGTTTGTTAATCCTTTATCTTTTAATTCATTTTTAATTTTTTTCACCATGTCCGAATAAGATTATTTTCTGTATTAATTATTAAAGCCTCACTTCCATAGGAATTTTCTCTGAACTGATTATCGAAATATTGTACATATTTTATGTTACTCTTGTAAAGTGCACAACTTATAATTTCTTTAGTCTTGTATCCATATTAATGTTGGGAAAATATAAATTTATTATTTTCAGATTCAAATTTTCAAGTGTTTCTCTTAGATTTTTTATAATTTTGAATGTGTCAATGTCATGGTCTCGTTGGTTTATCCCGCACAAGAACATATATTTTTCATTATTTTTTTCATGAGGATCTATGGAAATCCATTCCTGGTTTCTTGCATAAAGTAGTTCATTTTTTCCTGGTTTACCTTCATTTATTATATCTCTAATTTTAGGAAATTGAAGAGAATATTGGTCAAGGTTTTTATAATTTGTTATTTTCTTGAAATCCCCAATAATTGCAAGGTCACCAATTATATTGCTAGGGTCATATTTGTTATCCATAGTCAGCATTTCTTCAGGCCATTCTAGGTTTATGACTTCTTCCAGGGTCTCATTATTCATAATATTTGGAATTAAGTTATCTAGTTTTGCAATTTTTTCTTCATTTAAAATAAAGGATATATCTTCTGTTTGTAACATTTTATCTTCTGTATTTTCGCTAATTTGGAGTGCATTAATGTTTATTTTATTTAATTTTTGGTTGGTTTTATAAATTGCGTTAACTGAGGTTTTTATATTTTTCTTGGTATTAGGATTCTCTACAATAATTTTATTTAAGTTTTCTATTTCAACATTGATATTTGATAATAAATTTTGAAGTGTGATAAGAATTTTACATTTGTCGTTTGCGGTATCTAGATTTTTTATATGGTCAGATATAGGGTTATTTATTACATTTGAGGAATTAATGTTATTCATTTCTTTATCTGCATTATTTGCGTTTTTAAATTTATTTGAAGCTAGTTGATTTATAATTGGACTATGATTTGAAGCAAGTAAATTTCAGTTTTACTATTTTTAATACTTTTTGATTCTTTATTTATAGAAATGTAATCTGTGCTTTTTTGAGTATTTCTTTTTTTTGGAGTTTTTTTATTTATTGGAGTTATTTCTTTGTTTTTTTTTATGTAGTTTTTGGCTTTTATTTTTCTATTTATCTCCTCATCACTAGAGTCTTTATAATTAAAGAGAACTAGAGGATTTGCTTCTGTTTGATTTGATATCTGAATTGTCAGATTCATAAATAGTTGAAAAATTAATATCTGTTGAATTCATTTTGTTCCCACGATTTGGGACGAAAAAAAGGGTCCAGTGTGACAGTGCGCCCGTATCACACTAAGGCTAAAATACTCAGGAATTTCGCCCTGTTTTCCTGAGGCTCCGTTTAAGACCACTAACGTATGGCCATTCATCCTTCAGCACGGGTCGCATGACACTTTGGATTTCGGATTTTTTAACCAGGTTTACTCCGGCTCCCCTTCCCATCCCCAAATTTAGTATATATTTAAGCATTTAAAAAATATGTTTCCCACTAAGTCCGCGTGCAAATAGCAATCCAGGGGACATGATTGCAACTCGCACGACCGCTTAGCTCCACATGATCCGCGGGTAGTTATTCAGTTTACATTGATAAACCTTATTTACTACCTTACCAACTAATTTAAAAGGCGTCGTCCTCAGGACAATCCCCTGTTGTCGAGGCCCTTTATTAATTGTTGGGTTTACCCTATGAGCCATTGGGACGCGCTGGATAGGTCGTGGATCAACCTCCCCCCAAGATCACACCCCAAAGATTAGGGTGGTGCCAATTCCCGCCTCTTGAGGGTGTGACCTTGGCAGCCAGCAACCAGAACCTAACCTAACCTAACCTAACCTAACCTAACCTAACCTAACCTAACTAACCTAAACCTAAAACTAACTAACCTAACTAACCTAACCTAAAAACCTAACCTAACCTAACTTTTTTTTTTTTTTTTTTGGTCGGTGAAATCGCTGGAGACTATACTCTTATGGTCTTATCGCGTATAGTACTGAGGGAGTTGCACCCTCTAAAAAACACCGGATTTCAGAAGTGCACTGGAAACCATTGCTGCCAATTTACGTCAGTACACTTCCTATCTTACTTAGATGTTATTTTCTTGATTTCTTTTCTTCTTCGCTATCTGTTTTCTTTATTTTTAATAACATTTCTTATCCAATCAAAAATTGTATTGAATTTTCTTCACACTCTAACATAAAGTTGATTATGTTTGATTTATCTACTCATTTTTGATTAATACATAACATAAATGATTCAGACAAAATTTTTGGCTTTTATTTAAATACCTTTTTAACTTTTTCCTAACTAAAAATTTAATTGATACCAGTATTATTTACAATATTTAATAAGTTATATTTATATTGTAATGTTTGTTGCCTATGTAGTGGGGTACAGTTTTTTAATTAACATGATGCCTAAATAATCCCAATATTGTAATTTGCTTTCTTTTATGCATCTTTTTAAACGTTACTCTAACTAAATTTAATTTTAATCTAGTAGAATTTACAAAATTTAAGAAGTTATATTTATGTTGTAATGTTTTGGTTGCCTACATAGTAGGGTATAGTTTGCATTTAATTCAACATTTTTATATGTCCAGTAATACCAAACTTTTGTGTTTTATGATGCCATTACTGAACGTACCTTTTTGTTTTATGAATTTCTTTATCTCTATGGAACTGTCATATAAGTTTTATTGTTAAAAATGTTTGTTGATGCAGTGTTATTTTGAAGTTTTATTAATTTTTTTTTTAATTGTATATATATATGATAGAATTATATTATTAGGTTTAGGTTCGCAATGATATGGTTTATAGTAACTGAGAAAATTTGTATTTAAGGTTTGCCAATTATAAATCCAGTCAAGAAAAAAGTCAGTACAACAAGCCACAACAATACAAGACAACTGGTTTTTCTAACAAGAGTTGATAAACTATTATTCAGGACATCAAAGCTATTAGTTATCATGAAGTTAGTCATACAAACACCCCTTCTATCTGATATTGGCAACCCCCATAGGAAGATTTATAGTTAATGTCAACTTTTAGGACAATCTTCTTATGCGTAAGTGTTTTTATTATATAGTTTATATCCTCAATTTTGATATTTATATTAAGAACTGATATATTAGGGGAATATAGCATCAATTGCTAAATCCAAATTGTAGTTTAGCACATCAAAGCTATCATGAACTTTATGATCGATTAACTACAATATCCACCAAACCCGAAAAACATATCTTATTTTTAACAGTTGACCAATAGTTATTTACAATAGTTTTTTATTTAATTCACATATCATTTGGATGTCAGCATTTTTTTGAGTAATTTATTATATTTATTATAATATTACCCTTGTTGGTTCTGCCTAAATTATATTGTGTTATTTTTACAAGCATAATTTTAAATGTTAATTTATTCTAGGTTACCTGGTCTGATTTCTTGATAGTTTTATTTTTATTGTTTTGCAATTTTCATTAAAAGAGTGTCCGTCTTCCATACAACTGGACAGTGTTTTTTATTTCTGCAGTCACCTGTTTGATGTCATCTTTTCCACATTTTCTGCAATTCCTTCTGTCAGGTCCTTGCAATCCTTTTATTTGATGGTTGTATCCCAACACCTAAAACATTGTTTTAAATTTGGTTTTTCTTTAAATCTAATGTAGTTGAAACCCATTTTAATCCTTCTTAATTCTAATAATTGTTTAATAGTGTCAACTTCACCAACAATTGTGGCCTTGTTAAGACCTCTATCCTGTGTGTCTAATGGCTTTTATTTGAATTTTTGATTAACATTTAAGATATTTTCAATGTACTTACCTATTTCTTCTTCGTTTAAGTCTATATCAATATTGTACACGTTTATTGCTTTTATTTTGTTATTTTTGGAGAGTCTTATATTTTGAGTAACACCATTTAGGACTTTTTAATGTCCTCGCAATTACCATTTTATTATCTGTTTTTATGATAATATTACCAGATTTTGTCTGCGACATGCTATTTATCTTGTTTGTTATCCTTTATCTTTTAATTCATTTTTAATTTTTTTCACCATGTTCCGAATAAGAATTATTTTCTGTATTAATTATTAAAGCCTCACTTCCATAGGAATTTTCTCTGAACTGATTATCGAAATATTGTACATATTTTATGTTACTCTTGTAAAGTGCACAACTTATAATTTTCTTTAGTCTTGTATCCATATTAATGTGGGAAATATAAATTTATTTTTTCAGATTCAAATTTTCAAGTGTTTTCTCTTAGATTTTTTATAATTTTGAATGTGTCAATGTCATGGTCTCTTGGTTTATCCCGCACAAGAATATATAGTTTTCATTATTTTTTTCATGAGGATCTATGGAAATCCATTCCTGGTTTCTTGCATAAAGTAGTTCATTTTTTCCTGGTTTACCTTCATTTATTATATCTCTAATTTAGGAAAATTGAAGAGAATATTGGTCAAGGTTTTTATAATTTGTTATTTTCTTGAAATCCCCAATAATTGCAAGGTCACCAATATATTGCTAGGGTCATATTTGTTATCCATAGTCAGCATTTCTTCAGGCCATTCTAGGTTTATGACTTCTTCAGGGTCCATTATTCATAATATTTGGAATTAAGTTATCTAGTTTTGCAATTTTTTCTTCATTAAAATAAAGGATATATCTTCTGTTTGTAACATTTTATCTTCTGTATTTTCGCTAATTTGGAGTGCATTAATGGTTTTTTATTTAATTTTTGGTTGGTTTTATAAATTGCGTTAACTGAGGTTTTTATATTTTTCTTGGTATTAGGATTCTCTACAATAATTTTATTTAAGTTTTCTATTTCAACATTGATATTTGATAATAAATTTTGAAGTGTGATAAGAATTTTACATTTGTCGTTTGCGGTATCTAGATTTTTTTATATGGTCAGATATAGGGTTATTTATTACATTTGAGGAATTAATGTTATTCATTTCTTTATCTGCATTATTTGCGTTTTTAAATTTATTTGAAGCTAGTTGATTTATAATTGGACTATGATTTGAAGCAAGTAAATTTTCAGTTTTACTATTTTTAATACTTTTTGATTCTTTATTTATAGAAATGTAATCTGTGCTTTTTTGAGTATTTCTTTTTTTGGAGTTTTTTTATTTATTGGAGTTATTTCTTTGTTTTTTTTATGTAGTTTTTGGCTTTTATTTTTCTATTATCTCCTCATCACTAGAGTCTTTATAATTAAAAGAACTAGAGGATTTGCTTCTGTTTGATTTGATATCTGAATTGTCAGATTCATAAATAGTTGAAAATTAATATCTGTTGAATTCATTTTGTTCCCACGATTTGGGACGAAAAAAGGGTCTCAGTGTGACAGTGCGCCCGTATCACACTAAGGCTAAAAATACTCAGGAATTTCGCCCTGTTTTCCTGAGGCTCCGTTTAAGACCAACTAACGTATGGCCATTCATCCTTTCAGCACGGGTCGCATGACACTTTGGATTTCGGATTTTTTAACCAGGTTTACTCCGGCTCCCCTTCCATCCCCAAATTTAGTATATATTTAAGCATTTAAAAAAATATGTTTCCCACTAAGTTTACGTGCAAATAGCAATCCAGGGGACATGATTGCAACTCGCACGACCGCTTAGCTCCACATGATCCGCGGTAGTTATTCAGTTTACATTGATAAACCTTATTTACTACCTTACCAACTAATTTAAAAGGCGTCGTCCTCAGGACAATCCCCTGTTGTCGAGGCCCTTTATTAATTGTTGGTTTACCCTATGAGCCATTGGGACGCGCTGGATGTTGGGATCAACCTCCCCCCAAGATCACACCCAAGATTAGGGTGGTGCCAATTTGCCTCTTGAGGGTGGACCTCGGCATACCAGAACCTAACCTACTAACCTAACCTAACTAACCTAACATAACCTAACTAACCTAACCTAAGCTAACTAACCTACCTAACCTAGATTACCTACCCGTAACTAACACCTAACCTAAAATAAACCTAACCTAACCTAACCTATTTAAATTCTACCTAACTACCTAACCAACCTTTTTTTTTTTTTTTGTTTTGGTCAATTTTAATTGAGATAATTCTTATGCCTATCGCGTATAGTACAGAGTCCCTTGCACTCTGTAAAAACAACGGATTTCAGAAGTTCACGGAAACCATTGCGCCAAGTACGTCAGTACACTCCTATCTTACTCAGATGTTATTTTCTTGATTTTTCGTTGATCTTCATTATCTGTTTCTTCTTTATTTTTAAAACTTTATTATCAATCAAAATTGTATTGAATTTTTGTCACACTCTACATAAAGTTGATTTGTTTGATTTATTATAATTTTTGTTAATACATAACATAAATGATTCAGACAAAATTTTTGGCTTTTATTTAAATACCTTTTAACTTTTTCCTAACTAAATTTAATTTTGATCCAGTATTATTTACAATATTTAATAAGTTATATTTTATATTGTAATGTTTGTTGCCTATGTAGTGGGGTACAGTTTTTAATTAACATGATGCCTAAATAATCCCAAATTGTAATTTGCTTTCTTTTATGCTCTTTTAAACGTTACTCTAACTAAATTTAATTTTAATCTAGTAGAATTTACAAAATTTAGAAGTTATATTTATGTTGTAATGTTTGTTGCCTACATAGTAGGGTATAGTTTGCATTTAATTCAACATTTTATATGTCCAGTAATACCAAACTTTGTGTTTTATGATGCCATTACTGAACGTACCTTTTTGTTTTATGAATTTCTTTATCTCTATGGGAACTGTCATATAAGTTTTATTGTTAAAATGTTTGTTGATGCAGTGTTAGTTTGAAGTTTTATTAATTTTTTTTTAATTGTATATATATATGATAGAATTATATTATTAGTTTTAGGTTCGCAATGAATATGTTTATAGTAACTGAGAAAATTGTATTTAAGGTTTGCCAATTATAAATCCAGTCAAGAAAAAGTCGTACAACAAGCCACAACAATACAGACAACTGGTTTTTTCTAACAAGATTTGATAAACTATTATTCAGGACATCAAAGCTATTAGTTTATCATGAAGTTAGTCATACAAACACCCCTTCTATATGATATTGGCAACCCCCATAAGGAGATTTATAGTTAATGTCAACTTTTAGGACAATCTTCTTATCGTAAGTGTTTTTATTATATATTTATATCCTCAATTTGATATTTATATTAAGAACTGATATATTAGGGGAAATATAGCATCAATTGCTAATCCAATTGTAGTTTAGCACATCAAAAGCTATCATGAAATTCTGACGATAACCTACATATCCACCAAACCCGAAAAACATATCTTTATTTTTAAAAGTTGACCAATAG